>JARHVA010002362.1:662500-1007500 GCA_037957365.1 Torreya grandis | reverse complement strand
TAATATATGCAATTGACAAAGTTAATTACAATTACATTGTCATATAACTAATAGTTACAAGCACAAATTTGAGATCTATTATGACCAAGTATTCTAAAATTTAAGAGAACCAAAGTTTTTAGGTGTGTAACAATGGCTTATGATTCATGTCTACAACCTCCCTCATTTGTATATTCCATTGCATGACTTGAGTAGTACATAGATATAAGGTTCAATGAAGTTTCCCTCAACCACTATTTCAAGCATTATTTTACTAAATGAGAGGAATTTGAAGTAACATAACCCTGTGGTCCAAAAGATCAACTCTCATCCTTTACACATAGATATAGGGAATACTTGGTGTCAATAAAATCAATGGGCCTATATAATGATGTAGAATAACCTAAGGTAATGCCTTGTATTGACCTATATTTTATTTATTTGCAAATGGACAAATTTATGGATTTTTTTTTTCACTTCTACTAGAATAAAACCCTAATGGCATATATTAGTGGGCATTTATTTGAAAAATACTATAGACTCCTCATACCTAAAATGGCCTAAAATCAAGCCTTGGTCAATTCATGGATGTGTGTAAATAATGTAACTAGTAAGTTATGGGAATGGGATAATAACCCCAATACCTTCACAATCAAGGGCCTTATTTATACTATCCCCATTACAATCTTTAGGCTAAGAACTAGGATTTATATGGCCTTGCTAAATCAAATTTATGGTTACCTAGCATAACTTACATTAATGAGGTTTAGATTTCCCTATTGGACACCATCCTCACTTCTACCAAGATCATAGTTATAGTTGAGGTCATTAGTGTTAATTTGATCAACCAAGCTCTTAATTTAGCAAACATACCATATGGAAGATTATATATGATGTCTTATCTAATAGACACCATAACATGGACTATTCACTTAATTTTTTATTAACCATGGGAGCCATCAATTGAGTATCCCAAGAACCAAATTTGTGACAAATTCAATGTTCTCCATATACACAAATTTAGAAAGAATATGACTAGACTAACTGAGACCTTCTACTCAATGGTATAGAAAGCCATTTATGATAAGGACATGCACAAATTATCTGATAATATTTGAAGAACCATTGAAATAATTGGTAACTATTGGATCTATCTAGATTGTCCAATCATAAAAATAGAGGGTGATAGGGATCCCCCTATGTATATACCTCAGTTGGTCCTAGATAAGGTGGAAAAATAATAAATTATCACTTAATTAGTAGATTATGCAGATGTTCCACTAATAAATTCTAGACAAGGATTTATCCATTCACCTTTAATCAATATTGGTATAATCCAATACACCAGATGGGAAGATTTTTGTTGTAGAAAAGGGCACACAAAGTTATCTTAGTCTATTCTTGGTCTATTAAAACTATGTGTAAGCATGGGGTATTCCATTTTACACTCAACATTTTAATAGTTGACTATATTGAAATTGATCCACATAAGGCATAGGCCTTATATGCTCACCTAAAGTGTAGTTGAGAAGGAATCAGGGCCCGTGTTGGGATAGTTATGTCATAGAATGAGGCTCTATTCATGGAAGTGATCAATTTAAATAAATATTTAGGTAGATACATAGGCATAAATCTTTCATTGACTAATCCTAGTGGCTTAAGCACAAGCCTTTATTTTATTAAGCCTAGTTCCATATAGGCACTTACAAGGTCAAAAGGTCATTTTAACTCACACTAATCAAGCTAGACATGCACTCATAACAAGGATGGGATAAATTAGTGCATGATCTATACTCATTATTTCTATATATCTATAATGATGTCACCACCTATTATAGGGACTTTATTAATGATGTAAACAAGAATAATTTCATGAAAACTACTTATACTAATTACATTTAAAATATGACATTACATCCATTACACATTTTAATAGTAATATAAAAGATGCATAAACCAAATAGAGTATCATCTAATACAAATATCATCATCATTAATCAAAATTAAAATAGAATATAGCATTTATGGTAGAACATATGCTCAAATCATACTAAATGACCCAAAAACTCACAAGTGAGTTTAGGCATATACAAATGGAGCCTTTAGGGAATCCATACTACTCCTAATTCTAATGAATATTGGATGCAGACATAAAAAGTAACTCCATATCACTAGAGCTTCGTTACAATTTTTTGTCTCTCCTCTTATTCTAGTTTGAGTTCCTTTTATATCTTTTCAGGAGCATCTTCACCAATGTGAAAGGTGCACATTGAGTGCTAAGTTGGATCCTGGTCATCATACCTATAGGATCCATTACCATACAAACTCTATGTTACAATCACCACATATTGCCAATCTTAAAAGATGCACTAAAGATTTGAGAGCTAGTTAGCCACCTACCAGTTGGTATAAAATATGTAAGATATGTGTTTCATCCTCCAACTGGCACTAAAATGCTAAAATTCTAATCATATGTAAAATTATATAGTCATTCCCATGTGGATGTCATGTTGGCATGGATCCTTACTTAACAATATAAGGGGCCCACATCACCACTTAAATTTTTTTTAATCCAACCTTAGACTAGGTTGTTAAGCTCTTCAAAGCATATAATTTAGGTGCACTTTCCTTGAGTTTGGCACTGAAGTATTCAAATACCTTAATGGAGAGATTTATTTCCTTAGTAGTGCTATCAATTTTATTAGAAGTAGTAGTAAGTGTAAGTACATCCATTTATTCTAGCTCTTTCTAGAAGGCCTCGACATTTGCTTTTGCCTTTTTTATACTCCCATCTAGGATTGATCCTTGCTTACAGTCCTTAATTTGTAGAGAACAAAAGAGTGATTCCAATTTCTAATTTTGGTCCTTGATTTATTTTTTAAGCATGTTGATTCTCCCCATTATCTACACCTACTCTAACTTACTTATCAAGTATACCTACACCATCAATTTCTCCTTCTCCTCCTTTGCCTACTTTAGGTGCACATCTATCATGGAATCTTGGTTTGAAAAGATTAAAAAAATGACATCTACTCCATACACACCCTCTTATATTTTTGAAAATAGGTCTTCTACCTCTTTAAGCTTACCATCTAGCTCCTTCTATAGTGTGACATAGGGATCTTCTTCTTTTTCTTATGTTGTCTCAAGTTTTAATCTTGGGAGCATATACTCCAATAGCACATAGAGTTTTTTGACCTTTAAAAGGTCTGAAGTATCAGTGCTCATAGGGTTGCTATAACTTGAATTTAGTGGCTTTCACTTTATCTTTGGCTTCTTTATGGATCTTTTTCCATGTTCTTACTCTACCATCATTGATGATGTTTTGATACCCAACTTATGTGGCCATTATAATTAGTACATTCATAGATTAGACTATGTTCATCGCATGAGGTTTTATAAGGATGGAGTCTTGCCCCTCATTAGGATCTTCTAGGCGCAAAGTAGCTACTCTAGGCACCTCAAATGAGGCTCATCCATATAATGATTGAACACAAATAAGAGTTATTTATGCATCCTAGTTGTGGTAGCTTGAGATTGGGGGGCATGGTGTCACGCATGTAATGTTATTCATCCACCCATCCCTTATATACCTTATCCCTTATGCTTATTTCCTTATCATATTTCTTGATGATGGCCATATTAATTTGTACTTCCCCCTCTTCACTGTTATCACTACTCTCTTTGGTGCTCTCCCTAGAAGACTCACCTATTTGATCCTTAGGGGTTTCTTCCTTGAAATTTTACCCTTCATCCAATTCTTCATTATGAGGTTTATTAGTACTCACATCTAGGGAAATTCCTTTGACACCACATTGCCTTATTGCTACTGTAATTCCTTTACTATCTCAATTTGTTTTTCTAAGGCACTAATATCACCTTCTTTTTCTTCAATCACCCCTTCATTACATGGGTACACCTCTTGTCAATATTATTCTACCTTCTTGGTGGGGGAACTTGGAGCTTTCTTAACCACTTCAACTATTGGTCCTATAATTTTAGGAACCATCATGGCCTTTTTATCTAACTTTGCTAATTATTATTCCTTGGTAAGTCTTTGATTCTCATTAAGTATCAATGCCTTATTAATGTCCTCCTTTCTCAAGCCCATTTTATTCCAAAACCTCTCTTCTCCTCTTATATTTGTGGAGGTGGTTGGGATGGTTCTTTGTTGGATAACGGTATTGATGGATCTTTTGATTTCTCAAGTGCAATGATCAAGATACTTTGAAGGGCTTCCTATACATCCTTGGCACTTGGATCATCTTCCTCTTCTTATATGTATAGGATATATGTCCCTATTCTTTCTTCTCTAGTCTCCTCCTCCATTATGGGTGTGAGGGTTACCTCTTTCTCCATCTTCACCAGAGTTATAGTAGGGAATGCAATCGGTCCCTTAGTATTTTTATTATGCTTCATGCTAGAGGAAGCACTCTCTAGCATGAAGGTCACATGCTTCTAAAGATTTAGGGACATAATTTTCTCTTTAGAGGCAATTTTCAACTAGAACATGGAAAATTTAGGATAGTCTTCTCTTATGTCTTCAATATGACCTTCTATTCATCACTAACTAGGAGGGGTGGCCATCATCCTTTACAAGATTAACACCCTTTTTGCATGACTTCATCTCATAGTACAAGTTGAAGATTCATCAATTTATTATCTCTCTAGAGGGAATGAAGTTACATCATGTTGGAGTCATCCTCCTCATCCTTGGTGGCCTTGTCTCTAGGGTGCACAATCTAGCACCTCAATTTTATCCTATCTTTATCCATAGTCTTGACTAGGATCTATAGCTATTACATATTAGGAATTATTCTTATCACCACCATGAAATACTTGGTAGAAAACACATAAGGAAACTTGAGTTATCTAGACATGTTCCCATCCATGAATGTTAGGTACACTACATAAAAATATTACATTATAGTAAAGGTTACCATTCCCACCATATGTTGGGGAAGCTCCTAAGGGATATGACATTCAATATTAAAGGCTTAAATGTACCTATTTCACCATACTCATACCCTTTTCTTATACTTTTGTAAGAAGCTGGGTGGGAAATGAAGTCTTGATACTTCATTATAGGGGACTCATGGTTTGGTGGGAACACCCATAGGTTGTCATCATCTCCATTTGGAACACTTATCTCTTCCATAATAATTAGAATCAACATATATCCCCACCTAAAGGTTTCATGTGGTTGGTGGAACTGTTGTGCATTATTAACAATATTGTTAGTAATGAATTTGGAGATGTTTGATTTTACCCCTTGCACCATGTTGTGGGTGATACACAAGAAGGTATTTCTAATGTTAGACCACCATCTACTAGGGAATAGTTTATATCTAACCAAGTGTGCTGATACCCTCATGCTAAGGTCCTAGATATCCTTGATGGGGAATGTAAATCCTAACTTGGAGTAGCCTAGGAGTTTCATGACCTTCTCAACCTCCACTTCATCCTCCATCATCTCTTTGATATCTACCCCTATACTGGGTGGTACTATGATCCTACTAATAAGGTGCATCAAGATCCTCATGCACCATCTTGTGAAGTAAAAATGGTCACCATGTACACACAAGAAGAGGAATTGTACCAATTTTTTATAGCTTATCAAAATTCTATATCTCAAATAGTTGTATTGTTCTTATTTTTACTAGTTTAACTTGGATGAAGACATCCAAGAGAGTAGTGCCCCCCTTTGTCTTCTTCCCTATGTTAACCATCTAATCTTGGTTTAGTTATTTCACATTACTCCCTATTTAGTGGTTATAATCCTTCAATTTGTTCATGTGTGTAAAGGACACCCACTTCTCCCCCACCATGACCTCTAAGAGGAATTGCATCTCTTTATAATCAAGCTTTGCACTTGTTTCTAGGTTTATTACCTTGATGCTCACACCTTTTACTAGTTACACCTCTTATTTCATGGTATATTATTCTTTCACCATTCATTCTTTATTTTCATCCTTTTGTTCCTATGGTAAATCTTTACTTAGTATATTTTCCCCAGTCTAAATTATCTACTATTAAAATGTTGCTAGTTGATCTTTTTGAATCCCAAAATTTTTCTTAGTGCTTCTCACAATCATAAGAATTATGATTATGTCTTTAGGTCTCGAGCTTCTTAAACTATTAATGGTGACCTCATAATTTTTTTATAACTTATAATACCTTATTTCTCTCTTAATTATTATCCACTTGTCTCCTTTTCAATTAAAATTAGAATGCAATCTTGTTGGTATTATTTCTCTCTCACTTAGAAGGGTTGTGGATGACTAGTTTTCACTGATAGTGTTCTCTATTTTTTGATGGCTTCAACTTTGTGTTCTAGTTCAAATTCTCACAAAGGTTTGTAACCTATTAAAGTTTTCCATGCATCACCTTATACTCTATTTTTATCTACCTCATTAATGACTGGTAATTATGGCTTGACAACATGTGGATTTCTTGAAATCTACTAAACCCATAAAATTTGCTAAAATCTACCACCAAATTCTCATTTATTGTGGATCTTTGTGCTTCTACCATCACAACATTAATTTTTATAATAGGTTATTTAGTGAAGTGATAGGTGATTCAAATGGTCACTTTTCATTGATTGTTGGGTGGGTGATAGCTATTTTGATGATCATTATATTACACCTGGTTTAATGTGGCATGACCTTCACCTTTCTTATGACAACCTGAGCATAGCACTTCACATGCACATGGTTCAATCTCATTAGTTCCATATCTTCTCAGTGTTACACTTACTTAAAAGCATTCCTCTCTTTCTTAGTCTATTTATCTATTATTTAATGTCTCTTACTTTGTCCTTACCTACCCCATACAAATCCTTGTGTTGGTCCTCTAGCACTTCATTCTCTCCTCTTGATTTATTTCACATGAGAATCTTGTGCACATATATTTATCAAATTTTACTCATAGATTTTTGAACTTTGAAAACTTCATATGCCCAAAAGCTTAGCTATTTAGCCTTAGGTTCTTAGAGAGCATTTGTGCTTGATTCACTTGAATGGATTTATTTATGTAAGTACCAAAAGAGTTATCCTATGGGCCTAAAAGTGCCATGCTTATTAACTCAATAGAAATGAGACAAACATAAGTAAAGATTTGGTTTGTGATAAATTTTATTATGGTTAAAACAAAGTAATTGACTTGTGACTAGGAAGTTAGTCTATGATGGAATGAACACCATCTTAGTGATGGCATATCTTGAATCTATTACCATTGAAATGCTCTAGGAGCATTTATTCTATCAATGTGTGTAGCTTGCATGCATCGGTTTCTAATATACTATGGATGATATAAGGTCTCATCCACCTAATTTGTAACTTAATTAGGTGCTTTAGGTACTTTGAGTCATAGATCAAGATCAATGTAGCTTTGATAAAAACCTTAAACTTGATGTGCTTATCATGTCATAGCTTTTGGCATACCTTTTATATTTTCTAGATCCATCTTGTTTGGGCACATGTCTCATCCAAACATTCCAAGTCTTCTAGTCATGTGATTAAATATTATTGGTCATCCAATAAACCAATACACATGATGTACAATGAGGAAACTATAAATTCCATAAGTAAAATGGCATATATGCCAAACACCAGTTGAAATGGTTTATCCTTGTTCATTCACTTGTATGTAAGGCCCATAATACTACTAATACATGGTCATCCCAATATTTGAGACCAACATCGCATATCTTTTTTAGTCACATTACTAATATTTTATTAAATGACTTAGTGGTGACATTCACTTGGGGATGGTAAGGTGTCATCTTATAGTGAACCACCATGTATTTAGTCAATAGGATCTAAATAGTTCTATTGATGAAGTAGGTGCCATGGTTACTAGTCAAGATAAATGGACATCCATATAAACTAATGATATTCTCACAGATAAACCTTACTATGATGGTGGATGTACAATCTTTGGTTAGTACTAATTTGGATTAATTGGTGAAGTGATTTGTGGTAGTTAGAATATATTTTGCACCTATGCATCTTACAATGGGAGTTATAGGCCCCAAAAAATCAATGGCCCATTTTTTAAATGGTGCCTGGGCAAAGATGGGGATGAAAGGAATCTCATATTAGTGGTTTGGATTTATTGTGTGGTGGTAGATGTCAAATACTCTAACACATTATTTTACATCTTGAAATAGAGTTGGCCACCACAAAATTGATTGTAGGACCTTGTGCACTATAACATCTCTAGGACAATCACCTCCAGTAATTCCTTCAAGTAACTCTTGAAAGATTGAGTCTCATTTGTACTCTAAGACACATTAGTGCATGACTTCATCATGACTTAATTTATAAAATTCCTTACCAATGATTTGAAATGGGGTGGCATAAATAGTGAACTACTTCTCCTTAGTCATTATGGTCTGGGGTGTATATCTAGAGGTTAGAAATGTGGTGATCTCTATCAAGTCTTTGGGGATGCATTAGACTCTATAAAATTATGCATTAGGCATATCATTTTCAATAGGCATAACCACATCACCAAATTTGATGTAGGATAGATAGTCTGGGCCCAAGTTTTATTTTCTAGGATTCATTAGAATGGAAAACTAGAACTCTTGAAACAAAACAATCTATCAACAAATGTGCCTATGGATAACATGATTGTTCACTAGTTATATAAGTTCCTCATGATTAGTGAAGAAGATGAAGGGGGTGAAAAATAAGTATTGTCTAAAATTTTGTAGGGCATAGACTATGGTAAGCACCTCATGCTAAGTTGTGGTGTAGTTTTGATCTACCTTGGTTAGTTTTTTGCTTGAAAAATAAATGGGATGATCTATTTTTCTTTCACTTGGTTACACCAAAATGGCATCAATTATGATACCAAAGGCATTGACATGGATATGGAGTGGATTTTCTTAATTAAGAAATTGCAATATCGATGCACCTTTTAGTTTATGATTCAAGGTCTCAAATGCATCTTCCTATGATATACCCTAATATAATGGGTCATCCTTTCATAAGATCTCTTATAGTGGCACCATAATATTGGCATTGTTCCTTATAAACTTATTATAGTATACACAATATCCAATAAAGGTGTAAATGTCTTTCTACATTGATGGGGTCTAGATATGAAGGATGATTACAATCTTTTTTATATCAATGATCAAGCCATATTTATAGATGATGTGCCCTAGCAAAGTGTTAAATGATGTTGAAAAAACACACTTATTGAGGTTTAAATAAATTTGAAACTTATTGAATCTTTCAAACATAAGGTGAAAGTTGTCATAGTGATCCTTCACTAACCCATACATAGTCTAGTCATCTAAGTGTATTTGGAAGAACTTGTGAATGAAGTATTTGAAAGCAATGATCACCACTTGGGAGAACACAACTAGTGTATTCTTATGTCCAAAGGGAATCACATTTAATGAGCAACAACCCAATTCTATCATAAATATGATTTTGGGATTATCCTCCTCCTTAATCTAGACTTGATGGTATCCTAAAAACCCATTAGTAAATGTGTATATCTTGTAAACTATAATATCATCCAATGCTTCATCAGTGAAAGGAGTTAGAAAGGGGTCAGTTATATAGGCAACATTCAATAATTTATAGTCAAAATAAATATGGATGTTCCCATCCTTATTGACTCTGATGACCATGGGGCAAACCCATTTAGATTCCTACATGGGGTAGATGATACCTATGGCTAGCATGCTATTGATCTTCATCTTGACATTGGCATGAAGATTAGGGTTCATCCTATAAGGTCACTTATTGATGGGTCTTACACCTTCAACTATATTGTTTATCATCTTCTCAAAGGATGGGTGTGTGCCTTTCATATCTCTATAGTTGTGAGGGAAAAGTATTGAAATTCCTTCATGAGATAAAAAATATGTGAAAAATCCATGTCAGACCAATAGGCACCTAAAGTGGCAATCTTTAGTTCCCCCTTTAAACTAATATTTACCTTGGTAATTTTTAAAGGCACTTGATATGGTTCATTATTCTCCTGGTGTGAGTCCTTGACTTGTCTACTACTCTCAGTTATTTCTATCTAAAGATGGGTTGTGTCTTCTTCTTTTAGGGTGCTATCCTCAACTTAGTGCACTAACTTCATTTTGCCTATTAGATTTTTCTAGTTAGGTGCCTTCCATGTTTCATAATCTTCATCACTAGAGTCACTATTAAGAGTTTTATCTTTAAATAAGGTTAGGAGTGATAACCCCTTTTCACTGATTATGTCTTTTAGGTGTTCCTATAATATTGTAGTGTCCTCAAACATTGACCTTCAAACTACTTTTAGTGGCTCAATTAATTCAAGCTTTTACAAAGAAAAGGAGAAGGTGTGAGTAAAACTCTCCTTAAGTACATCATATTTGGCTATGTAAATATACCATACCCATGCCCAAGTATTTAAGGTCATATAGAAGGCATGCACCCATAGATTCCTTGGGCATTTTTGCCATCGATAGTCCACATTTCTTTATAAAGGTGCACATGAACTATAGGGTTAGAGTCACCAAAGTAGGCTAAGATGTCTAGGTCTTCCTTACTCTTTCCAAATATAGTGAAAATTACTAGCATCACATCTTTTCAAGTTGTTAGGTTAGGATTTTTCACTACCCACTAATGAGTGGCAGTGTTCTTCAATGTATATACTAGTGTGCCCATTCTATCTACCTCTTTTGAGATGCATGATTCAAGGTCACAAACATAGTTTTACATTGAATTAATCCCCTCATATCTTAGAAGCACTAAAATTTTACCATTATTTAGACAAAACACCCTTTTTCCTTTCTTCTTAGAATAAGGTATCCACCTTTTGATAGTGCACCTGATCTGTACCCAACCTAGGTTTACTAATTTTGGCACCTTCATGTACACCAAGTGGCAACTTCGACTAGTGGTCTCATATACTTCCTCAACCCATTGATCACAAGCAACATTGATGGTGTCTAAGGTTGATTCTCCATCTTCCCAAAAAAGGATTCCTTGATCATTTAGGTTTAGATTCTTGGTACCCTATAGCGTGATATTATATATATGGTTAATATCATCCTCAATGTCTGCACTCTCAACATAGGGGGTCCTTGGTCATGTGATAGGGGTATAACTACCCTATCCTTTCCATTTTCAAATGTCGTGTAACACTTTTTGAAGTGCATATATTCATTGTTTACATAACACCATGGCCTTCCTATAAGTGCTAGATAGTTTTCCTACTCTGCTACTCGATCACTTCAAAGTTAGTGTAGAATTTAGTGCCCGTGATATCTACAACTGCACTCTTTAGAATTCCAATAGGTTATGACTAGGTCTTATATGAAGATTAAATTAGGGGAAGGTCTTAAGGATGGCCTACCCATTTTATTCCAAGGATTTTTGGTCAAGATGTTGACCTTGGTTCCTATGTCTATAAGGAATTCATATATAGACCATCCATCAATAGTGGCATTCACAAGGAGTTCTTGATCATACACTAATTTTTGTGTATGCTAAACTTATTACACACTCTCCCTGCATGGTGTAATGACCTCAACTTTCTTTTGACTTGCATTCTCCAAGAGAAAGTTCTTCAATAGGGGCAACATTACCTTTATTTGTAGGAGGCATAAGATCTTAGTTAATTCTTGTATCTCAAATTCTTATCTATACAACTTATTTCAAGAGGCAATAGCCTATACTTCTAGGTCTCACACTAATTAGAGCCCCCCTTGCAGGTTTTAGATGACACTCATAGTCTATTATAATACATATTTTTGGCATGGTAGATCTGGGTAAGGCAAAAATTTTGGTTCAAGCCATGTTATAGTATGAGCCTTATTCTCATATTCAAAGCATAACTTAGGTATTGGTGTAACTAGTGGCTAAGTGGTGAATACACTATGAGTAGTCACCTACACCTTGACTATCTTTGTGTGGGTTGGTTGTACCTTTAGGGTCCATTTTTCCATTTTTGTCTTTCACCTGATCATTCCTATGCCTTTATCTATGCTAGGCCTACCTTTGGGTCAACTTTATTATACAAGTTAGAGCATTCTTCAACCTTATGGGACCTTTGACAATACCCATATGTGGGATGTGTAGATTAGTCACAATGATAATGCTCCATTGAAACACATGTATAACATGAGCATGGTGGGAATCTTCCACCCCCCACATCCTCCACCTCACCCTTTGGCACATCAATGCATTCTAAATCCTAAATTTTATTGGTGATATCCCTCATTACCTTGGTTTGCTTACCCTATAACTATTGTGGTGGCCTGTCATGTACCTCTTTTCATGTTCTCATATTTTGTCAATCAACTAGTAATCAATAGTGGTATAGGTGTAGGCATTGCATAATTAAAAAATAGATGGTTGTGTTGAACTGGTTGGCATGTTAAAACAAAGGGTAGTTATAGACATCATGTACTTCCAAATAGACTTTACATCTTAGAAGTAAAGTACACACATTCCTTCATGGGTAGTTAGTCCTATTATGGCCTTTTACTTCATAGTTGATACACCATAATATACTTCAAATATCATGTATTAAGATCATGATAAAATTTTGGAGTTGGGAGGCCATAGATGCAATATGCACCTCCATAAATGGGTTCATCCTAGTGTCTACACTTTTAACTTCTTCTACTCTAAGCATGACTTCAAATGCTTCTCAAGGGTCTATAAATGTCTTCATGGAAAGAACTCTTTAGAATGGCATTAAAAACCCTTTAATGAACCACTACACATGGTGGGAAGGGTTAATATCATATGTGAGCTTTGATAGAATAGTTTTGAACCTTGCATCATACAAGAGCACACACTCTAAGTGTCCTTGGGTAATATCTTTTAGCATAATGATGCTCTACTATTCAAACTCTAGAATGTCAAATTCCTTTAGAAATGCATCCTTTAGGGTATCATAGTCAATTATGGCCTAGTTAGGATCAATTTTTCTACACTAGGTATGGGTGTGATTAAGTAGAGTGGTTATAAAATGGGTAGCCTTATACTCTAATTGGGTTACACCCCATGCATGCCACTAGAATTCACACTTCAACATATGTTCTTTGGTATTATCTATGCCATGATAATTTGGAAATTACTTAGCCATTTTGTTGTAGATTTGTTATGGGGGAAGCTATTATTTGAGGCACTTATCCTATCAACATCTATCTTGGTGGTGGTCCTCCAATGCCTCTAGACATTGGGTTAGGCACTAGTCCCATCATAATTATTGGTAGAGTTGATGTTGATGGAACTATATTACTTACTTATGGCACTAAACCACTTCTTGTGGGTTGTTTCCCACTTTATGTCATCGACATCAACTTATTTGGTATGTTTGCACTCAAGTTACATTATGGTGAGATTACACCCAATGGTCAAGACGTAGTTGAAATCACACCCTTGTATGGAATAATTTCTTGAATCATAAAATTTCAATCCAAGTCTGTAAAGCATCAAATATATATGTCATCAATAGAGTCAATTATTACTCATATAATTTATTCAAATGGGGGATTTAACACATGAGCATGTACCATAGGTTCAAAATGGCTAGGCACATCAAAAGCATATATGTAGTCACCAAATACTATAAGAACCCAATGAATTATACACTTGTCAAATGTTGATCTCGATCCATCACTTCATTATATTTCTCATCCTCACACTATTGTATTTCAAGAGAACTTTCCCCATGCCCTTCCTACTCGCTACAGGTTCACTCAACACTTCCAAGTTCTATATCTTCCATTAGTTAGTGCCATCTCTTATTATAATTCTATCTTCTGAGCTCTTGGGTGTTAATTTTATTGTCCCATTCCCTTATGCCTCACCTACACATCCCATTTTACCCCTTTTCACTACTCATACATGAAAGGAATTTATCCTTCCATCCCAAAAGATTCAAAATTATAATCTACCATTAACATTTTGAGCTCTGCACCAAATTCCTTCACAAACTTGCCTCTAAGGTCATGTAAAAATTGGTACTTTACTTCTTTAGGGAATGAGTATGTTGAGATTTCAAACTCAAGTATGTAGCTATTTAGTGCTCCTTGCCACCATTTATATACCACTCTAGTCTAAGTAGCATCTAGGGTCTCAAGCCTCTCTAGGTGATCCTTCATCCACTCATGGTACTATCCATAACTTTTTTAATGGGTTAAATATACAACCAACCATTGGTATACATAATCAAGTAGCTCACAAAAAAGTAATTCATATAAAGCATCATATAGGTTGTTCTGAACACATTTTCTTAGATTTATCCTTTGCGGGTTGGATGCTTTAGCATAAATCTATCTTCTACCTATTATAGCTAACACTCAATGTTTTTGAGATAAATTCAGTACATTATTTTTTCATACCATCAAAATAACAAAATTCAACATGGGGTCCTAGAAATGGAACCAAAATGTTGTAGAAAAGGGTGCACAAAGTTATCTTAGTTAGTTCTTGGTTTATTATAAATAGGCCCAAACATGTGTTATTCCCTTTGCATTCAACATTTTAACACTTAGCTACATTGGCATTAATCCACACAAGGCATGGGCCTTAAGCACTCACCTAAAGCATAACTAAGGAGGAGCCAGGGCCCATGTTGGGCTAGTTGTGCCATGACACAAGGATCTATTTAGGGGACTTGATCAATTCAAAAAAATCTTTAGGTAGATTTATAGGCAAAAAACTTTCATGGACTAAGCTTAGTGGCATAGGTGCAAGACTTTATTTTATTAATCTTAGTGCCATATAGGCACTTACAGGGTTAAAAGGTTGATTTCACTCATACTATTCATGCAAGACATGCACTCCTAAAAAGGATGGGATCACTTGGTGTAGGATCTATACTCATTGATTATTTATATCGATGGTGACATCACCACCTATTATAGGGACTTCATTAACAATATAAACTATAAGTATTGCATGAGCACTAATTACCATAATTACATTTAAAATATGACATTACATCCATTACACATTTTGATAGTAATACAAAATATGCATAAACTAGATAGAGTATCATTTAATACAATAATCATCATCATTAATTAAAATTAAAAAAATAATATAGCATTTATGGTAGAAAATATGATCAAATCATACTAAATTACGTATAGGCTAAAAAAAAAGCTTGGTAATATACAAATGGAGCCTTCATAGCATCCATAATACTCCTAACTCTAATGAATACCAGATAGATGCATATAGAGCAACTCCATTTCACCATATCTTTGTTACAATTTTTTGTCTCTCCTCTTGTTCTAGTTTGAGCTCATTTTATAACCTTCCAGGAGCATCTTTGCTAGGGTGGAAGGTGCAAACTAAGTGATGAGTTTGAGCTTGGTCATCATACCTACCAGATCCATAACCTTATGAAATCTACACTACAATCATCATGTGTCACCACTCCTAGAAGATACCCTAAAGATCTAGGATCCAGTTACCCACCTATCAACTGGTAAAAGATATGTATTACATCCTATAGTAGGTACCAAAATGCCAAATTTCTAAACATATGAAAAATCATCACTTCATGCACATGTGGATTTCATGTTGGTGTGAATCATTACTTAAAAATATAATGGGATTAAAAATTTTCATTCAGTGGGTAAAACTACAATACATTATGATTTTAAGTGGGCACCTTAGAGAATATGGGATCATAGAATAGGGGTCAAGTGACACCTAAAAATTTTTATAGGAAAGGTGAAAATTGACTTCAATCATGTATCATATCCATATGATGGAGTATTCATGAATGATTTGAATGATACAAAGGTCCACACAAGAATGGATACCATGAATATTTCCATGGTGGTAGCTAGGCATATACAATATCATCTAGAGATCACCTAGGAAGTTTCTAGGATAATTGAGGAGCATTGGATTTCAAAATCTCCTTAATGATCCCTCCCTTAGGTTGAATCAAAAGGATAAGAACATGTTGGTCCATCCAAATAAGCACCTATGGTAGGTGGATAAGGAATTATCTATGGGCCTCTTCAACAACACATCCTAGTGGTTACCATTACAAAAACCACTATAATGTACATCGCTCTTCAATTGGATGACACTACATAGGGTACCACAAGTGTAAATCAGTTTAGAGGAATGTTATTTATATTTCCCTTTCCTCCACTCAAAATAATATAGAATGTGAGTCTCCTATATTTCCCTCCCCCTATTTCTATTTTATCTTCACTCATATCCCCACTCTAAACCATTGCACCACCACCTCCATCAATGTCTACTTTTCATGGATAAGTATACACTTCCTAGGTTCTCCGTAGTATCCACTATTTATCTCACCTAATCACCACCTATTACTCTATTAGATTCACATACTACTTCCTCACCCTTACAACACCAACTTATACTCCCATTAGACCCCATTGTATGCAAGAGGAAGTAGAAAACTCCTTCAGTTTCTCATTAGATTACTCCAAAAAATGAAACCTTAGAGGAAACATTTAGGGAAGAATTGAATAAAATAAAAGGTTAAGAGGAAGCAAAACCCCTAGACATGCTAGACAATGAAGAGGAGTGGTCCACTATAGAGGAATGGGAGGATAAAATAGAGACATCATTATTTGAGAACATTAGAGAGACCACAAAATTTTGTTGGTATATTTATGGTAGATGTGTTTTCATTGATTTAAAGTGACATTGGTGATGATAAAGTGGTCTGTGATGTTAGTGAAATGGATCATGGTGGCATAGTGTGCTTAGTATACTGTGATATTTGTAATATAGTGCATAAGTGTCCTAGGTGGATGTTGTATGACTTGTATGTTCTCAGTAGGTGATTTTGGTGCTTGTATTAAGTGAATTAAATATATCTAAGGTGTTATGAGATCAATGGATATGTTTCCAAGTACCTTCAAGAGGTAAATTGGCTTGGTGGTTCTAGGCCTAATAGGTAAGGTGGACTAATGAGGTCCTTGTGAATAGTCATGAAGAAGATCCATGTTGGAAGAGATTAATATGTATGTTGGAAATGTATAGGGTGATAATAAGTCAGATAGATTATTTTAAAGAGGTGGGTAATGGTATACAAGATAGTTTGGCCATTGGCTTAGTTTCCCTAGGTGGGATTGTGAGGCCTTGTGAAGGGTCAAAGGGTGTTTTTAGGATGATGAATCTTGTTTTTGCATGAGAGATGGTTAGGAAAGTTTTTAAATCATGTTGTTGAGGTCTGAGGTTAGATATATAGCTAAAAAGTTAGAAAGTTGGTTTAAAAGCTTCAAGAGGTGCTAGAAAGGTGTCTAGTGAGCCCAAGAAGGATTTTCTTATGTTTGTTAGCATGTATAGGGTCTACATGGGGAGTTAAGTCTTTTGGAGATGTTGGGGAGGGTCCCTAAGAATATTATCTAAGTATTGGTTCATAGACTAAGGTCCTATCCTTTATGAACGATCGTTAAGAAGCTAAGTAGGTTTTTATGTGAAAAAACCCTAGTCTTAGACTTGATAGAGAAGATCATGATGTTTTGGGATTAGAATGGATTGAGTGATAAAATATTATGGTTATAGGCTGTATATAAATCCTTCATGTTTCTGATAAAATATTTTTGATCTCTTGACAGTGTGTGGGTCCCACAAAAAATGGGTTGTTAACAATATTCTTATTTCTAAGGAAGATTTATATGAATTACCAAATGATCTAATGGATGATTGTTTAATATTATGAATTTTAAAAAATATCCATGAAAATTTTGAATAATATTCATTTTTATGTGTCAAAGTTCTATAAGGTTAAAGTTGACTAGTCGATATGAAGGAAATGGAGTCTTAAGTGAGAAAGAGTGATTAGAATGAAAATAGGAATTGGAAGGCCTAATAAGTGAATAGGAATGGGTATAATATCTTTAAGGTGCTTAATCCCCTCTATTCATGAGATTAGTATTATTCCTATTCACTTGGAGTTGATTAGTTGACTCATAGTTGACCATGATGGTTTTGCTAGCAAAATGAACCTCTTTTGAATGATTTAGTTTGTTTATATGGAAAATGGTTAGATAAAGTGTTATTGAATATTTGAGAGTCTTGATTATCTATTTAACATATTCTATAGTTATTTTTAATATTTGAATAATCTTTATTTATTTAAATATAGTCACACAAGTGGGGCTATGCTTCATTTGTGAGGTGTTTGTGATATGAGTTCATGGTATGGTATAGAAAGCTTGTGCAGAGAATCATGGATGAACTTTGGTGACATGAATAATTATTCCTAATATATTCTAAATTTATATGGCCAACCATAATAGTGAATTTTTTATATACAAGGTGATTTATGTCTTTTGGGGGTGTGTATGAAGTAAGACAAGCAAGTGTGTGTATTGATTTTGAAGACCTTGTGCAAAGGTTATTGGGGGTCTTGGTGACCAATGTTTATATGAGATTGAGAAGATAAAAATTTCATTATACTCAACATAATTTTATGATTCTATTGATTATTTTTATCATATTTATAATGGCATATTTGAATATAAGCAAAAGATTGAGGAGTTATTTTCTTATGTTGAAGAGATAGATTGGTGTTAGTGACTTGTGTGGATTTGAAGACTTGGAAAAGGGTGTTCTTATAAGGTTTATTTATTATATTGATAATAAATCAAAGTTAAATATTTGTTCATTTGATAAGGTTTTGTGTTGGTTCTCAACATCTTAGGCAAGTTGGTGCTTGTCATCTTTAGGGGTTAGTGCTCCTTGTAAAGTGGGTGCTTCACAGAAGCCTCTTGTTTGTAATCATCATATAGGACTATATTCCATTTTTTTGTAGACTTTAGATTGGGTTTTCTCCCCCATGAGGGTTTCCCACATAAATATTTGTGTTATGGTTTCATTCATACTTATTCTTTGATTCATATATCTTGCATATTGATATCATTGGTTAAGTAGCTTGAAGAGTCAGGAATTGAATTATAATACTGTTAAACCACTAATTCACCCCCCCTCTTAGTGGTGTGTACCTCCATCAAAATTGACCATAAAGATGAATGGATAACATAAGAGGCTCAATCAAATGACACAAAGATTTTTAAGACAAGTTTAGTCTCAACTAAATTACTTCATGGCCTAGATGGATTCAATGGAGATGAAGAAAAGTCAAAACTTCTAGCTTTGACACAGGGGAGATCAATTAATATATCTCAAGACTACGAACCTCTGAGCATAATACTAATATCTATATAAATAGTTCTTATGATTACTACTACACAAAGGGTAAGTACACAAGCTCCTTATTTCTCCCCTACTAATACAACTACTATAGTTCTATTTAGTATTATTATATCCATTCTTCCTAATTTGGAATCTTAATGCTAAGAAAAAATGTTTAGGTAATTATAATACCAATTTTACAAGCCTCGGTCCTAACCTCCTACACCCTTAAGCTATAGTTAATTTAGAGATATGTGTGGCTAGCTTGTGGCTTATACATGTTTTTATTAGCTTGTTGCATTTCTATATGTTCTTAATAAAGTTGGCATATGGAGTACCAATGTATAAGTAGATTATATGTAGGAGGTAGTGGTTAGTATTTTAGAATCATATCATGAATTCTATTATTATTGCATTGTTGTGGAGGCTTCCCCCCTCAAAGTGTCTCAGTCATAATGTTCAAGTATTTTATTCTTTCCCCAATTGTTGTTGTGGATTTTCTTATTATACTCTTAATTTTGGCATATATAATTATATTATCATGAATCATTTAAGTAATTTACTTGCATAAACCCTATAATAAAAACTATGGCACCCCCTGACCAAACTTCAAAAGATCCTATTGGGGTTAATTACACATCATTAACAAATTATTTGAAAAAAAATATCAACACCCCTCTTACTTATTCAATATTTGCTTCCTCAAGCCCTTAGTCTTCTAGGCTCAATAAACAAGTGCATTTTGAAAGTTTGGTCTCCACCACTATTTTTTCTTATGAAGTTATCCCCTAAAAACATCCAATCAATTGGGCCTACCAAGTAGTCATATAGATAAAATAGAGTCTTCCACCATTACAACATAAAAGGCATCAAAGAAATAGAAGCTAATAATTGACATACTGGCCCAAAGAAAGTCACTAGATGGAAGAGAGTTATACACCTTTTTCCTTAACTGGAAACATCTTCTCCCAAGCCCATGCTTCCCTTAAGGTAATACCCATCTTCCCCTCATATAGAATAGTTAGAACCTTCACACCAAGCAATTACCTTTAATTTTCTTGAATGGAGCTAAAAAATACAATGATAAGAAGGTAGGTAGGACCTATCCATTATTGATCAAACAATAGTCAAGTTTCATTTTGACAAAGAAACTAAGACTATGAGAAAGGTAAAAAAGAAAACCATAATGGATGAAGGATAAAATTTAGAATTGGATCAAATATAAGATGTGTTCTCTTTAACCAAAAAAAAAGAATGCTCCCCTCTAATATAGGAAATTATAGAGAAGATGCATAAACTTTTTTATAATCTGTAGGTGAAAAATAAAAGAAATGTTTAGAGGTTATGACTAGGCCATGGAGGTACTGCAAGAAAGGATTACTATACAACCTTTAAGAGACATTATAAATGATATACAAGGAGAAATTTTAAAGCTATATTATATCATTTAAAAAATAAGGAATGGAAATAGGGAGTCATAACCCAAGTGGGGAGATGTATACACCCTTGCTAATAAGATGAATAAAATAGAGGCCAAACTATATTTCTTAAGCCAAGTAGATAGGAAAAAGGATTATAATCACTTGAACCTAATAACTACTCTAGATGTAGTGTGTGCCTATAACTATATAACTACTAGGAGAGTTAGCTTGATTAGGTGGCATCAAGATATGTGAAATTTAACACTAAAACTCATAAA
The DNA here is from genome assembly GCA_037957365.1 of Torreya grandis. Taxonomy (NCBI): domain Eukaryota; kingdom Viridiplantae; phylum Streptophyta; class Pinopsida; order Cupressales; family Taxaceae; genus Torreya; species Torreya grandis. Next base: position 986,665 of record JARHVA010002362.1, on the reverse strand, counting down.
CTATGAAGGGAAAGCCATTATAATTTTAATGGAATTGAGGATCAATGATGTGAAAACAAAGTGGGGAATTGGTCCTTAGGGCCATATGTGAAGACCTTATTTAGACAACCATGAATAGTTTTAATGTAGAGGTCAAAGGCATATTATATAAGACCCATGATGACCTATTATAGTTGATAAATTCAACTATAAGTAGGGTCCTTAACATAAAAAATATTTATGTAGATCTTGGGGTTGTATTAAAATAACATAGAAAATTGATGGATAGACTCCCCTAGCTCTTTAAAATACCTCTATTATACTTCAAAGTAATTGAGATTTATTTTAAAGCAATACATACTCTCTAATAAAAAAATTAGGTGAGTAATTGGGTATCCATAGCTATGTTACCTCCATTAGATACTTCATTTTCAATTGTTTATCAAATAATAAGGCTAAACATAGTTATGAATCTAGTTAAAACTATAAGGACTACCAAAGCACAAGTTTCAACAACTAAAAGTTCCTCCTCATAGGCAATTTCCTTCATAATTTCATTAGTTGATTATAATATAATTTTTTTGTAACAAAATTTTGTCTCTTTAGAATCGATGGCTACATGGTGGCCATGTATGCCATGCACGAATCTTCATGAGATATCCTAATGGTGGTAAAACTTTGAGCATGGATTGAGAGATGAGGCATCCTAATCCTAAGAATATATGTACATGTATCCCATTCATTCTAAATGGAATAAATTTTATGACATTCAATATAAATAAGAAATCCTTTGGGTTGTTCTACAAATCTATGTTGTATGACTGTCTCCTTTATTTTTATGTTATATTGATTATGTGTTTTGATCTAACTGGTAGCTTAGTTTTTTGATATGTGATATATAAATTTAAATTAGTTTATGAATAATTAGTAGGATTATATAAATTAATAATGTATAGTAATAATTTTATGTTGATAAATATTTATTTCATGTAATAAGTTTTATAGGTTAATCTTTCGATTTGTGTAGAAGTGTCATTTTGATGCAACTTCCTAGACTGAGATATAACTAGTTGAAGGTGATTTCTATTGATTATATATAATATTTTATTATAATATATTAAACACCAATATTTAGAAAATAACTTTTAATTAATTGCATTTTATCCCTTAAACTTTTTTACTATGTTTGTTAGTTCATTATGCCAAAGTAGAATGCTACAAACATTAGTCCATGATGCCTGGCCTTATTCTAAATTGAGTTAAAAATAATCCATGCTCTCTATCTATAGATTCTCTTTTCTACCTGACCCTCCCTTATGTTTGTAATTTCTTTGAATCATGCCCACTTTAGAATAAATCCATCATCATCCCACACACATCAAGTACATTTAGGATTCACATCCATATTTGAACCACCTAGGTTAATAGTTGCTTTGATAACCACCATTACACCAAAGGTTACTATAAAACCCAATACCCTAAATTTTTTTCATTAGAGTGGAGTTCACCTCCATTGAGGTCCTAAAATGTTAGAGGCTACCTCATAAGGTTTTTTGGGTGTGCATAAAACCTACATCAACAAATACTATCAATAAGATCTTATATTTTTTATTTTAAATCATGAAATATATTGGTTGTATGGAATTTTTTGATGATATTAAAAAAATATATATTGAATGAAATTCTCATGGCACATAAACTCAATCGTATCACTTAATATAAGGTAATATAGTCATGCTATTAGTAAGTAATGTTTTCAATGTTATACTTTGAATTTATTTGTGTTTTTAAAATAGGAATGATCAACTAAGGGAAGGATTAGAAATCATTATTTTTGTATTTAAATTATTATCAAATGGTTTAGGCCTTTCTTTGATTTTTCATGGCTAATGTTGGGATTTGCACTATGATGAATAAAAACACAATTTGAAGCATGAGTCTCATATCTAATAACATGTGATAAAAAAATCATCCTCAAGTGACATGACCTCATAATAAATATATTTAAAATATTTTTAAGCATGATAAATAAATTTATCATTGAAAGCATGCATATGTATTATATTAAAGATATATTGTTTCTCTAGATCCATTGGTTGATATATAAACTAATGAATGATACTCTTGAATCTAAGGATATAATCATGAAAAGGCTCATATTTTATTTGGTGAAAAGAGGAAATATACTAAAAAATGTAAATTTATCCCATATTATTTTTAAATCATGACAAAAATAATCCTCTTACAATTTTAGGAAGGTGATACATAACCACTAGGTAGAGTGTAAAATCAATCTAAAGCATGATTCATTAAGCTTCAATGAAATATTTTAACCAATATTTTATCATTAACATCATATTTCCCAAAAGAATCACAAAACCATATTCGATGTAAGGGTCCTCATTCCCATCAAATAATTAAAATTTAGGCATTTTAAAATCATGTGGTAGGGTTAATCATAAATCTTTAAAAATATAGATTAAGGATATCTAGCACTAGAATCAACTAAAGCATTAGATGAAAAAGGATTTAGAGATAGACCTTATACATATATTTGAAATTCACTTATTGCATGCATATTATTAATAATATAATGGATTGGTACAATTGAAGTATGAAATGGGTTTATTCAAGGGTATAATTTGAATATTGATTTCAAACATAGGAGTGATGAAGGTATAATAGTAACTACCAAACTTAGTAGAATCATTGATCACACAAAAGATTTCATACTAGTTACCTCATTAATTTTTTAAATGATTTCAACAAGAAAATAATGTTTTTGTAAGAAATTTTTAACATTTCATATAAATTAGACATTGTAAGAACCCAAAGGAGTACAAAGACAATCATTTTTTATAGTTGTATTTTAGGGATTGTTTTCAACATTAGCATGCAAAGGAAGAGTAAGAGGACAACCGATTTTAGAATTTGTCTCATTTTTGACATTTTCATTCAAAGAGAGGGTAGAAAAAAAGTATTTGAAAATTTTGTATTATTTTTCAAAAAGGAAGAATATAGACATAAGATTTTTTAACATATTTTAAAATTAGATTCACACAATATTGAAATTTATATGACATACAGGGAGGTTTGAAATCAAATTCGTCTAAGCTATTTTTTTTAAGATTAACATTTGTTTCCTACATGATTGATTTTTACATAAAATTTGGCATTCAATATTTATGACAAGCTAAATAAAGATAAATTACCCCCAAAAATTTCATAGAATTTGAATTTTCACATGGTCAAATATGGTTGAAATTAAGTTTATTTTATTTTTCATCTAAATAATCTTCATGAAAATAATAATAATATTCATCATCATTTCAATAATTACATCCATTTTCATGAATAACAATAAGAAATTAATCTATAAAATCATTTGAAGCATAATTAAGAAAAGTGTATGCATTATTTGGAGACATTTAATTAAAAAAAGAATCCATCTTTTGTAAGGTAGGGTTTGAAATGTACACACAAAACATTAGGGCCAATGATATTTTTAATAATAAAGCAAAAACTTGGAAAAAATCAAATATGAAACATCCAAAACACAAAACCATAGATGGAAAGGAAGTATTAATTCCTAAGGTTGATTGGTTCAAAAAAGGATGGGTTCAACAAAATGTTTTAACTATTTAGTTTAAAACGATGTCTACACTATACAAAAACTTTAAAACCATTATGAAACATAAATATAATTAAATATGTTATATATATCCATTTATTAAAATATCAAATGTATTAAATTAGACCATTTTTTTTCAAAATTTGATGAAGAGGTCTAGTAGATAATACCAAAATTTTAACTTATGAGTGTAGTTTCAAAGGATGTCACAATCATAAACATTGATCCATATGTTGAAATGAACATGACCCATAAATAAATCTTCATCTGAGAACTTTAAAAAATGGGTTAAATTTGGTAGTCCAATAAATACGTACCATGAAAAATTCAGTGAAGGAAAAATGTGGAAAGTGTCATTCAACTTCATATGTGTTCTCTTCACACATTCATGACTTGAGGTTTTTTGGATAGTTTCATACTCTAATGTTGTCTATTCTTGTATCTTTTATTTTTAAAAACGAATAGGAAAAATATTTCATTTTTAATTCTCATTTGATTTTGACCTATTATTCAACAATATTGGAATAAATATAGTATGTGTAGGTTAGCTAGCTTGGGAAACCTCTTAAGTATTTTGAACTGCATATCCCACACACTTAGAATTTGATCCAATATAGTTATACTATGAATGTGAGTGTGATCCTAGATAATCAAATATAACTACATGATATTTGATAAACACCTTATTTTGGTACAATAGCTTGATACTAGATATATGATTGGAAAATTAAATTAATGTACATTCTCACATTGAACCCAATTTGTTTCTCTTGGTCAAGCATTAACCATATGAATATTATGAATAATTTTATCATTCCTTTATGTTTCTAAATATGAACAATCCTTGATTTTATGTGTCCTTGATACTTGATCATAAGTGAAATAATTCTATCTTTAAGTATTATGAAGATATTTTTTAGTGATGTGGTTCATCTCCTCACTCATATATCACAGAATAAGTTGGTGTTTCATCTTCATAATTGCCTATGAGATTGGTACCCCCTTGATTATGTTTAAATCCTTGTGTGTGTGGAGGTCCCATAATTTTTGTGGTATGTTGATGGAGGATTCCAACCTTGATGACATTAGGAAAAATGGATTAGTGGGAACATGGTGTCAAGATGGACCTAAAGACCCCTCTCTCAATGAGCATTGCCTACATAGCCAATACTCTAAAGAGGGTCTCAGAATGATGTAGTTATACCCTATGTCTTAGATTGTGTTTGAATCATGTAATAGGTGGAAAAAAATTAAACTAATGACCTATCTTGTAACTTTTCACATTAAGTTGTTAGGCTATTTTTTAGTACTTTAGACCTATGTATGTGTTGTTCCTATGAATGTTATGAGAAAATGATAAAATAGGAAAGCTTTAATTTATTGAGTGTTTGATTGAATGCTTTGATAAGTTATCTTTGTCTATGTTAGGTGAGGAAAATGAAGAGTGATGAATATATACCACTTTTATCTAGAAATGTATCACATTAAAGAACTTAGGCCAACCATTAAGATATGTTTCATTTGAAAATTAGATGAATTCAGGGCACTAGACACTTGTGTCAAATTAGGACATCTACGTCGAAACATGTGTCTATTTAAAATGCTAGTGTCTATGAAAAAATAAAGTAGTTATAAGCTCAAAACTTGTATAGGTGGAATAAAATTAGGTTTGGGTAATCAACATAAGACTAGTCAGACTAAGAGATAGACCAAAAGACACAAGATAGAGTAAATGTGAGACTTCCAAAAGTGGAATAGGTCAAAAACTAAGAAGAATAACTAAAGTTTGAGTTTTCCAAGTGTGCAAAACTAACATGCTATATAATTCATAAATATTGTCTACATTTACCCCCTTTTACTTATTAATGAAATTATTAGCTTAAAGGAGAATAAATGTGTACTTGGATGTGTATAAAACACCTTTCCTTGGGTCCAACTTGAGTGATTTATTGGTGATTGAACTATAACCAATAGCATGTTATAGTACATAATCAATCCATATAATTTGAAATTGAAAGTATTGAAAATATTTAAATTAAAATAGTAAGGTTTAAGAATACACCTGTGTATTGATGTAACTACCTTATTTATTAACAACCTAATTTGAAAGATGTATCATTAAGAACCACTAAAACTAAGATTAGTACAAATATATAAATCTATAAATTGCATATATCTAAGGAGATAGAGAGAGATTGGAAGGCACATCTCACAACCTTGGAGAAAAGGTGAGTTTACACCTGATAGTTGAGATTAGATCAATTGTACAACACAATCATTATTATAACTTGATGAGCATGAGTGAAAAAAGTTAAATCATACTATCAAACTAGTGAGGCTAGATGATATAATCAAGTCTAACCTAAAAACTTGGTAAGATTGAGTGATTTAATCACCTCAACCATACCAAAAATGAACCAAATACTGAAATATATTGGCTCAATATAGTCCATAAAAGTCCATCCTAGTTGGTGATGATAGTCCATAAAAGAGTGTTTTTAAATATAGAAATGATTTGTATTTTTCAATATTAAATATACATTGCATAACATATGCACCTTAGATATGTCGCATGCTAAAATTGTGTATAACAATAGTACTAATATATATAATTTTTATACAACTATGAATTTGAATCATATAACTATGTGCTTTGGGAAATTTAGAAACTATGTAAGTTGGGATAACATGCTTCTAAAGCATGCCCCCACTATATACAAAGAAATCTAAAAATTGAAATAAGTGCCAATGTAGAGGGCATGTTTCCAAAACATGACCCCATTGAATTTAGGTGTGTTGAATACTAAATAAGTGTGGAGAACATGCTTCTAAAGCATTCCCCCAATAAATTTGAAAAATGATATAAGTTATATTGAGGAGGACACATTTATAAAACATACCTCCATTAAATCTAGGTGTGTCAAACACTGAATAAGTGTGGAGAATGTGCTTCCAAAGCATGCCCACATAAAATTTAAAAACTAATATAAGTGAAAATGTAGAGGACATTTTCCAAAACATGTCCCCACTAAATTTGGGTGTGTCAAGTACTGTATAAGTGTGGAGAACATGATTTTGAAGAATGCCCCCACTAAATCTAAAAATTGATATGTGTGCCAATGAGGAGGACATATTTCCGAAACATGCCCCCAATGAATCTAGGTGTGTTGAATACTGAATAAGTGTGGAGAAAATACTTCCAAAGCAAGCTCCCATTGAGTCTAAAATTGTGAATGTGTGGAATCCATGCCTATATGACATGCCCCCACTAAATATGAAAACTATGACAAACATGGAGAACATGCCTCTATGACATGTTCTCACCAATATTCCCTCCCATTTAGGTGAGGGAAGAATAGAAATCGATAGTAACCTCACTTTAAAAGGATAAGATAACTATTTAATTTGTGAATTAAACCATGTAGTATATGGAAGAACATGTCTAGGTAAATGTTACATTAAATCACATATAACAATGTGATCACATGAAATCCTACGATTCATGATAAATATCATGGAAACATCTAAATAGTAATAGTACAATCTCAAAAATCAACCAATCACACAAACAAGAGCACTCAAAAGTATGTCAAAAGGCAATGGTCTAAGGAGACTAAAAATAAGGGTCATATTTAAATCTAACACAATCAAAAGGGATTGACTTAGTAAAAGGTCCATAAAATCAAAGATGACATATTTAAATATATATTCAACAAATAATGACATGTTCAAATGTTAAATAAAACACACATAGTCATGGGGGTCACAAATAAAAGAGAATATTCAAATGCTCTAACAAGCATGATAATAACAAGGTAAGACACCCAAGGAAGTGCATAAAGTAAAGAATAAATAACCAACATAAACATATCATAGTATCCCATGGATCAAATGTGTTAAAAAAAGGTAAAGTGCATAACATATCAAGTACCATGTATATTTTATAATAATGGATAAAGGCATGTGTAAGTACATAAAAGATCAAACATGTTAATGGAGGATGATAATTAAACCTAATAACTTATGAGTATCAAGACACAATAAGCAGATTCCCCCAATATCCAAATGGCATGAGTGGAGGGAAGGCCCAATATGAAAAATAAGAATAGATCATGTATGTTATAGAAAAGTGGCATTTTTTATCATGGTCCTAGTCACGTGCTTACCTAGATATTGAAGTCAGATTTAGGCTTGTTCTAGAAGGGTGTAACCCTTGACTATTCCTATGGCACTTGAAATTTAGCACTTGACTATGTTGTCATCAATATACATAAGGTGCAAGCCTTATGTTCTCACTTGAAGCATAGCAAAAAAGGGACCAGGGTCTGTATTGGGATAGTTATTATATGGCATAACTATATTCTTCAAGGGCTTGGTTTAGTACAATGATGGTTATGTATTCATGGGTAGAATCCTTAGGTTTCATGGGTTCAAAGGCATTCAAGTGATTGAGGGCTAACTGGGTATTTGGTTAAGGGACTTAGGCATGGACTTGCACTTAGGCATGGGTATCATTTTGGGGTATAGGGTCTTAACCATAGTTAATGCATTTCCTATCATGGGTATAGGGTTCATTACCAACTATAGGTCTTCCATGAAAGAATTAGGTTATAAGCTCATGATAAATCAAATATATTCAATAGAATAAATCATGCAATCAATAAACATTCAAATAGTGTTCTTCATCAATAGATTCTAATAATAATGCATGTATAGTCCATATAAATTGAGAAAATGATAGACATAAACTGTTAAAGGCCCAAGCTCATAAGTGAGCTTGAAAATTAAAAAGGGGAATGTCAAAAAGCATCCCAAATTAAGTCTTAATGCTTATGGAAACTATCTAACAATAATTTACTAGAGATTCACTACTCTAGTTCTTCTTCTTCTTCTCTTCAATTGAACTTGGATTCCTTTTATAGGTTTTAAAGCATCCTAGGATCATAGAGGATGGAGCATGTTGATTATTAAACTGGCACTATAGGTACACATCCCACCACCTCCACTATTATTTTTCTTTAATGGCCTATCACTATCCCATGTGGCCACTTCCTAATGCCTCTTGATTTAAAAAGAGTCACTTGTCTTTAATGGTTCATCATTGTCTTGTGTGCCCACTTCTTGATGTTGCTTGATTCAAAAAGGAGCTTTTAGCTACTAGTTAGCTAGAGGTGATAGAAGACAAAACAAAAATCATCATCCATGATCACCTTGCACCTAGGTGTTTGTTGAGTTGACATAGATCTAATATTTATCTTGAAAAGGGGCCCAACATTACCCCATATAAAATTGTTGGTCCACCCTCAGACTATCCTTATAACACCTTAGCTATGTAAAATTTGGGTACATTGTACTGTAGTTATGAATAGAAGTCTTTAAAGCCTTGGATTATGAGCTTGATTTCTTCAATGGTGTCATTGATCTCTATAGAATCAACCTCAAGTGTGACCACATTAGTGTTTGATAGTTCTTTTCAGAAGGCCTCTAGCCTTTCCTTTGTTTTTTGGACCCTACCATCTAAGATGTCTTCTTTACTGCTCACCTTTGTCTGAAAGGTGTAGAAGAATTCTTCCAAGTATTATTCTTAGGTCTTTATTTGGGTGCTCAAAGTGTTGACCTATGCCATAATATGCATGTGCTTAGCCATACTAATAGTGAATGCTTGCTTCATCAATCCATCCTTCTCCCCTTTTGCCTTTTGGAGGTACACATTGATGATTGATGCATGGGTAGAGAAGTTATAGAATATAACATCAACGTCATTTACTTGCTCTTCTAGCCTTACAAAGAGGTCCTCAACCTCATCAAGCTTATTGTTGAGCTCTTTCTCGATGGATTTATAAGGTTATTCTTCCTCTTCTAGTGCCAAATTCATCTACAAGAGAATTTATTCTACTAATACACATACCTTATCCACATATGAAAGAATAGAAGTGTCAATACCATCTAAAAGGGATGGCTTTTCTTCTTTTACATGCTCAATCAACTTCTAGATCTTGAGCTTAATGGTGTTAAGTTTTTCTTCTACCTTAAGAACTATACCCTTACATTTTATGGTGCAAAAATCATTAAAAATGTTCTTGTGCACTACTTTTGAGGCCATTTTAAGGAGGGAATTATCCAACCTTACTATATTCATATCTTGGGGATTGAAAAGTTGGTAGTCATGCCCCTCCTCTAGTTTAATCTACTCCTACTCCTCTTCATTGGCACTGCTTCCCTCTTCAGTGTCTTTTTCTTATTTTCTTTCCCATAGGGGTTATTATTCTTTGGAATTTACCCTTCATCTACCTCTTCTTCATGTGGATCCTTAGCATGAACCTCCTTTAGTTCCTTCTTAGTGCTAAACTGATCTTTTCTTACATTCTCCTTTTGTTACTTTAAGGTGGTGGCATTGCCTTCTTTGTCTCCAGGTGCCCCTTAAGTACTAGGGCATATTTATTTTATAACTTCCTCTACTGGGTTGATGTGGGAAATAGGCACCTCTAATACTTTGTCTTTTATGGGTTTTATGGTTGTGATAGCCCTCTTCTCTTCTCTCACTTTCCTAGTCTTCTCGTAGGCCTTCTTTATTTCCACCATCCTATTCTTCATGATTGTGATGGTTCTTTCCCCCTTAGCCCTAATCTCCTCAAACTCAAATATGTTGATTTATACTTGGGTCATGACCTTGTCCCTCATGGCCTCTATTTTTTGATTTAACTCCAATGCCATTTCAATATTATTGTTATCAAGGCCCGTGCTCTTCCATTTGTACCTCAACTTCTATTCATCTTGTGGAGGTTACATTATAGGTGTTTTAGTTGGTACACTTGATGGTCTTACTTTTCCAAGCATGGTAATAGTGCCACCTTAGAGAGCCTCATGTATTTCCATCACATTTGGATCTTATTCAATCCTATTGGGGTTTCTCATTTCTTATTTTCTCTTCTACAACTCCCATGCTTTTTGAATGTATGAATCATTGAGGCAAAGCATCCTTTATGCTTGTTTCTATATCACCTCTTCACTTTGAGGTGGTGGGGGAGTTTCATCACTAGATGAGGAGTCATATTTAGGCATAATTTACATGCCCTTCCCTAATTATACCTCCTTATCCATCTCTTCTTGTACCTCTATGTCTGCCAGGGTGATGGTGGGAATCATAGATGAAAACTTTAGCTTCTTTTTCTTCTCCTTTAAAATAGGATAAGTCATTAGCATAAACTTCATGTGCTTCTTTATAGGGGCCAACTGGGAGACTTCATTACTTGAGGTGATTTTAAACTTGATGCACTCTTCTATCTCTTCAAGTGTCTCCCCTTTCTTCTTCTTGGGAGACTTTTTATTTTTAGATAGAACCAATGTTCCTTCATCACCAATTTTTATGAGGGGTGGGGTCATCAGTCTAATTAGTGTTGGGGATCTTCCCCCTTGGGTTCATCTCATAGTATAACCTATGGATGTGCTCAAGTATGGTTACTTATTGAAGGGGTGGATGTCGGTATGATCTGACTCATCCTCTTCACCCTTTATCACTTTTTGATCTAGGTGCACAAATTGGTGCCACAACCTATTATTTTATATGTCTCAATCCCTCACTAGAATATACAATTGTTTCACATTAGGGATTATTTTGAGTGCATCCCTGAAATACTTGGTTGAGAGAGCATATGTGAGATTCAAAAAACTAAACTTGTTACCATCAACCAATGCCAAATGGACTATGTGAAAATGATTCATAATGATAATGGTTACCATCCCATACATGCTCTTGGGGATATCTTAAGGGATACACCACTCTAGCCTAAATTCCTTTATATAATTCTCACACCACCCTATGACATGAGTTTTATACTTTATATGAAAGGAATTGGGGCAAGTTAAGTCCTTATATTTATATACTAGGGAGTCATTGTGTTCTAGAAAAATCTAGAGATTATCCTCATCCCTATATAGTATCATCATCTCCTCCATGACTATCAGGATTAGAATGGACCCCACCTGAAGGTCCCCTCTCTCATGTGGCACTCTAGTGCATTCTTCACAAACTCCTCAACAATAAATTTGAAAATGTTAAATTTTAAACCCTACTTCATATGATAGGAAATGTAGAAGTAAGATTTTGTGACATCAATCCATTAACCATAGGGGTAAAGTTTTGAGCTTACGAGGTACAATACTGCCCTCATGCTAGGGTCCTTACAATATTTGATGGGGAGTGAAAATTACCCTTGTAATAATTTAGGATCTTTACCATATGCTCCACCTCTTCCTCATCACCCATAATCTCATGGATATCTTTTTTAGTGTCTGGGAGATTGGTTATCCTTCCTATGATGCACACTAAGATCCTCATGCTCCTCCCTATAAAATATATTTGGTCTTTATGGACTTATGAAAGAAGGAATTGAATGAGTTCCTATGGATTTCTAAAGAAAAGAAATTTATAAAGTTGAGTTATGTTAGAGGCCATCAACCTATCTCAAATTGAGACATCAAATAACATTGTGCCTTGCTTCATCTTGTTCCCTATATACACCATCTAATACACTACTAGGTATTGCATATAGATCAAGGTATGATGGTTGTACTCCTTTAGTTAGTAGGTGTGCATGAAAGAATGCTAATTTTACCCTACCAAGACCTATAGGGGAAATTTCATCACTTGGTAGGACATATTTGTTAGTACTATGGTGTTGACTTGCATGACATTGACTCCTACTAGTGGCACTGCTATTCTTGTAATATCCACTTCTACTTCTATACATGCCCACTTTGGTTCTTGTTTCACCTAATATAGACCCAATCCCTTCCACTTCTTTCCCATATTGAATTTGATGGTATTGAAGCATGATAGGTTAGGTTTGTTAAAGCCTTGAATGGTTAGTAGTGATTTATAGTCATGAGATCTATGACTGTACCTTTGGATTTTGAGCTTCAAGGGCTATTAATAATGGCCTCAGTGATAACTCTATTTTTTGTTGACTAGTTTCTATAGACCTCTCTTCCCACACCTCACCACACCAATATTAATGTGAACATAATTTCACCTATTTTACCATCATTCACTTATGGTGCCTTAAGGTGATCAAATTCTTACTCTGGTAGGGTTTTTATGCTTCAACTCTCTAGTTTTCATATTTTTACTCTAGATTTCTCAATGTCTCAAGTTCATAAAAAGTTTGTAACTGAAACTAGTCTATCACTTGATGTTTTATACCTTACTTCCATATATCATATTTAATGCAGGTATGTTAATGGCATTGTAGCATCTAGATTTCTTGAACTCTAGAAAATTCCATTAAATTCATGAAAATACTCTACCACCAACTCATTAAAGGTGGATATTTGTGCCTCCACCATCACCTCATTAAATTATCCTAATGGTATTTTGGTGAAGTGACTTGTGGTTTAAATAGTCAATTCCCACTCAAATCTAGGTGGATGCCAATTATCTTTGATGATTATCCTTCTATTCTTAGTTCTCTTGGTATGACCTTTACCTTCAATACGGTAACCTAGTGCTTCACCTCATATGTCTATGATTTTGCCTCCTTAGTTATCTCTTCTCTTCTTATTATGATTCTATTTCAAGAATGATTATCTATCTTGGTCAATTTATTATGCTTCATCTTTCCTTAGCATGTCCTAACCCATACACATCCCTTGCTCTAGACCTCTAGCACTCAATTTTCCTCTTCTAGGTTTTTTGCACATGATCATGATGTGCATCTTCACTCTCTCTCTTACACATGATCATGTTGTGTGTCTTCACTTGGATCATATTTATTCTAATTATAACAACCTCCATGCACCCAAAAACATAGGTGTCTAGACTCAAGTGCTTATAGAGTAAATGGGTTTAACTCACCTGACTAGCATTATATGCAAAAATGCTAAACTAGTTCTTCCTTGGGTTGAAAAAGGTCCTCTAATATGCATCTTGTGCATATAAACCTTATGTGTCATCCTCTTGATTCTGGTAAGTTTCACGTGCCCACCACTTAGATTTTTAGCCTCAAACACTTTATAAAGTGCAAGGGAATGACTCACCCAATTGGAATTATGCATGAAAGACTAGATGAATGTCTACTTAGGGTCTTTAAAACACCTATTATCTAGAATCTGACACATGGTGGTCTGGTGGGCTTGCTTTGTGTAACATTGGCAATCCTCACTTGCCCATTACTTAGATGTCTAGCCTTAGGTACTTTGAAATCATAAGTGCTCAACTCACCTAGATGGAATTATGAGTGAAGTACTAGCATATTTTCTTGATAGGCTTCAAAGCATCATTTCTATGCTCTTTACACTACTGCTTCAAGAACAAAACAAAACAAAATTATTTGGCTTGCACCAAATGTTATTTTGGTCATATTAACTCAAACCAACTAGTGACCAATAAGTCAGTGATCTCATAGTGCAAGTGCCATCCTATTACCAATATGGATTCAACCTATTTCCATTGAATGCTTAGGGAACATTTCACTATTCAACATGTACAACTTGCATACACCTATCTCCAATATGTGTTGGATGATATAGGGCCCCATCTACCTTATCTATAGTTTACGTGGGTTCCTAATTTACTTGGATTTATAGAGAAAAATGAATGATCCTTCTATTAGAACCTTTTTCTTTATATGTTTATCATCCCAAATTTTTTGGCATGCATTTTCTATCTATTGGCTCCACTTGGCTTGAGTGTACATCTCATCCAAATACTCCAAATCATTTAGCCTTGTGTTCAGTGACTCTTGGTCATCTAACTAACTAATACACATGATGAACAATGATGGTACTAAGAACTCCATTGGTAGGATTGCTTCAACACCAAATACCAATTGAAATGGTATACCCTTGTTTAGGCACTTGTAGGTTGTGTGATATACCCACAACACTATTGAAACTTGATCATCTCAATCCTTGTGACTAACATACCGTATATTTTTGAGGCATGTTCCCAAGATCTTATTGAATGCCTCAATTATTCCATTTTCTTACAGATGATAAGGGTTCATTTTGTGGTGCACCACCATATACTCAGTCAATAAGATGTGCACTATTTCATTGATAAACTAAGTACCCCTATTGATATTTAGACTAAGCAAGAATCCATAGTGGTTTATTTTGTTTTCCTAGACGAAGTATGTAGTTATGGTGGCTGTGTATTCTTTTGTTAGTGTGGCCTTGGCCCACTTGGTGAAACAACCCATAGCCACTATAATATACCTTACACCTATGCATCATGTTGTAGGGGTTATCAACCCAACAAAATTAATAACCCATTTCTCAAATGGTGCCTCGATAAGAATGGGGATGAGGTTCATCTCATATCGATGGTTAGGATCCTTTGTGTGCTAGAATATATCACATGTCTTGGCATAGTTATTTACATCTTATAATAGGCTTGGCCACCACAAGCCTAATTGAAGCACTTTTCATGCCATTGTATCTTCTATGAAATGGCCTCCTACTATTCCCTTATGTACCTCATGAAAGATGGAGTCCCTTTTGTGCTTTATGACACATCGATGCAACACTTCATATCTACTTACTTTATATAGTTCTTCATTGATTAATTAAAAGTGGGAAACATGAACTACTATCTATTTCTTCTCCTTATTTGTTATAGTCTAGTGCACAACTCTAGACATTAGAAAGGTGATGATCACCACCAAATCCTTGGGGATGTACTATAATTTATATAGGTACACATCTAGCATGTCATCCTCAATAGGCATCACCACATTGCTAAAATTGATGTGGGATAAATGGTCTGGCCCCAAGTTTTTCTTTCTAGGCTTAACCATAATAGAGAATTGGAACTCAGGGAATAGAACTATTCATCTACATACGCGCCCATGTAAAATAGGATTGTTCATGAGGTACTTGAGTTCCTCATGATAAATGAAAAATATGAATAGTGTTTACAACAAATATTATTTAAATTTTTTCAAGGCATACACCATAGTGAGCACCTCATGCTCTGTCATCATGTAATTCTTCTCTACTAAGGTTAACTTTATACTAGTGAAGGAGATGGGATGATCCATGTTACCTTCACTAGGTTTCATCAAGATGGTGCCAATTACAAATCCAGAAGCATTGACATGGACATGAAAAGGTGTTGTCTAGTCAGGGAACTATAGAATAGGTGTGCTAGCTAATTTGGACTTTAAGGTCTTGAAGGCATCCTCCTACACTTTTACCCAATAGAATGGTCCATCCTTATGGAAAAGCTCTTCTAGCAGTATTATAATATTTACATAACTCCTCATAGAATTTTTGTAATAAGCCTAGTATTTGAGAAAGGTGTCAATGTCTTTCTATGTGGAAGGAGTCTGGAGTTGAATGATGATGGTGATATTCATTGGATTGATGAGTAAACCATCCTTAAAGATGATGTGCCCTTACAAGGTTTCAAATGGTGTTATGAAGATGCACTTTTTTAGGTTCAAGGATATCTAAAGCTTCCTGCACCTCTCAATCATTATGCATAGGTTATCACAATGGTCCTTGATGAGGCCATACACTATCTAATCATCTAGATAAATTTGGAGGAATCTATGGATGAAATATTTGAAAGTGGTGATCACCACTCTAGAGAACATACTTGGTAAATTATTGAGTCCAAAGGGCATCATGTTATAATTAAAAAAAAACCCATTCAGCCATAAAGTTTATTTTAGGCTTGCCTTCCTCCTTAATCTAGACTTGGTGGTACCCAGAGAACCCATCAATGAAGGTGTAAATCTCACAACCTATGATGCCTTCTAAGACTTCATCAATGACTGAAGTTGGGAAGGGGTCATTTATGTAAGCAAGTTCAATATTATATAATTGATACAAATATAAATACACCTATTTTTCTTGATGCTTATTATAATTGGGCTTACCCACTCAAAATCCTATATAGGATAAATGACTCCTTCAACCAACATTGCATTGATCTCTATTTTTAACTTGGTGTAGAGGTTGGGATTTATCTTATAGGGGTGATTTTTCACTGGTATTATGCCATTGATTAGCTTTATGATCATTTTACCAAGACATGGGTGAATTCTATTCATATCCTGATAAGTCTTGGGGAATAAGTCTTAGAACTCCTTCAGGAGGTCTATAATGTGTGTTAGCTCTACATCAAACCAATAAGCACCTAGAGTAACCATATTTAACTCTCCTTTTGTGTTGATATCCAATTTTATGGTATTGAGTGGTACACGGCATGGCTCATTATTATCCTAGTGAAAATCCTTGACTTGTTAATTTACCTCTGTTATCTCTACATAAATATGGGTTGGCTCTTCTTCATCAAGAACATTATCATCTAATTGACACATGAGATTTCTTCTAACAGTCAACATTTTATAGTAGTGCTCATTCAAAATTTCATTATCTAACTCACTAAAGTTTCCATTGAGCATTTATTCCTTAAAGAATGTCAAGAGTGCCAACTCCTTTTATTAAAACATGTCTTTCAAGAACTCGTCAAAGATAGTGATGTATTAAAACACTACCCTCTAAATTACTTGGAGTGGCTTGACCAGTTCTAAGTTATATGAGGAAAAGGAGAAAGTATGTATAAACTTCTCCTTAAGGGTCTCCAAATTGGTTATCTCTTGACGTGTCTCATTGACCACATACCATGATCACACCCATGTCTTTAGATTCATATAAAAGTCATGCACCCATAAGTTCTTTAGGGTAGTCACACTGTAGTCAGTCTATGTCTCTTTACATAGGTACACATACACCATAGGGTCAAAATTACTAGAGTATACTGAGATCCAAGTTCTCATTACTCCTCTTGAATCTAGTGTAAATGGCTACTTTTACCTCTAGACAAGTTGGCAAGTTAGACCTTTTCACTACCCACAAATGCATAAAAATGTTCCTTAAAGTGTACACAAGTACACTCAATTTATTTATCTCCTTGGCGATGCATGCTTAGAGGTTGTTGATATACCTTTCCATTGGGTTTCTCTCTTCAAATTTTAGGATTATTGAAAGCTTACCTTTGTTCAAGCAAAGTAACCTTTTTCCTTTCTTCTCTTGGATTAGGACGCATCATTTTAGAGCATGATCAATCTAGACCTAGACAGTTTTCATGATATTTGGTGCCTTTGCACACACCAAGTAACATCTATGACTAGTGGTCTCATACACCTCTTCAACCCATCTATCACAAGTGATGTTAGTGGTGTTCGAGGTTGACTTCCCATCTTTTTAGGAAAACACCCTTTGATTAGAAGGATGGAGATTATCAACACATTACACCATGATGTTATAAATATGGTTGATTTCATCCTCTAGATCAATGATTTCCACATATAGGGGTCTTTGGTCCCTTGAAAGGGGGATCACTACCCTTTCCTTTCCATTATTGAAGGTCATGTATGACTTATTAAAATGCATGTCTACATTATTGGAATAACACCAAGGCCTTCCTATAAGTGATGGGTAGTTATCTTATTTAGCCAAATCAATAACCTCAAAGTTAGCATGGAATTTGGTGCCCATAATATCTACAATGGATCCTTACATAATTCTAATTATTTATGCTTGGGTCTTGTTGGATATCAAAAGTAGATGGGGAGAAGGTCTCAAGGTTGGCCTAGCCATCTTCTGCCATATAATCTTAGTTAAGATAATGACCTCTATGCTAGTATTGATCAACACCTCATATTGATCAACACCTCACAAATGGACCATCCATCAATAGTGGCATTTACTATTAGCTCTTGGTCATACTCTACATCTTGAATATGATTTACTTTATGTGCCCACTTCATATGCAACACAATAAATTTAATTACATGGGGCTCAAAAAATTCACTTGGATTTCTCCCTACATGATCTAAGAGAAAAAAATTTAGTAGGGGAAGTATCCCATCCATATGCAAGAGGCACATGATCTCTATCAGCTCTTGTAATTCAACCTCTTGGCTAGTTTTCTTTTTGAATGAGGTGGTAGCTTACTCTTCTAGATCTCTGGCCAACAGGAGGTCTCTCTATAAATTTTCTATTATGCTCATGGCTTATTATCAGACATCCTTTTGATGTATAGGGTTAGGGTAGGGCACAAATTTTGGATCAGGTTATGTTATGCACTCAATGTAGTTTGGTTCACCATATTCCAAGTGTAGCTCTTATGTTGGCATAGTTGGCGACTGAGTAGTGAACCCACTCCATGTGGATGCCTATACCTTGATTGGCTATGTGTATGTTAGTTATGCCTTTGTAGCTAATTTTATATCTTTAGGATCATGCCTTGTCATCCATGCAACCTTAACAACACCTATTTTTCCTTGGGTCAAATTTTTATACAAGTTGGGGCTCCTTTTAACTACATGCAGTCTTTGATAGTACCCACACATTGGATGCATTAAGAAGTCATGATGATAGTGCTTAATTGACTTGAACTTATAACATGATCATGGTGGGAATCTTCCCCCACATCATCCTCTACCTCACCCTTTGACACCTCTTTGGTACTTATAGCCAACATTCTATTAGCCATAACCCTCATTTCCTTGGTTTGCCTACCCTTTGGCTATTATAGTTTCCTACTATGCATCACTCTCCATATTCTAGTACATCTCATTAATTACTTAGTAGTTAGCTATGTTATGAGTGTAGGCATAACATAAATTACAATAAACTATTGTGTTGACCTGACTAGCACATTACAATAAAGGGTAGTTGTGAACATCATACACCTCATGACAAACTTCATAGCTAAGTAGTGTGTGCATATTCCTATGAGGGTAGCTATTTCTATTATGACCCTCTATCTCATAGTCAATAAACCACAACCTAATTAGAGCATCTTACAATGAACTAGAAGTTATCTTCTATAATTGGGAAACCATAGACACAATTTATGCCTCTATGAAGGGGCTGATCCATGTATTGGCACTCCCAACTACCTTATCTCTAAGCATAGATTCAAGCACTTCTTGAGGGTCTATGAATGTTTTCATAGATATCACCCTTTTAAAGGTACCAAAAATCCTCCAAAAACTATTGTGCATGATGGGAGGGGTGAATATCATATGGGAGTTTAGAAAGGAGAGTCCTGAATCTAACATTATATAAGCACATGCTCTATGATAATCCTTGATTGATCCCTTTGAGTGTGGTAATGCTCTATTACTCAAAATTAGGTATATCAAACTCATTCAAGAAGACTCCCTTCAAGGTGTCATAATCAACCATAGTCTAGTTAAGATCAAATTTCTTATATCAAGTATGGGCACAATCAAGCAAGGTTTTTGTGAACTGGGTTACCTTGCACTCACACTAGGTTATTCCCATAGCATGTCATTAAAATTCACATTTGAGCACATGATTTGAGATGTTCTCCATTACTTGATACTCTAGTAGGAATATGTCCATCTTATAATAGATCTAGGGCTAGGTAGTAATCAATGCCCAAGGAATTTATCCTCCTAGTGCTTATCTTAGTGTTGGTCCTCTAAGTCCTTTAGCTACTAGGCTAGGCATTGGTTTGGTGGTTACTATTGGTGCCATAGAAGATGATGGCACTATACTACTAACTAGTGGCATAGGTCTACTTCTTATGGGCTATTTCCTAGGATACACCAATGACATTAGCTAAAATAGGGTGATTTCACTCATGTTTTGTCTAGTCGAGCTAGCTCTTCGAGGTCTAGAGGTATCTTCACTTACCTCTTCATATGGGACAACTTTTTCAATCACAAATTTATATTCTAAATTTACAAAATTATCAAAGTCAACATTGATAATGAGGTTAGTTGTCAATATTTTATTTTATTTTAGGGAATCTAGTGCATGAGATCACATAATAGGCTCAAAGTGGGTAGGTGCATCTGGCACATATTCAATGTTCAAGTTTTAAAGGGACCCTAAGAATTCACCCATTAATTATGGAGCTTGTTCCAAGGATTCAAGGGCTCCTTCCTCTGGGCATGACTACCATTCAAGAGATCCTTCCCCATGCCCTTCCCACTCATTATAGGTCTTCTTAACACTCCTAGGTTTTAGATCTTCTATCAACCCATGCCTCCTCTTGTTATAATCTTATCTCCTAAGCTCTCAATTATCAATCTATTTGTCTCCTTCCACTATGCCTTACCTATACATCCCCTTCTTCCCCATTATGCTTCTCATATGTGAGAGGATTTTAGCCTTCCATCCTCATTATTTCAAAGTTGTAATCTACCATCAAATTCTTAAGTTTGGTATTAAGTTCTTTCATAAATACACCTCTAGGCTTGTGGAAGAACTAGTACTCTACTTTTTTAGGGTAGGAGTACATCGATACTATGAGATCAAACATGTAGTTATTCATCACCCCTTACCACCATTTGTCTACATATATAGTCTAAGTGGCATCTAAGTTCTCAAGCTTCTTTAGGTGCTATTTCATCCACTCAAGCATTGTCCATAACTTTAGATTCTATGGGTCACATAATTAGCCAACTAATGGTACACTTACTCTGGTGGTTCACAAAATAAAACCTTATACAATGCATCATGCAAGTGGTTTTAGACCAATTTCTTTGGGTTTTGTCCTCTACAAGTTGGATGCCTCAGCACAAAGCTATCTTCCACTCATTATAACTAGCTCTTGATTTTATTGAGGGAGAGTCAAAGCATTGTCTTGGTGCACCATTATCAAAATAAAATTCAATGAGGTCTTAGCAATGGAACCAAAATGTTGTAAAAAAGTGGCCATTTTAGTCATAGGCCTAGTCACATGCTTACCTAACTATCTAGGCTAGATTTATTTTTATAATAGAATTGTACATGCCTTGACTATTCCTATGGTGCTCAACATTTAGTACTTGACTACACTAGAATCAATATACATAAGGTACAAGCCTTATGTTTTCATTTGAAGTGAAATAGAGAAGGGATTGGGGTTTGTGTTGGGTTAGTTATGCCATGGTATAACTCTATTCTTCAAGATATTGGGTTAGTAAAATGATGGTTGTGCATTCATGGGTGCAAGCCTTGAATTTCATGGGTTCAAGGGCATTCAGGTACTTGAAGGACAACTAGGTATCTAGTTAAGGGACTTATGCATACATTTGTATTTAGACACAGGTATCATTTTAGGGTGCAGGGTCTTCACCATACTTAATGCATTTCCTATCATGGGCATATGGTTCATTTTATCTATAGGTCTTCCATGAATGAGTCAAATTAGAATCTCATAATAACTCATTATACATTTGATAAAATAAAGCATATAATCAATAAACATTTAAATAGATTTATTCAATAATAAAGTCTAACAAAAATGCATGTATAGTCCATATAAATTAAGAAAATGTTTGACATAAACTATTAAAATACCAAGCTCATAGGTGAGCTTGGGAATTACAAAGGGGAGTGTCAAAAAACATCCTAAACTAAGTTTTAATGCTAATGGTATCTATCCAACAACAATTTGCGAGAGCTTCACTACTCCAGTTCATCCTCTTCTCTTTAACTAAACTCAACTTCCTTTTATAGGCTTTAGAGAATCCTAAGATCATGGGGGATGGAGTACGATATATAATGAGTTGGTATTAGAGGTACACATACCACCACCTCCATTATGCTTTATATTTAATGGCCCATTATTATCCTACACGCCCACTTCCTAATGTCACTTGATTCAAAAGAAGATGCTTGTCTTTAATGGCCCATCATTATCCCATGCAACTACTTCCCAATTCTTCTTGATTCAAACTAGCCAGCTAGTGAAGATAGAAGACAAAAAAATAATCATCCTCCATGATCTCCTCATGCCTAAGTGTTCATTGAGTTGGTGTGGATCTGCTAATTAACTTGAAAAGGGGCCCAACAATGTATTTGTGTATGCCTATATCACACTTAAGTAGAATTGTGACACACATGTGTAAGTAAAAATAACCAATATTCCATGCATTAATGTGAAACTACCACATAGATACCAAGGAGCCAATAAAATATGTATGTGCCAAAATGTTTTTTTAGAGTTTTTAAGTTTTTTGACTTTTTTAGTATTTTTGAAATTATTGAAACCAAAATCACTACCCTATGATTACATCCAGTTGATGAGAATCCTTGAGGAGTGGTGAATGCATAACCCATCCTAAATGAGATGTGACATATGTGTGCATAATAGAAATTGGAACTATATCATGGTATTTTGGTAATTTTTTATTCAGAATATTTTATTCATATATGTTTTCCTTCATTTCTAGTAACCATAGTTTTCCAAATTTTCCATTATATTAGGACAAAAATTGGATAATACGTAACATAGTAGAGCATGATTTTGATCCATGTGTGATAATACATTGAATAGATCCAACATAAAAACTAGATTCCATATTTTTATTCACATGTTCCATACCACATCCTAGAGATGTAAATAATTCTAAGGTACATGTATTTAATTAAAAATTTGGGTCAAATATAATATTTTGACCTTGCTTTCCATCTATTCAAGGTTCAATGATTTGATATTTTGAGGAATGATTGATAAATTCTTCATATGAAGGCAATGGGTCAAATATTATATTTTGACATTGCTTTCCATCTATTCAAGGTTTAATGATTTTATATTTTGAGGAACGATTGATAAATTCTTCATATGAAGGAAAACATTTTATAATACCCTTTAAGGTACTTTTTTCTCTTTCTATACTTGTTCCTTTTCTATCATGTTTTGATATTCTTAGTGTTTAGATAATATATCTTGTTCTATTTGTTCTTTTATCTTGGATTTTCTTTCATTTATAGGCTCTTGTTCTTTTACATTGGCCAAATTTATCTTTGAATGCTTTGCATTAATATTACCAATATAGCCCAAGCCTTGATGGTCATTCTGGTCACATGTGGAAATAGGATCAATGATGCCTTGGGAATGTTTTCCCAATCCTTGACTATGATAACCAAAGTTTTGTAAAAACTATAATCCAAGACCATACTATTTGAAAAATTTGAGTATCATTATTGAGAGATAAATTTGTATCCTTTTCTTAATCTAATTTTTCATTTTAAACCTTTTCTTGTTTTATGTTTGATATTGGCAACTATTTTTACTGTAAATTTTTATTTGGTACTCACATTTGTTATTTTGGTAAATGTGCTTTAATAGAGGTACTCATTATGTTAATTATTTTCTTGAGTGATGTATCGATTATAGGATCACCACTATATTTGAGACTTTTTTTTTTTTTATAATTTTAAAAAATAATTTATATGATGCCCATGGATTTTATGATATGTAAAATAATATTTATATCTCCTTATAAAATGAGGAGGAGGCAATTTGATCACTTTGTTTCAAAAAATATCTCATAGGATTTCACTTGGACACTTAATAGCCTTTTGGTCACTTTTAGAATCACTTATTTTGGATGTATTCTATTTTAGCTTTTCATTTGGATATGAAACCTTGTTTGGCACAACATTGGTAGATGAGGATGTAAAAACATGATTAACACTACCATGTGTTGGATTTTGGGCACATGGAATCTAATTTTAAAATAATATGATGTTTAAACTGAAGTATTGATTTTGATTATATAACTCTTATATTAAATTTTTTTATAAGTATTATTTAATCTATTAAAGATTCATAAGCATAAACCCTAGGTACCTGTAGAGTAATTCTTTACTCTATGTTATATTTAAATTTTTAGTCGCATACTGCAATTTTGGTTCCCGCATACCTTGGTCATGGTGACAGAGTTTTGGAGAGAGTGTCGAAGTGCAGCGAAAGCTGCCAAGTGTCGCTTTTCAAAACACAGAGTCATCCAACTGGCATCATCTGAGACACTTTTCATAATTTTCAAGAAAGCCATGGATCATAACACATATCTAATAGTAGCTAAGTGGAATGTACCACGTGTCAGAATCCACATCTCATATTGGCACCCACGTCTTCTATTTTTTGGAAAAAGGGTTTCAATAAGCTAAGTAATAAGATTAAGTGGAAAGTGCTAGGTGGCAGTTGTGGAAGGCCCTGGACTACTTTTCAGAGGAAGGTAGAAGTCACCAAGTGTCACCATCCATAGAAGCCTAGTGTGTGCCTTGGATAATTCTAAATCATAGCTAAAGAGAAGTGTCATTCCATTTTGTTTAATTATCAAAGAGTAGCGGATGCTACCAAGTGTCACTCTCTGAGCCCTCTTTTTACTCCATCCTCAAAAACAGTGGAAGGTGCCACATACCCCTAGTTGGAGAAGTGGAAGATGCCACATATCTTCCTAAGAGTAGTAGAAGTCACCACATGTCAAATTCTGAGAGACCATCTTCGAGCTTCATTGCTGAATAAAGATTGTGGTGGGTCCCAAGTGTTACTTCAAAGGTCTGTGGAAGCACCAAGTGTCAACATGTGAAGACTGCCACGTGCATCCATCCCCCTTTTAAAAGCTTCTCAAGCAAGGGATGTAGTGAGTTTTATTTTGATAAAAATGCTAAATATCAAAGAAGTAGATTGCGACAGGTGTCAAAGGTGGAGCGTTCTTGAGCAAAATATAGAGAAAAGTAGAAAATATTGCGTGTCTTTGATAAATCAGGCAGAAAGCACCAAGTGTCATTCTCTGATGCTTTTTAAGAAATAAGGAGGATTTTAGGGAATTGACTGTCCTCTCCCATTTCAATAGAATAGAATGTTTCATTTATTTTTTGCCACTAAGCGAGATGGAGGGAAATTCAGCGAGAGTTATTCCTAGTATATGGAACCGTGCATCGAGTAGTTTTGTGGAGCCTATAGGCATTAAAAGGGCCATCTATTTGTCCCTTGTAAGTGGAGGTAAAATTGACAGTTGAGTGGCTAAGTAGGTGATGGAATGAGAAATTTAGGCCTAAAGGGAGGTACTAGACATGAATCACCATGCCACAGTCAGGGCAATTCTTAATAAGACCAGGATGCATCCAAGGCATTGAAAGCACCGTCTATTTGTCCCCTATGAGTTAAGGACATAGTAGAATTATGTGGGAAAGGGAGTGATGGAAGGAGAAATCAGAGGCTATAAAAGAGGAAGAATTGTAAAATCAAAGAGAGGGGGGACTTTCTATAGTTTTGGACTACTAGAGTTTTTGACTGAATAGTATCATTTGCTTTTGTCTCATTTTCTTAAGTTGTAAATTTGATGTAACTGTGCATGTTTCTATGCCTTTTATATGGCTGAATGAATTAAGAAGATTGAGCTCTATGCCTTGGTTGATATTATCTGTGTCATTTGAAAAAGTAGTCTAAACTATGGATTTTCTAAAGTTGTGATTAGGAATGTCATCTGCTTTTGTCTCATTTTCTTGAGTCAGAAGTTCTACATAATTGTACATGATTTCTGTACCTCTTATGTGATTGAAAGATTCTATTAAGAAGATTGAACACTATGCCTTTGTTGACATCTCTTGTATCTTAGTAAAATAAGTCTTTGTTGTGAGCCTCTGTTTCTATTATTTCAATCTTTTACATTGATCATGCACTTGTCTGCTCTTAAATGTAATTGAATCCTATATATAGTCTCACTGTGCTTAGGTTAGGATTAGGATTACACTCAGGTGCATCACCGTAGTTATGTTTCATTTCCTCCATTTGCATTTCTATTTAATTTCCTATCCCTTTTCCCCCAACACTTGATACAAAAGAAGAGACCAACTTCTCTAAAATCTAGATGTTGTTTCAAGCTACAATGTCCCACAGCTTGAAACTTCCCATTGTTGATTGATTAGAATCAAGCACAATTTTTGTCATCAACATTTTTTGGCATGCCTGGTGGGACATATATTTCAAGGAGTTAAAGAATTTTGGTATGTTCTTCGGCCAACCAGCCTTTGAAGGGTTTTTAGCAACACCAGCGATGACTCTGAGTTGAATTAGCCAATTAAGCAGTCTTGGTATCATCAAGAAATCACTGATTGGTATGTATCATTCTGTTACTCATAGCTATGAGTCTTATTCTCCTTCATATATTTTTAATCAAGATCAAGTTTCTCATGAAATCACGTCAAGCAACAAGGATGCATATGGTCATGAACTATACCAGTCTTATGCCCAGTCTCCCCAATGTGTCACATCCCATGTTCAACCTAATCTTATTTTCACCTTCAAAAAAGCATTACTGGGATATAAAAAGTATGTATTGGAGCTTGACAACAAAAGGGGATGTGGCCAAGAAATTCCTAATCATGTCATCCATCAAGTAAGGGATGTAGTAGATCTGATTAAAAGTGAGTGGGATCCCATTGAAAGAGCAAATTGGCAAAGGCTTACATATGAGATGTTGGATGTGTGTGGATTGATTACATTTCTAGAAGAGAAGCTAAGCATTCATGAGAGACAGCCTTACCAAGTCTATCAAAATACATACCCACCGCCACAAATTCCATATTAGACATACATAACCCCTGCTCATGAGCTAAATCGAACCTGTCAAGGTTTTTTCCCCAATAATGTCAAGTCTATGTTGGTAGAGAAGGAAGTGGACTCCAAACCCTCACTTTCCCCTCAAGTCCCCTCCACCTTTCCTCAAGAAGCTTCTTGTTTTTCATCATAGCCTTATTCTTTATCCCTTTTCAAAGAAGAATATATTTTAGAGGAAGCAAATAAGAAGGAGGAGGAATATGCTCAGTTAATGGTTAGTCAAGAAGATTTCATGAGTGCAGATGAGGAGGAAATCACCATAGGAGCACCCTTCGATGAACAAGAGGACAAGTCACAAGATTTTGCCTTAACCTCTGATGAGGAGGAGATCATTTATGACTTTTTCCTCACTTTGCAAGAAGATATGGAGGAGCATGGACACTCCCTTGATCTAGTCATTGGGACATGTTACACTATCCTTCAAGGAGACCATGAACTGGCTGGATGTGGAGAACACAACATCGAGACTCAACTAAATATGCTGAGGGGATGCCAGCTTTTAGATTTATCCTTTCAAGAGGTTGAAGTCATCAAGGAGCATGATGATGCAATGGAACCCAAAAATGAGGCAGAAGGAGATAAGCCAAAAGATGATGGATATCAAAAGACACAGTGTGGAGAACTAGCAACCATCCATTTCTTGATGAGGCATGACAGCATGAAGAACCAGTGTTTGATGGGATTTCAAGAATAAGAAGAGCTTATGGATGTCAAAAGAATGTTTAACTCAGACCCACTCAAATGTAGATGAATATGTGTGGCCTACACAGAGGAAATTTCACCCTAGATATACTTGTTTCAATCACTTACATTGTAACATAAGCTAGCTTGTCATAAAGAAGACGTTAGAAATTTTATTTTTGATCATGGAGGGAGCTAAGGATGCTTAATTAATGTAGTTAGGTAGTTTCCCATTCCCACATTGTTTTGTTTTTTGTTGTTGTTTTCCCACTTTCCTTTTAAGTAAGTGTTTTAAACACAGAGTTGGCAGCCTAGAAGTTTTTAATTCTTTAAATTTTGCTGCATTAAATGCTTCCCAAATATTTTGAAATCCCTAAGGTACCTTATGCCACAACTTGCATAGCATGTCCACCTTGTTGTTTCCCAAAGATTGAGTAAGATCTACTAATGCTCATCTAAATTTAATGCTATTTGAGACTTGATAGGTCCATAAATATCCCTTAGCAAGTTTTAAAGTTTATAAACTCTCAAGCATTCCTACACCTACAAAAATATCCTACTCATTGCGATTGTTAGCACCTAGTAAAATTTGCTTCAGCAAGAGTGTTTCTATCTTGCACAAGGTTTATACCATGTCTTACATAAAAGATATAGAGATGGTAGGAACATCATCTTCACAACAAGGAGCTGAGACACCTGGATCTCTTGATAGGTTACTAGCTAGTAAGTCATATGTTGTAGCTCCTGCACAACTGTTGAGAACATATCCAAGAACCAGAATCTTGGGAGTTAGTCAAGTCAATGACTCATCAAAAGTAAAGGATTATGTAGATGGAATCATGGACCCCATCTTGCAAAGAACCAGTAGCAAGAATCTTAGAGAAGGGATACACCAAAGGTGTCTTCAAAGAGCCAGAGCAAGGCAATATGAGACTTTTGAAATGAGGATATGGACCTCACAACTGGCTCAATTCATTGTCCCAACTATGCATCCATGCCCTAATGTGATTGAATTATGCACAGACTTGCTTCATGCATCATCTTGCACCATTCAATAGGGCCCCTTCATGTTGCATATCACACCACAAGATATCAGGGACATGTTAGCCCTACATTATGGCAATACCACTATATTCCCCACTATTGATAGGATGTAAAGGATGTGGGTGAATGCCAACACTCAGATAAGGTTTTTGAGATATAAGTTACAAATGACTGGTGGTGATACCATGGTACCCACACTCCCTGCACTAAGAACTCAGTTTGTGCCAGCTAGCCAAGACGCGCTGTCAATGATGGATCTCATCTTTGGCATGAAGGATGACATGGTAGTATATGCAAAATAAATGGCCATCCTTTTTAGGTTGAAGATAGTCGATAAGACATAAGAGTATCAACTTGAATTCTTGAGCACATCACCTTTTCAATAGTGAAATAATTGACCCAGTTTAGATCAAAAGGGGTGTTCAGGTATTCCTCCTATTTGTTCCATCTCATACTATATCATAACCTTGACCTTTTCACCTAACATATGAATTTGAACTTGTATGACCCAGGCTTTGACCCCCAAAGGACCGTTCTTATGTCTACATGGACACACATTTTATCAAGAATTAATGACCTGTATGATTTTTGGGAACTATTCATTACTCTCGTTCTTCATTACCTTAACCCTGAACCTGTCATAAATAGGTTATTTCCAAGTGTTTCGAACCTCCTAGTTGGTTGTCCAATCCCGTGTGACTTCTATTTTGGGTCCCACCACACGATCATAAGGGTTCATGGTTTTTATGGGGAACCAGTGTTGCTACCAAAGACTCTAACTCTTAGGTTGGCATTCTTGGAAGTCACCAGGTAGGTGTCGGTAGTTGACAATGAGTATGGCTCTAGGAAGAAGAGAAAAATGTAAAATCTCTCATGGATGGCAGACAACATAAGCCTAGAAGCCAGAGATGTTGAGATGGTGTTGCTGAGAAAGCTAGCCTTCTTAGGTTTCATATTAGTCAAGGACAAATGGATTTATGACCCAAGTGATTACATAGCCTCCATGGTAAGGACCAATAGGATTGGGGCTAGGATTGCACATGAAGGTCGCCCTTTTTGGGAGACCAAAAAAAACCCTGCAAAAGATGATCCTAGTCTCTATGTTGAATTGACAAATTTGCCCCTACCACAGAATAGGCCATGGGAGACCTTATATGATAAGCAGAGGGATTATGATCCCAAAATCAAGATGACCTCTGGTTTGAGAAGGACGTTGAAAAACAAAGGTTGGGATGTGGAGAAGATTGAGGCCTATTGGAAATATAGGCAAGAAATTTCTCAAACCACCCACACTTTCAGAGGCATAGATTTAGATGAAATATGGGAGGGAATCTGGGATGAGTGTCATCCCTCCCTTGTATCTAGCCTAGAAACAAGTCAATTGCTAACACTCAGTACAGGGCAGGAAGTCGAAGTGGGACCAAGCCAACAACCACAGGCCTTAGAGCAAGCTGCAACTGCAGTCACTATGTCAACCTGGCCCGAGCCTCTTAGCACCATGGAACAATAGAGGAGTGTGGTGTCTTCACCACCAAAGGCTTCCCCATCATTGAAAGTGATTTAAGTCTCCAATTCTCCACATGCACCATCGATAACAGAAGATGTGGAAGGGAAGCAGATGCAACCATAATTAGAGACACCCAAAAAGAGAAAGAGGGTGCAGTTTCATTTTGATTCATAGGAGGAAGAGGGGCCTTCATAGTGCCAAGTGTAGAGCACTACAACTTCCCCTTAGGTAAGTATCACTCCTCATCCCCCCTCTCAGTCTATTCCTTCCCCTATCAGCGTGATGCCTCCATCTAGCCAAATGACACCTCCTATCATCTCTGTCATCCCCATTTTGCAATTCACCCCATCCTTGGTGCCTCAAGCCCTAATGTTACCCCATTTCTCCCCCTCTATTCCCAAAAATATGCCCATTTAGCTCACCCCTAGCCAACCAATGGCTATCTAATATGGCTTGCCATAAGGATATCCTTTCGCAAGAGGATTAATTGCATTCCCTTCCACTTTTTAGATGTAGGCCAATACTACTAAGAAGGCAAGAGAAGCCCAGATGGAGAAGAAGAAAATCAAAGACAATAAAGCATCGACTGTTCCACACCTATGATCACAATTTGACCTTATTCAGTAGCAGTTGACGGTGACCCATTTGTCACCCAATGTCATCAAGTCGAGCGAGCAGATGCAGCTAGAGGACTATACAATGAACACAATGGCCATTGATATGTCCCTGTTCAGGCCCCAGGATAGAGTTGAGCTATTGATAGAATCCACTTATGTAGTCACAAAAGATTATTTAAAAACATCAAAAAGACTACAAAAGATGGAGGCTGATTTGGCCAAAGAAAAGGCAAACTATAGTAGTATGGTTGAAGAAATAAATAAGAGAAATATTGAAATAACAAGCCTAAATAAATAGTTACAAGATACTATTTTCCTTCAAACTCATCAGGTAGTCCATGCCCAAAATTATTCATTAAAAGTAGAGCTCACACTTGCTAAAGATGTAGAAACAACCCTTAGGTGGGAGAAAGTAGCATTATAGGGAAGAGTCAAAGGACTTCAGCTGCAAGTTACCCAATCGTAGTAGAGGCTACTAGATGAAAAAAATAAGGATGTAGCTTTTCAAGCCCAGTTCCAAGCAGAGCAATAGAGGACAATGCAACTGATGCTAGAACTAGCTAATAAGCCATAAGGTGTCAGAGTGATAAAACTAGTGAAGGAGTTCTATGAGTCAACATGGGAAATAATCTCCTTAGAGATTATCCAGCTCAGGCCATCTCTCACCTTCTTGCTCAATACACAGTAATTATGTGAGAAGGTGGAAGATTTAGTGCAGAACACTCTGGCCATAGTCTCCAACAGAGTCATGGACTCCCAAACCTTATTGTAGAAGCTCTATGACATAATGAATGTGACATTCGTAGTCATAGGAATCCTTGACAGAATGGTCACCACAAAATGGGTCAATGAGGTGCTCAACTGCAATGCCACGGCCAACAGTTGCAAAGAGATTCTCAAAGTCATGAAAGAAGGCATTGACAAGATGAGATAACATATTAAAGATTTGGTGTAACTAGGCCTTCCTTCTCCATTTTTAGATGCCAACATAATGCTAAGGGTTGATCAAATTGAACCATTACTGCTAGCCAAATAGAGGGATCAAATAGTTTTCCAAGACTTGCAGGATGATTCCTCAGTCTTACAAGTCAAAGTTGTTCTAGTTCTTGTTTCCTAGATAGAATTCAAACTAAAAGCTATAGTCCAGATTTTGAAAACTTTTTCACACAAGGATATCATTAACTTGGATCTATCTTTCATTGAATTACAGAATAAGCAAGGGTTATCTGACCATGAATGGTCCATCTACCAGATAACACTTTTAAAGCTATAAAATTTTGATAGAGCAGGAGTTGTGATTCTTTTTGAGCAGGCTCAAAAGTCCTAAGGGTCACCACTAACTGTAGAGTAATTCTTTACTCTACGTTGTATTTAAATTTTTAGTTGCACACTACAATTTTGGTTCCCGCATACCTTGGTCATGGTGGTAGAGTTTTGGAGAAGAGTGCAGGTTTATTTTTCATCTAAGTGTCAAAGTGTAGTGGAAGCTACCAAGTGTCACTTTCTGAAACATAGAGCCGGTCATCTGGCATCATCTGAGACACTTTTCATAATTTTCAAGAAAGCCATAGATCGTGCCACGTATCTAATATCAGCTAAGTAGAATGCACCATGTGTCAGCATCTGTGTCTCATATCGGCACCTGCATTTCTTTTATTTTTAGTGAAAGGGTTTCAATAAGCTAAGCAGCAGGATCAAGCAAAAAGCACTAGGTGGCAGTCGCAGAAGGCCCTGGACTAATTTTTAGAGGAAGGTAGAAGTCACCAAGTGTCACCATCCATAGAAGCCTAGTGTGTGCCTTGGATAATTCTATAGCATAGTTAAAGAGAAGCATCATTCCATTTTGTCTAAGTATCGAAGAGTAGCTGATGTTGCCAAGTGTCACTCTCTAAGCCCCCTTTTTACTCCATCCCTGAAAATAGTGGAAGGTGCCACATACCCCTAGTAGGAGAAGCAGAAGATGCCACATATCTTCCCAGGAGTAGCGAAAGTTGCCATGTGTCAACTTTTGAGAGACCATGTTCGAGCTTCATTGCCAAATAAAGATTATGGTGGGTCTTGGGTGTTACTTCAAAGGTCTGTGGAAGCACCAAGTGTCAACATGCGAAGACTGCCACGTGCATCCATCCCCCTTTTAAAATTTTCTCGAGCAAGGGACACAGTAAGTTTTATTTTGTTAAAACTACTAAATATCAAAGAAGCAAATTGTGATAGGTGTCGAAGGTGGAGCATTCCTGAGCAGTATATAGAGAAAAGTAGAAAATGCCATGTGTCTTTGATAAATCAAGCAGAAAGTGCCAAGTGTCATTCTCCAGTGTTTTCTAAGCAATAAGGAGGATTTTAGGAAATTGACTAAGTGTCCTCTCTCATTTCAATAGAACAGAATGTTTTTTCTATCTGTTGCCACTAAGCGAGATGTAGGGAAACTCAGTGGGAGTTATTCCTAGTAGATGGAACAGTGCACTGGGTAGTTTTGTGGAGCCTATAGGCATTAAAAGGGCCGTCTATTTGTCCCTTGTAAGCAGAGGTAGAATTGACAGTTGAGCGGCTAAGTAGGTGGTGGAATGAGAAATTTAGGCATGAAGGGAGGTACTAGACATGAATCGCCATGCCACAATCAGGGCAGTTCTTGATAAGACAAGGATGCATACAAGGGATTGAAAGCATCATCTATTTGTCCCTTGTGAGCTAAGGATGGAGTAGAATTGTGTGGGAAAGGGAGTGATGGAAGGAGAAATTGAATGCTATAAAAGAAGAAGAATTGTAAAATCAAAGAAAGGAGGGGACTTTCTATAGTTTTGGACTACTAGAGTTTTTGACTGAATAGTATCATTTACTTTTGTCTCATTTTCTTAAGTTGTAAAGTTGATGTAACTGTGCATGTTTTTGTGCCTTTTATATGGTTGAATGAATTAAGAATATTGAGCTCTATGCCTTGGTTGATATTATCTATGTCATTTGCAAAAGTAGTCTAAACTATGGATTTTCTAAAGTTGTGATTAGGAATGTCATTTGCTTTTGTCTCATTTTCTTGAGTCGAAAGTTCTACATAACTGTACATGATTTTTGCACCTCTTATGTGATTGAAATATTCTATTAAGAATATTGAACACTATGCCTTTATTGACATCTCCTGTATCTCAGCAAAAGAAGTCTTTGTTGTGAGCCTCTATTTCTATTATTTCAATCTTTTACATTGATCATGCACTTGTCTGCTCTTAAATGTAATTGAATCCTATATATAGTCTCACTGTGCTTAGGTTAGGATTAAGATTACACTCAGGTGCATCACCATAGTTAGGTTTCATTTCCTGCATTTGTGTTTCCAT
Organism: Torreya grandis; assembly: GCA_037957365.1. Classification (NCBI taxonomy): domain Eukaryota; kingdom Viridiplantae; phylum Streptophyta; class Pinopsida; order Cupressales; family Taxaceae; genus Torreya; species Torreya grandis. Next base: position 952,494 of record JARHVA010002362.1, on the reverse strand, counting down.
TTAATTTCCTATCCCTTTTCCCCCAACACTTGATACAAAAGAAGAGACCAACTTCTCTAAAATCTAGAGGTTGTTTCAAGTCGCAATGTCCCATAGCTTAAAACTTCCCATTGTTGATTGATTAGAATCAAGCACAATTTTCATCATCAACAATACCTTAATTTGAATAAGCATACATACAACATATACCTTACCTCTTGAAGGAGTGATAGTTTGGACCTAGTTAGAGGGATGAAAAATATCACCCTCATTAAGTTTAGGAGGATGAGGCTCAATATTATTTTCATAAGATTTGTAAATAGAGGTTTGAATTTTATATTGATTATGATAATTATTTGATTTTGTTATTTTTAAGTGATTAAATTTTGAACCCCTTATAGACTTAATTGATTGAATCAGGAATTAAACTTAACAAGTAACAACTACTATTATGTACTTTAAAAATAAAAAAGAGATATATCTATATACACATAATATTTTTAAACTTTATCAATTAATGATGCTTTCTCTCTTGTAGGAACTCTTCGAGTTTCAATATCTATCAATGCACACCTTAAAGGGTACACTAAGAAAGGGGTGGGTAGACCATTATTGCTTCACAACATTATTATTCCCTATACAACCACTTAAAATAGAAAAAAAAAAAAAAAAACTATCCTATATGTTTCTCTAGGATTTGACACCTCCCTTACATGCTCCTCCAAATAATTCACCAACTGAAATAGCCCCTACCTAAGAAAAATCCTCTTTTTTTCATCTTCTAAACATAGTCAAATGGGTTGATCCTATTCTTATAAATGAGAATGTTATGGGACTAAGTCAACCCAACTAACTTAGTTTGGGACCTAACTACTTTATTTCCAACAATTGGGTCAACTAGATTGACTGTGTTGACTAAAACTTCTAAAGGGTTTATGGTTAGATATGGCTATATAAACACACACTTTTTGCCATTTTCATGAGAGATAAATAGAGATAATCATTCATTTTCACTTATTTAAAATTTTATCTTCCACCATTCAACTTGAGGAGTCATTGATTAGGGTTTACACTTGGAGAGAAGAATCTTGTCTTCTAAAAATGTATTGGATGAATAGTAGAAGTCTTATAGCCTAGAGATGAGTAATCTTTGTGATCCTTATGAATTAGAACAACCTCTTACAAAGCACCACTAGCTAAGAGAGATATTGAGCCTCAATGGGTTCATCTTAAAAGTAAGTATTATTAATTCTTATTTTAGACACTAAAATTTCATTTAGTGTCGAAATGCACCTAAATTTACTAAATAATCATTATCTCCACTTTTGAATTCAAACTAACATTCTTTCCCTCCAACCAAATAATTGAATAATTATTAGTTAATCAATTTTTTACACTTTAAATCTTTATCTAAATAATAAAATTTAGATTTTACACCTCATCCAACATCTTCCACTTTATTATCCCTCACATGCTAACTCATCCCAACTAAACTCATAACTGTCTCAACCTCTTTTGAGTCATCCCCTAAGTTGTCAATAAGTTTGACTCATTCTTACTAACTCAGCTAACCAAATCCATAATTATCTCAACCATTTGAAATGGTATTCATCCTCGTGAGTGAGGACTCATTAGCCACCATTGATTATTTGGATCATTTAATAAATCCAAATAATCCTCTACCATTGGATCTTCCTCTAAAAAACTATAAATAACTTGAAAACCATCATTTTTATCTATCCCGACTTATGCTAATGAAGTTACATTCAATTTAAAGATGAATCCAAACAAATAAAATAAAATAAAAACATCTAAAACTCATTTTTCACCAAAAATATTCTCATTCTCCTTTGCATTGGAAGACTGAGTAACCACATCATTGAAGATCAAATCAAGTTTACATTATAAAAGAGGAAACTTGCATATTTGAGGTATATGTTTATGTTTACTATTTTATATATTTGTGGTTCTATGTTAGGTTGAATTTATATTAGATTAAGATATACTTATTAGGTGATTTATTATCATTTATAGATTTAGTTCACATATTTTAGTATGCCTAGTGGGATCCTTCCCTCATCTTTTTCATCCTACATTCATCATATTTGCATTTAGAAAGCATTTCTCATTTGATTTTTTTATTTGTATTTTCATATGCATTAATCTTGTATTTATAAATGATGGTATAAGCTAAAGTCATTATCAAACATTTTTTTCTTGGTTGTGTATGCTCATTATGTAACTACAAATTTAAAAACATTAGCTGTGAAATTGTACCATGTAAAAATGAAATCATTTTTGGACCCATTTTTAGTCTCTTTTTCCTTATTTTTTTACGTCATTATATTTATATTAAAATTATAATTCTATCCATGTTTTCATCTTTTTATAATTATTTACTATAGAAAAATAACAAAATTGACACACTTTTCTAATAGTGAAATCATCATTTTTAGCAGAAAAATCATTCTTCTAAGAAGCAAAATCATCTTTTAACAGTGAATTTATCCCTCTAATTTTTTTATTTTATTTTTTTATGTTTGTGTTTCTAACAATGAATTTTTTTTACAGTAGCAAAATCATTATTTTCAATAATAAAATTGTCTTTTTGTATAACAAAATCACCTTTTCTGGCAGCAAAATCATCTCTATAGGCTATAATTTCATCATTCAGGCCAATGAATTCATCTCTATAAATTAAAAAATCATCATATGAGCCAATGAAATCATTATATAAATGTGAATTTGTTTGTTTTGTGTTTTCTATACTCTGTCTATTATCTATGTTTACTTTATTACAATTTTACTTATTTATCTTTCTATGTAACTACAAATATGTCATAGAGAAGTGGTTTTTTCTTTGTTTTTATAATTTTTATTTGTTGGATCCATTATGGGTTGCCTTTTTCCAATCCTAAACAAATATTATAATCATTTTTTTTAGAATGCTTGTCAAAAGATAATAAAAAAAAGCTAAACAAAAAATCAATTTCTTGTACAAATGATTTTGATTTCATTTTTCAAAGTTTTTAGTAAGTACATCACATTTAATTTTAGCATTTTGTTTATAATTATAGATATTAAATTACATCAAATTTCATTTTATATTTTTTTTAATAATTATAGAAATTATGTATGCTCTTCTCTTAGAATCACATTGGTGATGATACTTAGGAATAAAAAATAATTCCATAATTTTCTATGTTACCCAAGTGGCATTCATGTATGCTATTTTATTGGCATCACATTGGTGATGATAAAATTATAAATAGACACTTTTTATTTTATTTTTTAGGGACTCTATTTACCATAGATTTCACCACCATGTAGTAGGTCAAACCCCATTTACCAATGGGGTATATAAATTGAGATATAACTATTTAAATTGCCTAAACAATTATGTGTTTTAAGCAAACCATAATGTGAGGGGATTTCATGCTCCAATACCCAGGGTTTTAATAAATTCTTTAAAATATGATATCACTAATTTTCAATATAGTGATACCCCTAAGACTATGTTGGGAACTTTGGGATAAGACCTAATAGTGTGCATCCATTTTATCTATTTATTTTATGGGTTTTTCTTTTAGATAATCTTATTCAAATATTAAGCCTAGAAAAACCTCTTTTTCCATTAAACTTTGGTGCATTAGTTAGCATTATGAAGTCACCTTCCAAACACCCTTAAAACTAAACTTAGTGGGCTATAGGAATGGAAGGATTCTCTATGGTTATTAATTTGAAATATTAGGCTGCAGTTGAGAGTAGAAATAAGTCAATGACATCAGAAGGCCAAAAAGTTATTCACAACCCTTATCTTAGTTTTTCACATTCTATGTGCAATTGATTGACTATTTAGCATATAAATTTGTTTGTTGTTCCTTATGTTTACCACATGTTGCATTATTCTTGATTGAAAACAAATTCTTTTTAAATATTAAAGGTATCAAACATCTTAAATCCACATTTGTCTAAAAATTCAAAAGTATTTAGTTATCAATCAAAATTTTTAGTCACTTTGGTATTTTGATTTATCAGAGTCTAGTTTTAAGTATTTTTCATTTATTAACTCAATTTTTTTCTCAAAAAACATCACCCATTGAAAGAGACATGGCTATTTTTAATAATACCTTGATCAATTCAATCAAAAATCTAAATCCAAATAATCCTTGTCTTCACTTGGGATTATATCCAACCAATTTTGATTCAAACACATATTTGAATCAACATCAAATAAATCATCCAACAAATCTAAATCAAAGTTTTAATGTCATTTCAAACTCACCAATCAATCATCTGACAAATCTAAATCTGACTTTGAATATGTATTCATCCTCATCCATCAATCAATAAAATCAAAACTTGAATAGTCAGTCAATTTTACCAATTGAGAAATTAAACCCAAACATCAATAAATCAATTTCAAACTTGAATACTTATTCATGTTTATCAATATATCAACATCCAAATTTTACTTTAGGAATAACATAGAATTGGTTTTTAGGCTTTGATAGTGAAAATTATTTAAATTATTTTACAAGTTACACCCCATCCACAAATAAAAATGCATTCACCAATCCATATAGTTCCAAAATTATCATCAATCTAAATCAAACTTTTGATTCATCTTCACCGCCAGTTTCAAATATATATTTAAACCAAAATCCATTCACAAATCAAACCCAAATTTAGTCAAATCCAAATATCTTCCATCCAAATCAACCTTTCAACTCCTACACCCTTTGAAACCAAACTTTTCACTTTCATCAAAATCAACCATTTGGTTCTATATGCAACCCATTCTCAAACTTGAACCAAATACATCAAATCCACATTTTTTCACAAACCTAATAGATTCAAGTCCATCAACCTTAAAAAATACATCAAGTCCAAAATTTTTCACAAGGCCATAAACCTTCAAAAATCCATCAAATCCAAATACTTTCACCTTAAACACAAATCCATTCTTCTAAGATCAATTCAATTCTCTAGCCCACTTCATTACTAGGGAATCCCAAAACATTCCACATCAACATCACCCTACCACTAGTAAATGTATTTTTAAAAATCAACCAAGTTTATCTTACACTTTTTATAGCCTTGATTCTAACATCCCTTATCACACTAACAAAGTGAATCCAATTCTATCACCCCTACCATCTAATATCACTCCATCCCCAAAGTTAAAATAGGTCAAAAAATTCCCAATCTATCAACAACATTACCATGCTCATTAAGAAAAAATTCACTTCTTTAGGGGAACCTTATGATGTATTATTTCTAAATTTGGTCACTAAAAACTTAGTCATATTTCTAAACACAAAATACTTTGAGCCAAATGTCATAAACCTAAGTGGTATATACCTAACAAATATTATGATTATCACAAAATTGAAGGTCATTCTACAAACCATTATATGAGACAAGCATTATATCCAAGATTTGATTGGAAAAGGGTACATCAAGGTAGAGGCAAGTGTATCCACATCTAAAAATCATAGCTTGGGGATATGCCAAGACGTCTTTCCTGAGCCTAATCAAGCCACACCACATCCAAGTCAAGGTTTAAACCTTTTATCCAAATCTCAAGATCCCATTTTTGATACATCCATTTTCAACCAATCCATAGTTGATCAACCTAACTTTGATAACCATGGTTTTCCATCCATTTTTGATGAAGATCCCATCTTTATTAAATATTCTATCTTCAACCAAAAACCTATATTTGTCAAGATCCCATTTTTTTTATCAAGATCCCATTTTTGACAAAGATCCCATTTCTGACCAAGATCCTATCTTGGACAATACCTCATTCAACCGACATAGCCTATCACCCATTTTCCAAACACTTAAAAACTTATCACCTATTGAATCTCTCATCATCCCAAAACATGCACCCCAAGTGATAGAGGTACTTATAGACAAAACAATCCATGAACAAGGATTTATCAAACCCATCCATTTTGAAGTAAACATTAAACCCCATAAAATCATATAAAAACCATTTGAATGTAAATGTAGATATGTTAGTGACACCTTTATGGTTTTTAAGGAAAATTCATCCACAATAAAAATAGGATCCATTGATAGTCTCTATAAGGACTTCACTACCACCACTCCTTTCATCAACATCACCAATCCTATATTCTATCTTTCAAATTAGTATCCTACACCTATTGATTGGAACCAATTATATTACTTAAAATTAACTTATGTCCATGATAATAAAATAATTATAGACTTCTTAGCTAGTCTCTTACCATAAGAGCATTAAAAAACATCTTCATATTCTAAAGAACAAACAGTGTGCCTTAATCAAAATGAATCGTACAGTCTAAATATAAAACTAACATCTCAAAGTGAATTTTTTTTTGAGGCATTATCAGATGATCAAATACAAATTTTAGTCAAAATCTAAATTGAAATATATAAAATAAAAAATATGAGTCCCTTAGTGAAAACCTCTTTGAGTCACTATTGGACAATTCAAATCTAAATCCCAATCAAAACAATCAAGAATAATATTTTAGAAAAAACCTTTATATGACACCAATGGATAAGAAAATTAATATATCCTCTACATTAGAATAGTTTTATGATGGATACCCATCATAAATTGAATATATCATTGACACAATATTAAATTCTAAAATCATCCAAATTGCATTTACTCCTAGTCTTGATGAACGTGAGATTGTTGGTCCCATTCAATATCTACATCATGAAACATATACTTATCCCCAATATAATTACATCCCTCCAAATCCTTCATGCAGTCAACACACATCCTTTATCCAACATAGTTTTTTCTTCACCTTGTATGGTAGCACTCTCTATTGTAGGGGTTACGATAGTATCCTGGTAAATTTAGAAGAAGTCAACTTAGAAATCAAAGAAGTTGTTGAAGAAATTTTTGGAGCATATAATTGAGATATAGATATGGGTTAACATCATGCATCTCAAACCCTTTTATAATTGAGATTCCCAAAAAAAAAAGAAAAAAGAAAAAAAAAGAGAAATAAATTCATCCAAAGGTGAAAACCATTTCTATGACACATTGGGAAAGTACCATGATGAAAATCAATTTTCAACATCATTTATAAAATAATCAATGTCTATTAGTACCCTACAATTGGGGAAAAAATAATTAAATCTCAATATTATGAATTATAAATCATCCCTCCATCCTTACCCATCCTATGACTATTCTAATCCCATCCTAAACCATCATACACTTATCCTAAACCATCCTTACTTATCCTACATTATCTTAAAGCATGCTTACCCATATTATGTCTATTTAAATCCATCCTACACTAATCCTTAACCCCCACAAACTATCCTTAAACACCCTTATCTATCCAAACCCATTCTTATAAATTTAATTCCAAACACATTAAAATCCATACTTATTAATCCAATATTTACCATCATAAAACCATCTTTATTCCCATTTTGACCTTAGTAAAGAAGTGAAAATGTCTTGAGATATGTTCCTAAAAACATGTTGGTGTATTATTGTAATGTTATTTTGATGACTAGACACTTGATTCTTACATCATGTGTTCCTTAGAGTTATCATCTTAATTCTAGTCCATTCCTATTCATCCATACTCCATATATAATGTAATCCTTCCATCCCCTACCACTCACTCTTTAGTGCTAGAATATTATTTTCCATTTACTGGTATTCCTTGTATATACAAACATAAATCCAATAAATACCAAAAACATTATAAAATTAAATAAAAAACTAAAACATTATAAAACGCAACAAAATACTAAAAATTCCAAACAACAATAAAAAATCCCTTGTCCTTAGTTACGTACCCTAGTCATCCCTTATACGGATTACTCATCGGATAGTTCAACATTGTCAAAAATTTCATATGCCAAAGTATTATAATCTAGCCAAAGGCATCTAAAAAATTCATTTGCTTACTTGTTTTGTATAGTCATCTACTCACTTATTGGTATAGTCATTGACTTTCTTTTACATCATGGGTGTTTACTTGATTCTATAGTGTTTGTTTACTTCTATGTTTGTTTTAATTACATAATTTTCATTATTGAAAACATCTCTTTTTATATTATCTTTATTATTATTTCTTATGTCTAGATCACTATCTGAATTATTAATGGTGTTATTATGATCTTCCATATCATGGTGCACTAAGTTTTGTCCTTATGAATCTATTAGTCCTTATGTGTATCGCATGATAGTCATCATGTTTTTTCTATACCATTGGTGTGTATTATCATGCACAATATCAAAACTTAGGTTGTTAAACTCTTACTCAATTGCAATTATTTTTGAACATATAATGCAATAAAAAATAAACACAAGGAATCTATCAAACCATATAAAATTATCATAAAAAGCATCTGTGTATCATCATAGACAAATTCATTATGGTATAATCCTAGGAGGACCTATGACATGCTGAGAAGATTGATCCATATAATTCTCTGAGGCTATATTTAAACTTGTATCTTCCATGCACATTTGAAATAGAGACTAAATTAATCACTCCATTCTCATTATCTATTTTCAAACACACTTATTAACATTCATAATCATATCAACAAGCACTTCAAATTATCAAACAACATTCTTATTATCCCAGCTAACATTTATAATTTGTTTTCCACTTTTTCCAATGAATTTTCCTAACCAAAACTACAATATGTGTTCATACTTGCATTTTAATTCGCAATACCTTTGTTTTGGAAAAAATAAGATCTCAAAATGAGTCTAGAGTTAAAATTTATGCCCTCCAAAAAAATGGTCACTTCTAGTGTAAATGAATTCACAACTAACTTCAACAAATTCACAATTATGAAGTTATGAATTCATATCACTTAAATGGGAATTAGTATCATTTAGTTGAGAATTCATAGTGTTTAGTTGTGAATTAAAATCACTTAATTTACTATTCATAGCATTTTAAAAATCTATGGCACTTAGTTATGAAATCATTTCTCAATGAATTCACCACTCTATTCAATGAATTCATCATTATACATGCCAATTTCATTTTTTTGAGAATTGTAAAATCATTATCTTAACAAATTCTCCACTTGAATTTTCCATTTTTCATACCAATTTCATCATTTTGATTATTATGAAATCATTTTATTCTCCTTTTTTAATCATTTAACTCCACAAAACGAAATTTATTTTCCCAAAATAATCTCTCTCTTCCATCCATCCTTATCTCATCCATGTTAAATCATTTGATACATCATCATTAATCTATGTATTCACTTAATTTACCTTTTAATGATTACATATCAATCATCCACAATAATTTTCTAAATTTTCTATTCAATCTCATGAACTTATTGATTTGAACTGACAAAATCACAATATCCATCCTTTCTCCACCAACCCATCACTTGCTCAGACAATCAATCAATCAATCAATCAATCAATCAATCAATCAATCAATCAATAAATCAATCAATCAATCAATTAGTCAACCAATCTAAGGTCACAACTTTACAATGAGATATACCATTCCCACATCCATTCCTATGAAAACTATTTCATGGATTACCTCAAAGCATTTAAATTTTATTGGGATATATTAAATCCTAGTATGTTCCTAGCATATATCATTGCTTAGGGGGAAATCAATCATGTTGACCAAATTTGACCTTATAACTCAAATTGGGGCACCTATAAGTAAAAACAAGAGTTTTAGGTTCTTTTGAGGTATAATATTATGTCATAAGATGTATTATCTGTCTTTTGATGTTATTTCATGTTATATTAGCCTTGGTCAAGTAGTCTTTTAGTCCATTTATCATATTGAGTCATTTTTAGGGGTCAAAATAGAGGTATTTAATGAGTTGTATGGCCTCATAGGGAAATTTTAAAGTTTCAAAAGGATATGTCATGTGGCATGTGTCCCATTATTCCTTATTCAACTATTTCAAACTAAAAAGTGGTAGGTTCCTCAAAAAAGGGAAATTATCTTGAAAAAAGAGAAGTTTTCTTGAGTTTTACAGACTTGTACAATTTTGGATATTTTAATATTTTCCCTTGGTCTATTATAAAGTAACTTTAGTGATCAATTTGATCATAAAATTAACAAAATGAAGAAAAATACTTATCTCTCCTTCCACTAGGCTTGGTAAGCAAAAGCAATCTTCAGGTTTGTACTTGGTATAATCAACATGAGAGGTTCAAGGAAAAATTCTCTTGGAGGTATATTATAAACTATTTTATATTCCATTTTAAATTTGGTTGTAGAGAAATGGTGGCTTGTGCTTCATGAACCATTCTCATGAAGTTGACTATGTTTTTCTGCTTGCTAATCTATGTACCCTATAAGTTTTGCTCTATTTTAGATAAGTCTACAAAAATAAATTAGTGATGTTGCATCTAGAAGATTTTTTTTCCCTCATCTCATGTTTTCCATACTTAGTTTCATGTTTGGAAAAGATCTCATGGGATAATTAGTTCAGTTTAAAAGTTGATGTTCTAGGTGAAATGGTAGTCAAGTTCACTAGTTGTATAAGGTTGCATTATATACAAGGGATTCACATGAGTATAATATGGTTTTTTATATGTTTCAATTCCATAGATACAACTTACTTCCATTTTTAGACTTATAACTCCATATTTTGATCAAACACCCAGTATTGTCACACTCATAGTCAACTTATTGCCTGCTCTCAGTCTCAATCATAAAGATTGAGATCTAATCACATTCATAATGGATTAATGGAGATTCTAAATTTGTTTTACATGTTATTTTTGTATTACTAGTTAGTTGAACCTTACAAATAACACAAAAGTCTATGATAGAAGTCATGTACAACATATACAGTTAGGCAACCATTAATATGCATTTATAGGAGCCTCATGAGATGACTTCATGGTAGAATGGAGTTTTGATAAGTGATTAAATATTTTAGGGTAATAATGGCACACTTATAATCCTTTAAAATCTTATAGTTATTCATATGCATGTAAATCCATATCTACTACCGATTCTCACCTTTATTGCCTGTATATGACAGTGTCCACCTACAGGTGGTGTTAGCTGAGGTGTCACTTTGTAGTGTTTAAGAATATGATGAAACCATTCCTAAAGTCTTGGTGTGCTAAGTATATCATCAAAAACTAATTTGATATGATATATTTATATGATAGTTGGAAACCACCTTCCAAAGGTCCAATGATAGAATTCAGACCCTTTTCCCCTAAATTAGCAAAACAGAGGCCTAGGACTTTTTGGTGGAGGCCATTCAACAAGGTTACCAATGTATTATATGAATCATAATGTGATAATATTATAGCCTCTATATAATACAAATACTATGCAAATTTTATAGGGTAGAGGAACTAAGAAGGATGGTTATTAAAAGGCCTCAATATGCATTTTTATGTACTAGTGTTAAGCAGTAATCATCTATAGTTTTGACTGTAAGGTGACTTTAACAATCAGAGTTACAAGTGGAATAGGTTTTAATAATGGATGGACATGACAAGTTTAAGAGGATGTGTTTTAAAAAATACTGTACCAATATAGGATTGAAGAGAAAGATATTAGGTCCCATACACACCTATAGGTGTTTCTAATAATAAAATGCGTACCTACAATAGATCTTAAATTCACATCAACCATTACAAAGGATTAAACATGGAAAAATAAAATTTGGTTAATGGAAAATGGAACCCAAATAACTCAGATAATATATAAGGGAATGTAGACTCATTTTTCAATGTTGAATCCATACCTATAGGGTCCAAATGGCTAAAACACAATCAATTTAGCCAACTGTAGGCAAAAAGTAAGACTAGAACATGGTGTCTAGGTGATAACTGAAGCCATATAAAAGATTAAAATAGGTCCAAGAACTTATTGAATGATCTTGGAAGATATAAATAGGTCCTAAGAACTATACCCAAGGCTTAATTCAAACAATTCACCTATAGGGTTTCATCTTTCCCAACATAATTGACTATGTTGACTATGTTGGTAGTGAGTAAGGAAGGTGATGTTTCTAAGTGTTGGTGTGTTTAAAACATAGATGAATGATTAAAATAATTTTTAAATGGATATTTATTATTTAATAATGGTATTATAACATTGTCTTAAGCCTAACTGAGCAAATACACACCTATAGGGATCTCTCCAAGACAAAGAACACAATCAATTGTAATGGTGGTAGGATAATGAGTAAGGGTTGGTACTCTTAAAGTTAGAGATACATGGATTGGGTGAATTAGATAACTATTTAATTTTATTGAGGGTTTCATAAAGACCTTATATCAATGAATACAACCCTAAATTTATGATCTACACCTACAAGAGAGAAAAATAGTCACAACTTATGACCTCAGTCTAGGCCAGTTAATCCAAAGCATGGGCAATACAAAGTTTGGAAAAGGCCTAGTGTTTACATGACTAAAATTTCCCCCAAGAAAATTAATAATGTTACATGATACTATCATAGTGGAGATAGAGTAGAAAGAAATCTCTAATATTGCATCACAGAGTCTTTATAAGAATCTTGCACATAGTCCATTCCACCAGGGGTCTATTTTAGGTTTTAGATGAGTTGGTAGGTATATTGAACTGTAAAGAGCTAAAAATTTATATATAGAACCTACATGACTTGAGGAAGATCATAAAATATTCACTTTTGTTTGGTAAAATAGGGGATTTTCCTCTATTTTGTCTCAGATAGAGAGCACTCCCCTTAATGCAAACCCTATAGATTTAGAGAATAAGGACAAAGGGATAAACTAGGTGTTGTGGAGAAATTTTATAGAGGTATGGAAAGGTTTAGGGAAAATTAAACATCATGAAGAACACCTCATAGAAGGAGGAAACCAATCAAGATGGTCTATATGGTTGAGTCTACAAGTAGGCATGTCAAACATAGTTTAGGCCTAAAGCTTAAAGGAGAACCACTTCCATTTTTAGCATGAGATAGGATTTATAAAAAAATGGAATATGTATATGGGGGAATAATATAAGTTTTTAGCTATTGGTATGTAGAGGAACCACCAAAACTCATCTTGGGCTTTAGGGTGTAAATATGCCTACTAGGCATGATTAGTCCTATAATCTAAAAGGGGGGTCAACTTCATGTATGGATTTAAGTGATAAATAAAACCTATTGGATAATATTAATAAGGTCATTACCGGTGTGTTTCATCTTCCACCTTGTAGATAAAAAATTAGGAGAGCCAATTTTGGCTTGAGACCAATATTAGGCCTATGATAAAGGAAGGAAGAGTTTGATAGGTTAGTTTTGAATGCTCATATGTTTTCTAAGGATGTGCATATATGATAAATGATTTTATAGGTGTTATAAGGGGTCATAAATAACATTATTTTTGAATTTATTTTCAATTTGAATGTCAATTTTTTATGAACAAAGGTTAAGAGCTCAGAATAGACCTAAACCCTCCAAAATCCTTGCTAGTGACCAGTTTGAGAATGTGGAGTTGGAAAGATAATATAATGGAAAATTTTAACTAGGTTTATGATATAAAATTTTAGGATACTACCTAAAGATAATCCCCATGATTTTATATTATACATAATTGTATAGATATGGTATAAAAAAGGGTACTTTTGACTATTTTGTGTGTTTTATAGGTTATAAGAGGTTTCAAGAGATAAAATAAAGTTTGATGCAAATATTATTACTTTTAATAACTAATTATTACAATCTAATTCCTTTAAAAAACTTATAAGTGTTTAAAGAATAGCTCTCATCTTAGCTAGTCAAATTTTGGCATAGTGGAAAAGCTAGTGAGAAGGGTGTAAAACTTTAAGTGATATGATTTTAAAGTATACCTGATACTTATACAGCCATGAAGAGTATTTAAAATTTCCATCCACTCCCTCCCACATATTTTCATGGAAAAATGATGCCTTTTTGGAGGCCAAGTGTGTAGGGTACATGAAAGAGGAGTTTCTTAGATTACAGATGATGATAGCTCATTTTAAGAAGGTTATAGATGACCAAGCCTACAATTAATACATGGAAAGACATGTATAAAATTCTTCCCATTCATTACAATCATAATAAATATCCATAATAAGTTTTTGGATGTTCAAACAGGTCCAAATCATGAAGGTAGTTTTCTAAGCCAAAATAAGGAGTTTCATGCCACTTTTCATGAGTTTTATGACAAGGATGGACACTTGTGCTTCTTGAACTTGCATGGTTAATCAAATATATTATTATCATTAAAAATTAACTAATTTTATCATTTTTAAATGTGTCTTTTTGACCCTTTTACTTCTCTCTTCTCCTCTCTCTCTCAACTTCTATAAGAACTAGCCATTTTGGCCATTATAACTTATGCTCCACCTAACTATGGTGAAGCCTTGCTAATTTTCATACCTTTTGATCAATAATACTTATGATTTTTACCTCTTACATGATTTTTTAATAATTTTCTTAATTTAATTTTTGATATTTCTTAGTGATAACTGTGATTTCCTTAGCATGTTGTCTCATTCTTTCATACTATCTATAGTTGGAAAGCTTCTTCTTATAGGGAATGTGAAGTGTTATATGAAGTTTCAAGGTTGAGTGAGTTATTATATTCAATAGTGACATTCAATTCCTCTTGTCTATTCCTCCTAGCCTAAAAATTCATTCATAACTTCATAATGTAATATTGATGTGAGAAGACGTAGATTGGAGAAGTGTATGTTTGGTTAGTCTCTTGGTTTTAAGTGTAACATGAAACTGGTTGGAAGTCATCAATCTATTTGGTGTATCACCACCCTTAGAATAGTTTTATTTTAGTTATCTCTTTCTCTTATCTCCTCAAAGTTTAAGTGTAGTAGTGATCCAAAGTGGTACATTAAGGGAGCTAGCCCTACCTAGAGATTCACCTCATCCTTAGCATACCCACAAGCCTAGAGGTGTTTTAATTATGCCATTTGGATGAGGAGAGATAAGGCATCTTCTCAAAGGGTAAAAATATAAGTGACAAAAAATCCATCATTTAATCACAATGTGAAATCATTAACTTAAGTATGTTAATAGCATCCATGAGTCAATCTTACATTACATCTATTCCCACATTATGAGAACTACATCTAGCCTAATATCCCCTCATGGAATTTGTTCAAGGTGGGTTATTTAGGACATGCTTAGAGACATAGTGTATTTAAGATTGGTTAAGACACCATCATCCATCTAAATTGATTTATCCAAATTTTAGACCCAAATCAATCAGAATGCATAAATCTTTATTGAATACCTACAAATATCACATTCATAATTTTTTTTCCCAAAATTTAAAAATCTATATTTTTCATTTTTTGATCCATGACTTGCCATCATTGGGATATATAATTCCCACAACCATTCGTATGACCCCTAAAACTAATCAAAATCCAAGCATGTAGTCTTTGAACAAGAAATATTCTTTTTTTAATCAATTCTCTAATTTTAATAATAGGAGAAAATCCATTTACAATTAATTTTAAATTTGCACATACAATATCAGTTTCAATGCTTTGATTTTTTACTCATCTTTTTTCTCTATACTTCATCATTTTCTTATTAATCTTTTCAAGTGTTCATTTTCCTTCATGCATGAATACTTGAGGGGGCATCATCACACTCATTTCATTCGTTTGGGGTAATTTTTTTTATCTTCCACTAATGCTCTACTTAATTTTACAATTCTTCAAAATGATGTTTCTTCATAATACCATTTCAAGGAGGGAAAAATGTAGACACCAAAATTTCATTTAGTGTCAAAATGCACCTAAATTTACTAATTATTCCTCATCTCTACTTTCAAATACAAACTAACATTCTTTCCCTCCAAACCAAATAATCGAATAATTATTATTTAATCAATTGTGCACACTTTAAATCCTTATTTAAATAACAAAACCTAGATTTTACACCTCATAAAACATCATCCACATTATTCTCCCTCACATGCTAACTAATCCCATCCAAAACCACAACTTTAGCAACCTCTTTTGAGTCATCCCTTGAGTTTTCAAGAATTTTGACTCTTTCCTGCTAATTTAGCTAACTAATTTTGTACTTCTCTCAACCATTTGAAATGTTATTCATCTTCATGGGTGAGGACTCATTATCCACCATTTATTATTTGGATCATTTAATAAATCCAAATAATCCTCCACCATTGGATCTTCCTTTAGAAAATTATAAATAAGCTTGAAAATTGTCACTTTCATCCATCCTAACTTATGATAATGAAGTTCTATTCAATTTTAAAGTGAATCCAAGAAAATCCAAGAAAATGAAAACATACAAAACTCCTTTTACACCAAAATTTTGCCCATTCTCCTTTGAATTGTAAGAGTGAGAATCCACAACATTGAAGAGCAAATCAAGTTTACATCACAATGGAGGAAACTTGCATATTTGAGGTATAAATTTGTGTTTATTATTTTCTTTGTTTGTTTCTCTATATTAGGTTGAATTTAGTTTAGATTAAGATTAAATTATTAGTTGATTTCTTAGCATTTATAGATTTAGTTCACACACTTATTCTTTTATTTTGGTAGATATAAGTATCATAAGTAATGGATTTTTAATTTGTTTCTCTCTTCATGCATTAGGATTACCTCTATATTCAATTGAGTAGAGTTCTTATTTACATGTTTAATTTTATGCTTATTAACTCCCATTTATGTCACAAGATTTGGTGAGCACCAGGTTAGATTTTATTTACTTATTTATTTATTGTGTTAGAAACCATAGGGTTTATCTAGGGTTATTGTGTGATATTACTTAGTTAGAAGATTTAGAACCATCTCTTATGATATTGTGTGGTAAGAGACCCCTTAGTTAGGTATAGTGGATCCATATTGGTAATGACCATAATTATTTAAATGTACCAATAAGTAGAAGGGATAATGTGATTTATCTTCTCTGATATAGGATTGATTTGTAGACCAGCTTCACTTTCCCTTATTATACATTATAGTGAACCTGACATGAACTAACCATTGCATGTTTTTTTCATGCTTTCATTTATATTAATTGATTATTTATTTCATTTTTACATTATTGGATCAAATATATCAACTCATTATAATATTATTTGTGCAGGTTTAAGACACACTTAATCCAATTGACTATATTTTTCTTTATGTAGGTCATCTTAAACAATATGTAATTGGATCGGTCTACTCAAATCAATTCACTTATTTTCATATAGGTTTTCAAACTCAGTCGACCCATTTAACTCAGGTAGTAGGTTAAAAACATTCATCTAGATGACATAGTATAAAAATAGTAATTTTAATATCATTAAAATTATCAAGTTCATTCTCACCAACTTAGTCATTTATTTCCTTCATTAAAATCCTATTTTTGATAGTTTTCCATCTATAAAACTATAACCCTATAATAAATTAAGTTGATTAGATTGACTTAGTTCTGTAATTACTTGTTTCTTAGGAGACTCAGATGACTCATTCAATTGTGTTTCTTTGGATCTTGCTTCAACATACATAATCAACCCATTTGATTCTATTTTGTACTATTTTTTTACTTGGTCAACCCACTCAACCCTGTACTCTTCAAATAAAGTAATTAACTCACACTACTAGTAATTAACTCATATTTCATTTGGTTGGTTAGTTACTTAGCATATCACACATAAACTAAATATGAAGGTTTAATTTATTGATTTAGTCATATTGATTTTTATTTTATTCACACACTTCCAAACCACATAATATAAAAAAGTATTAAACAAATTCTCTCCAAGGTCTACCTGCCTAGATGATATATATTGGTAAATCCCTCGACACCCTTACCACTGTGAGATTGTGAAGTGAGGGGGTAGGTCCCAATACCAACCTAGTGCCATCACCAATATATATCCCTTTCAGCCTTAACAACCTAAAACCATCTTTAGATTACCTTTTTAGTTCCCTTCTAAATTCAATTACCTATCACATTTTTTTTAAAATTATAATTTAAAACATTCAGGAATGACTGCATAATTATAATTTTTATTTTTGTTGCTTGCTCTTTGATAATTTAATGTTGTATTACAAAAATTATATTGTCTAGCATTGGTACAAGGTTTGTGCTATGTGTTGTAACTAGATTTATTGGTTTAACCTATTTTTCTATGTGTTTATTTCATTTTTATACTAAATAATACTAGATTATCTAGAGTCATACTAGTCAAAACCTATCTCTACCCTCAGAACATAGTCAAGTCACTTTACTATGTTTCTCATAATTTTTATTTCTATAAGACACAATCATCCTATCTAACCCAATCTCTCAAATGCTGGTTAGCCTTCTTTTCTATATAACACAGTTATACTATCTAATATAGTCTCTCATAGGCTAGCCTTCAATGCTTCCCCATATAACATAGTAGACCGAATCAACTATGTAATTTATTAGATATTTATATTGATTTTTATCCCAAACTCAGTCGACCTGGTCAACCTTTTACTGCTTGGATGATTTAGTTTTTTGTCTTAAAATCTTGTTTATCCAATCTAGTTCAGTATCTGGCCCACTTTAATCCTCTTTGTCATCTTTTATCTTTGGTCTTAGATACGCATTTCAAGCATCATGAAATACTTTATTATTATATTTTTGGAAAATATTAATCCATTTAGACAATATATGGGGTGTTCTTTCCTTCTTTCCTTTGTTACTCAAGAGGATACTCAATCTTGATGCACTTTCTCTCATCTTTCACTTTAGGACTGCAATATATTTCAAATTACCCTAACTAATGGCACCAATGGATTAGATCAATTTCACATTTTTCAAGATAATTATCTCTTAAAATAACCTTATTACACTATTGTTGACCATTTTTGGCCCTGTAGGGAAAAATTGATCTCCTTTTTCCCCTGCTATTCTGAGCCAGTTCAAATTTTGGGTTACACAAGTCATTCATCAAAAGGATGAACTAGTTCAGAGAATGCAAGGTTCTTACAAAGTTCTTTGGACATTTTGTTTAAATAAATTCATAAGGAAAAAGACCAAAGTTGAAGACACTTCTCTTTAAGGTTGGAAAATTTGGTTCAATGTTGGGGTTCAATGACATGATCTTTCCAAGAGCTTTAAATTTGAACTTTGAAGTTAAAAATGTTGAGCCATTGACCACTAAACCATTGAACCATGGTTGGTTCAATCATTTGGTTCAAGCAGTTGTTTCAATCAGTTGGTTTAAGCGATTGGTTTAAATGGTTTAGGTTCAATCGGGAGGTTTAAAAGGGTTTTATGAAGCTCAAAAGATAGGTACCCTTGCAGAGGGTAGTCAAGCACAAAATGGACCAAGTTTAGAGGGTAGAAAATGCTTGAAAGGGGTAGAGTTTTCCTTTAGAATAAAGAATAAGGCAAAATAAATCTAAGGAAATTCAAGGGATGAATTCCTTTGGACTTTATGTTCGAAGGAATTCCTTTGGACATTTTGTTTGAAGGTATTCATCAGAGGTTTTTCCTAAAAGAAAGAAAGGGCCAAAGGATCATTTTCAAAAGCCTGAAGGGTAACAGCCCTTGTGAGGGGCACTCAAGCAAAAAAAGGGGCTTTTACAACATTTCCAAAAGGTAATTATGGAGACCAAGCAACCCTTGTGGAGGGTAAGAAATCACTTAGAAAGAGGGCCAAAGGGACAAACTTTTCCTTTAGAAAAGACAAGACAAAAGTTGAATTTATTAGAGCAAAATGCCTGAATGAATTCCTTAAAACATTTTATCCAAAGAAATTCATGAGGCAAAACCCAAACAGAAGAAAACACTTCAGAAAGAAATTTGAAAAAAAACTCATAAGGCAAATCCTTCGAACAAAATGTCTGAAGGAATTCCTTCAAACATTTTATCTAAAGGAATTTGTCTACAGGAAGGCCTGACTAAGGGAAAGCAAGTGGGAAAAGACATAAGGGAAAGGTTTCCTTTGGGCAAAATGTCCTAAGGAATTCCTTCAGACATTTTGTCTAAAGGATTTGAGAACCAAAGGAGCTCGAAGGACCCTGAAGGGCAGGTGCCCTTGTGGGGGACTCTCAGCTGCCAAAAGGAGGACCTTCCCCAAGCCCCAAAGGGACACCTTCCCTTTGAAAGGATTCAAAGACTAAGCCTAGTCAAAAGAACACATTAGAAAGAAATATGAAGGAAAAAAAGCTGAAGGAATTTCCAAGGGGGTGACTAGCCTGAAGACGTCAAATTGAGCATGGAAATGAAATAGCCATTAGAGATCTAGACATCCGGTGACATCCCCGTAGACGTCAAATTTATGACAATGAAATATCCATTAATCTTTAAAGGTTTGGGCACAAAATCAAGCGAATTTAATGTTTTAGGACCAAAAGGAAGAGACTGCTGATAAAGGAACCCAAAGGCCAATAGTGAACTCAATGACCCACCGAGAGATGAGCCCAAGGAGCCAAGTGTAGAAGTAGACAAAATAGCCTAGGTGGAAAAAAGGGAGGTGTTAAAAAGAGAGTTATTCTAGCAGTTGAAATAGTCTCCACCAAGTGGTCATCAAGGGCACAAATAGTGAATGATGCAACCTATTTTTTTCCTCATTTTGCATTAATGAGCAGACAACCATGTGAATCTCTTTAAGAAGTGGTCTTGTTTGTAGATAAAAGGGCACTTCCCATGCTTTAAAAAGTAGTGTTTAATACATTTTAAGTGATAAAGTCAAAATTGGTTATATCTATAGCATGGTTTTGTCAAGCCATTTTTAGAAGGATGATATCAACATCAACAACTTCCTTTTCCTAAGGCATTTAATGAAGCATGGGAAAATTTTCTAGAAGGCACCAAAAGCCTCTTTATTTCTATATATATTATAAAACTCTCATTTGAGAAGGATATCTCTCATTTTGTAAGGTGAAGCCCTGTCAATTTTCACCTTGAATCAATAGAATATGCATTTTTACCTCTATTTGGTTGGATATATCTCTGAGTGTGCCTAAGTATTAACCTTATGTTCAGTCATTTTTCCATGATGCTTTCACAAGCTTGATACCAACACACATGGTATAAACCAAGCGCCATTCCTAAAGGTAGCAAAAGAGTTGTATCTAGAGCATAGAAATAGGAGAGGGTTACCAGACAGTGTGTTTTCCTATAGTTCCTATGGTAAGTTCATCTTTTATGTGACTTCATTAAGCCTTTCTATTAAGTTCCCTACAGTCTGGTATTCCTATTAGATAAAGTATATGTATGTCCTATTTTGATATAAAGTGTGAGTAAATGAGTTGATCAAACATTTTTGGTGCATCACCATCTTAGGATTTGTTTCTATTTTTAGTATCCTTCTCTCTTTTCAACCCCCACCCCATTATATATATTAGAAATATTACTGGAATAACTCAGAGATGCATCAAAGGGAGCTAGCCCTTATCTAGAGATTCTCCCCTTAGTTTTTCCAGGACCATAGGCAAGAGGGGAGTCTCCATTGTGTCGTGTGGAAGACAAGAGCTTAGCCTCCTGTCAAGGGTGCAATCCACAGTGTCAATAGTTTTTGGCATGCCCAGTGGGACCATGTTTTAACACTCAAAAAAGTTCCAAGATTGGTGCTGGTCCTATTACAGTAAGATCAAACCACTAATCCAGCATCTGACCTTTAATCAGGGAATTGTGGGATAAGTTTTGTCTAAAGAGTTAAATAATTTTGGTGTGTTCTTCAACTAACTAGCCTTTGGAGGCTTTTTCATCAACACCAATGGTGACTTTGAGTTGAATTAGCTAATTAAGAAGTCCTGGTGCCATCAATAAATCATGTTTTGGTATGTATAATTCCATTGCTAAAAACCATGGGTATTATATTCCTTCATATAGTTTTGATCAAGCTCAGGTTATTCATGAAATCACCTCAAGAAACAAGGATGCATATGGTTATGAGTTTTTCCCTTTTCAAGTTGGCAAAACATTTTGGGCTTTGCCTCTTCCTCCTCAGTTTGAGTAAGTCCTTGGCTAGCTTGGCTATGATCCTCACCAATCTTGTGTTGATCCTTATCAGGTCCAATATGACCAGTCTTAACCCTATCATGAGTTATATCAGTCTTATGCCCAGTATTCTCAATGTGTTACTTCTCCTATTCAACCTAATATATTTCCTAATCAACCCATTTTCACCTTCAAACAAGCACTACTGGGATATGAAAAGTATGTAGTGGAGCTTGACACCAGAAGGGGATGTGGTCAAGAAATTCCTAATAATTTCATCCATCAAGTGAGAAATGCATTAGATCTGGTTAAGAGTGAATGGACTCCTATTAAAATATCTAATTGGCAAATGCTTACAAATGAGATACTGGATGTGAGTGGTTTGATTGCATCTTTGGAAGAGAAGCTGAGTATTCATGAGAGGCAACCTTACTAAGACTATCAACCTACATACCCATTGCCCCAAGTTTCATATCAGCCATGCACAGTCCCTACTCATGAGCCAAGTCAAGCCTGTCAAAGTCCTTTCCCTAATCATGTTGAGGAGAGTTTTGAAATAGTAAATCTTGTGTTTAAGGTTAATCTTGATAAGCAAATTGAATTGACAAATTTTCAAATGCAGCAGTCTATGTTGTTAGCAAAGGAAGTGGAATCCAAACCCTCACTACCCTCTCACATTGCAACCCCACCACCCCAAAAGGAGATTTCTAGTTTTAATATCATGAGCTAGAGTAAAGTAGTTAAGTCATGGAGCAACAATGAGGAGAAAGACATTGTTCGAGAGTGTGAGGTATAAAATAAGGCTAGTCCTTCTCAAGTCCCGCCCAACCTTCCTCAAGAAGTTTCTTGTACTCCATGGCAATCTTCATGCACTCCCCATTTCCATGATGATTCCTATGAGCTCCAAGAAAGTCTCTTTCAAGAAAATATAGCTAAGAAAATTGAGGAATTAAAGGCAAAGGTGAGATTGCTTAGTGAAGGAGAGATGGAGGTTTTAGACCTTAGAGAGTAGCCTACGCCAAAAGACACCCCTTTTACCAATCCCCAAGTCTCCCAACATGATGTCAAGATTCCAAGTTAGAGGAGTGCCTATCATGAACCAACTCGAGACCTCAAAGAAGATAAATTTGCTGCCTATTCACATGGGAAAAGTTCCAATCCCAAGGTCATGAGTTGGAAGCAAATAATGGAATCATGGGATAGGAAGGAGGAGGAGAAAGGTTTTTCTCAGAACCTTGATGAAAGATAAGCTGCTCCTACTCATAAATGTTGATGCTTGTGACCTCCAAGAAAGGATCTTCCAAAAAAATATATCCAAGAAAATTGCAAAGTTGGAGTCCAGAATGAGATCCCTCAGCCAAGGTGTGATGGATGATTTAGACCAAATAGCAAATTTCATGTCTAAACACACCCCATCTACACTCCTTCAAGAGAGCTATCAAGCCACATATGATATAGATGAGGTACTGGCCAAATGGGAGGAAGAGAATCATTTGATTCTAGCTCAAGGATTGCCTCCTCTTGCACATGAGTTTAACCATCAGTGTTCCACTTCATCCCTTCTCAAAGAGGAACCTATTTTGAAAGAGGTGAGTGAAGAAGAAAGGATCCAATTTGTAGCTGCCCAAGAGGTTACCATGAGCGACAATAAAGATGAAATCATCATGGATACTATTTTTGAAGACATCATCAATAATGAATAAGATAAAGGTCATGCATACATGCGGATGTTCCAGAAATATGAAGAGGAATGCAAGCATGGTGAGCTCTCTCTTCCCTTGTTTGATGAACTTCCTTGTTGCTTTGATGAGGAATATGACCATGACATGGAACCTGAGTTGGAGGAGGATTAGGTGGATGTATTTAAACAAATAGAGACTATGGTCTATGAGTAGGAAAATGAGAGGCTTGTCCATCTTGAGGAGAGCTTTGAAGAAGAGAGCCTTGAACAAGAAGGTGATGTTTTGTGGGATGAGCAATTAGTTTGTGATTTCAATTCAAACATCACAATAGTCACCCTTCTTCAGGAAGGCCATGATGAAGTAGAGGATCAGTTTGACAGGGTTTTTGATGAGGTAGAAGGGAACAAGCCAATCCATGATGCATATCAAGGGGCTTATGGTGATGAACTAATAACCATTAATTTCTTGATGAAACACACAAGCATGAAGGACCAAATTTTGACAAGCTTCCAAGAGCAAGATGAATACATATATGTTGGAATAATGTTTTCCCCTAATTTACTTAGATATAAGCCAATCAAGGTGGTAGGAAAGAAGGGCAGGTCACCAAATCACCATTCCATTCAGCCACTTGTCTAGCACCATAAGTTTTCTTACCATAAAGGAGACTTAAGAAGATTTCCCTTTGATCCAGGAAGGATGCGAATATACCTAGTTAGCTGTACATAGTAGTTTTCTTTTAGTTTTTTCTTTCCCTATTTTCCCTAAGTGTTGTTTGCATAGGTAGTGTTAAGAGCCTTGTGTGTGTTTTCCTTTATTTTTTGGGGTAAGAACTTTGTGATTGATTCTTGGATATCTCAAGGCTGTTGCTAACTATTTCAAATCTACATCTTGTTTCCATGCCTAATGGAATATGAGGCTACTAGTTTCTAAGCATAGAAGGCATGCTTCCCTAGAGAATCACCAGTTTGTTGACCATTTTTGGCCCTACAGGCCAAAATCGGTCTCCTTCTTCCCCTATTTTTTTGAGCCAGTTCAAATTTTGGGTTGCACAAGTCTTTCAACAAAAGGATAAACCAGTTCAAAGAATGCAAGGCTCTTACAAAGTTCTTCAAACATTTTGTCTGAAGAAATTCACAAGGAAAGAGACCAAAGTTGAAGACACTTCTCTTTAAGGTTGAAAAAATTGGTTCAACAACATGATCTTTCCAAGAGATTTGAAATTTAAACTTTAAAATTAAAAATGTTGAACCATTAAACCATTGAACCATGATTGGTTCAATCATTTGGTTTAATCAGTTGATTCAATCATTTGGTTCAAGCAGTTGGTTCAATCAGCTGGTTCAAGCGATTAGTTCAAATGGTTTAGGTTTAATTGGGAGGTTCAAAAGGGTTTTATGAAGCCTAAAGGATAGGTACCCTTGTGGAGGGAATTTAGGCACAAAATGGACCAAGTTTAGAGGGTAATAAATGCTTGAAAGGGGCAGATTTTTCCTTCAAAAAAAAGAAATTCCTTTGGACTTTATGTCCAAAGGAATTCCTTTGAACATTTTATCCGAAGGTATTCATCAGAGGTTTTTCCTAAAAGAAATAAAGGGCCAAAGGATCATTTTCAAAAGCTTGAAGGGTAGAAGCCCTTACGAGGGGCACTCAGGCAACAAATAGGGCCTTTGCAACTTTTCTAAAACTCAATTTTAGAGACTAAGCAGCCCTTACAGAGGGAAAAAAAGCACTTAGAAAGAGGGCCAAAGGGACCGAATTTTCCTTCAAAAAAGACAAGACAAAAGTTGAATTTCTTCAGGTAAAATGCTCAAAGGAATTCCTTCAAACATTTTATCTGAATAAATTCATGAGGCAAAACCCAAACAAAAGAAAACACTTTAGAAAGAAATCCATGAAAAAACTCATAAGGCAAATCCTTCAGACAAAAAGTCTAAAGGAATTCCTTCAGACATTTTGTCTGAAGGAATTTGTCTACAAGAAGGCCCGATCAAGGGAAAGGAAGTAGGAAAAGACATAAAGGAAAGGTTTCCTTAAGGAAAAATGTCTGAAGGAATTCCTTCAGACATTTTGTCCAAAGGATTTGAGAACCAAAGGAGCCTGAAGGACCTCAAAGGGTAGGTTACCTTGTGGGAGACTCTTGGCTTCTGAAAGGAGGACCTTCCCTAAGCCCTAAAGGGATACCTTCCCTTTGGAAGGATTCAAAGACTAAGCCTAGTCAAAGGAACACTTCAAAAAGAAATCTGAAGGAAAGAAAGCTGAAGGAATTGCCAAGTAGGGTGACAGGTCTGAAGACATCAAATTGAGCATGGCAAACTAGCCATTAGAGATCTAGACATTTGATGACATCCCTGTAGACATCAAATTTATGGAAATGAAATAGTCATTAATCTTTAAAGGTTTGGGTGTGAACTCGAGGGAATTCAACAAGGTTAGGACCAAAAGGAACATATCACTAATAAAGGAGCCCAAAGGCCAATAGTGAACTTAGCGACCCATCGAGAGATGAGCCCAAGGAGCCAAGGGCAGAAGTAGACAAAATAACCCATGTGGCAAAAAGGGAGGCATGGGTAGGAGATTTATTCTAGTAGTTGAAATAGTCTCCTCTAAGTGGTCATCAAGGAGTGAAAATAGTGACCGATGCAGCCTATTTTTTCCTCATTTTACATTAATGAGCAGACAACCACGTGAATATCTTTAAAAAGTGGTCTTGTTTGCAGACAAAAGGGTGCATCCCATGATTTCACAAGTAGAATTTAATATGTTTTAAGTGATAAAGTCAAAATTGGAAATATCTATAGCATGGTTATGTTAGTCCATTTCTAGAAGGAAGATATTAGCATTAGTGGCTTCTTTTTCCCAAGGCATTCAAAGTATCATGGGTAGCTTTTCTAGAAGGTGCTAAAAGCCTCTTTCTTTCTCTATATATTGTAAAACTCTCATTTGAGAAGGATATCTCTCATTTTTTAAGGTGAAGCCTAGCCAATTTTCACCTTGAATCAATAGAATACACATTTTTACCTCTATTTGGTTGGATATATGTCTGAGTGTGCCTGAGTATTAACCTTGTGTTTAGTCATTTTTCCATGATGATTTCACAATCTTGATACCAACATTCCTGGTATAGACCAAGCACAATACTTGCAGGTAGAAAAAAGAGTTGTATCTAGAGCATAGAAACAGGAGAGGGTTACCAGATAATGTGTTTTCCTATAGTGCCTGTGGTAAGTTCATCTTCTATGTGTCTTCATTAAGCCATTATATTAAGTTCCCTCTGGTCTAGTCTTCCCAGTAGATAAAGTGTATGTATGTCCTCTTCTGATATAAAGTGTGAGTAAATGAGTAGATCAAACTTTTTTGGTGCATCACCATCTTAGGATTAGTTTCAATTTTCAATATCCTTCTCTCATTTCAACCCACCCATTATATATATTAGAAATATTATTGGAATAACTCAGAGATGCATCAAAGGGAGCTATCCCTTATCTAGAGATTCTCCCCTCAATTTTTCCAAGCCCACAGGCAAGAGGGGAGTCTCTATTGTGCCACGTGGAAGATAGGAGCTCAAGCTCCTTTCAAGGGTGCAATCCATAGTTTCAAAAACTATAAGGTTAATTCACACAAGATTAACCAATAACCTCATAGGAAACCTTTTACATACCAAAAACCTACCACCTAATAATCTTCCACCCAACAACCCATCCCATAATACCAAATCAAGCATTATTCGTCCTACCAATCCAACTTTAAACATTAAGAACCCCAATCCAAAAATTGACTCCACTCTAATTCTTGTATAAATATTTCAACAAATGAATATCATGTAAACATCTAATGCTTCTCAAATGATGAAAATGCAACATCATTTATAAAAAATGGCTAATCAAACTCTTATTATTATACCTTAAAATAATCAAAAAATTATCCCTCTACCTCTTAGATATTCTATTGGAAATATCATTCCCCAACCCCTCATGCACAACAAGATGCTCCAAAATATTAAAAATGAACCTTTATCCCCCTTTCATTATTTCTATTGATATTGTAAATATCTCTCCAACTATTAAATATGTGTTGACCACTTTCTAGTATTAGACCTATAAAGGGGTCAACCTAAATCCTTAGGACCTTAGTTCACCACTAGGTCTCATGGTTGTCATACATATTAGTAGAGTAGGGTAGTTCAGAGTAAGTCATTAATTGTCTTTCCATATGCAACATGTTCAATGTTTTATCATGTTATGAGATACTTGATTATTTCCCCACCTCATGTTTAAACTTGTGTTAAGTGATTTTAGAATGTTTGAACTTGTATGAAGGTTCTTGGTTAGTTGTGAGGAGGCCTAAACATTCAAAAGGTGCCATGGTGGAGGTGAGTTGACAATATAGCCAATGAGGCATTTTGAACACCCCTAATGTACTCAAATCATGTAAGGTATATTTCATTTCCAATATTTGGAGAACATTATGAAAGTGAATTGGGGCCTATTAAAGTCTTTAATATGTTCTAAAGTCTCTTCATATGTGTTGATATGATATTTAATTGTTATTCCTCCTTAAGGTCATGAATGTGATCTAAAAGTGAGAATTTTGACTATAATGAGACCCCATTTGAACTTTATGGACCACTAAATCATTATCCACACCTTCACTAACTTTCATGGACTCTATTAGGCCATAACTATTACATTTCATGCACCATTGAGCCCAAGTATCACAAAGTTTAATGTATAGTTACCCCTAATGGGCCCCATAAATGCCAAAATATGCCCTTTTATCTTCTCCAATTCATACCATCAACTTTAATACATCACCTAAATCCTATTTCATTTCCTCTTACTAGTTAATAATGGATTATGGTCTAAAAAATGAGAAAATATAGGTAAGTTTTAGGTTTTAAGAGTTTTCTAAGTGATATGGATCCATAAAGTATGGATTGACTCAGGTGGAGTCACAGATCTATAGGAGGAATTTAATAATAGCATGTGTGGAATAAATCAAAATGTTTTAGTGCTTGAGGACCCCAAAACTAATCTATCTCACCATTGAGCTCATTGGCAGGCTTAGAGAACACTTCAAATTTGTACTTAGACCAACAGATGAGAGAGAAAGAAGACCTAAGCTCTTGGATAGAGAAATTACAAGTGGTCACCTTTCATTCATAGGAATTGGTTTTAGGATTGGTTCCTTGAGCTTTATGAACATTCATTGAAAACTTAAGGGATCTAGTCACCACTCACACCTATACAAGGTAAAAAGAGAACAACAATTTTGTTGAGTTTCTAGTTTGTTTGACTAAAATAATTATTGTTACTAATTTTTCAAGTCTTGAAGGTACTTTCCATGGCTTACTCAACATTTTTCCCACATGTGTGAGCCTATAGAGTTGAGAAACATCTAAACTAAAAAAGCCTACAATCTACAAATAGAGTTGAATGGTAAAGTGGAGTATTTAGTGCATTCACCTGAGGATTATTAATGTTGAAAGATCAATAGGGTGTTTTAAAGGTCTGCATACACATATGAGGTTCACTATATAGGAAGATAATGTATATTTTAATGGTGGCCTCAAGGTTCTCAAACACACTATAAACACTAAATGGAGTGGTATATTCATTTTAAATTCACCATTGCATCCTTTTGTGCAAATTAAAAATCTTCATGATAGCCCCATAGAACTTAAAACCACCTTTCTACCTCAAAATCTCTTCACAATAACTTTATCAAAAGTTAAGGTTTCCTAGAAAATATTAAGGTTCTTTGAAAATTCCTAAGTTTCATCTTTTGACTATATATACCCTTTTATGGCCTCCAAAGTGATATGTATTGATATGTATACATATTAAGGTCTCCAAGGTCCTTTTAGGTTATATTGATTATGTAACCACACTTCATTTCAAGCCATGGGGTGACCTCTTCCATTTCATGATTCCTTCACTACCGTTTCACTATAGTTAAGACCCTACACTCCATGTTCAAATCTCATACTACCCCACTGTCATTCCCCATAAGCCATCCACCCCTCTTTCCAAGATTACATCATGAAAATCAAGAATATATACCCATTTGAATCTCAATAACCATAATTTTATGAAGAGATAAACCTATGTGGCCATATACCTTGCTAAGAAAACAAGTGACCACCTATAAGAAATCATTTGGACTTACTATGCAAAAGTCTTCAGGATCACTATGGATAAACCACCTCTAAGTATAGGAAGTGATGAGAATGAGTAGATAGACATATGAAGGAGGTGGATAATAATGTGAAATAGTCTCAAAAGTCTCACAATATATGTAAAATACTCTCCTCCCTCAGAATCCTGCTCAGACCCCCATAGACAGTAAACATGTGCAAGTTAATGCATACAACACTATTGGCATGTATTATATTTATATCTTACTGGGGGTAAGAGGTAGTATCTAAAAATAAAGGGGTAATATTAAAAATTATGAAGGATTTAAAAAATTATGTTCACCCCATAAAATTTAAAAGGAAATTGAACACAAACTTGAGGGTTACACAAGCCCAACTTAGCTTAAAACCTAGTCTAAGGAGAAAAAAGTATGCAGAGGAAAGGGATGGTGAAGGACTGATACCTACAGGTGTCACTAACCCTAATGAACATTATAAAAATTATAATACAATTTTAATTATAATATAAATGGAGAAATGATTGTTTATAACCCCTCATATTACCAAACACCTAGGCTTGTAGGCAGATCTACAACTAGTCATGAGAAAGTTGTTGTTTGAAGCCTCTATAAGTGTGAAAAGGATTTTAGATTTGGTAAAAATGATAAATAAGAGTGGATTTAGGTTTATATACTCTCCTATATGTTATTAAATTATTTTATATACCCACTATTTTATTTCAATCCTAATCTAATCTGTTGATAGTCAATTCTGAGACTAGGTGAGCGACTTGATGGTCTGAGAGATCATAGGTAGACTAAAATTAATAAGGGGTTGTTAAAGAAATAAAATATGATAATGAACACCTTGATACACTTTATAGGGAAAACAAAATTTATAATTCAATTCAAATACTCTTGAAGATTAGTTAAAGAGGTAGACCTTGAACTTAGTCTTAAACCCTGCTTCCATTTTGAAGCATCTCCAAGCCCTCATAGTAGATTGATGATCATGAAAGGTATATGAAGATGTTTTAGGTCCTATAAAAGTATTTTAAAGTGAAGGTAAATAGTAAAATGGTTAAACTAGTCCAAATACCCTACTTGAGTCACAAAGGTCTAGGTAACCAACTCGAGGTGCACTTTCAAATGTTGATACCCTTCACAACAAAGAGGCACATGCCTAATAATCTTATGGACATTTAAGTAACCATATGGAATAAAAATAAATTAAATAATTAAATAAATTAATGGGTTTAGTTTTATGAATGATCCTTAAGAAGCTAACCTACTAGAATTGGTCATCATAAAGCTTAAGAGTCATCTTTAAACACTCCTATCTCTACACATGTTATGCATGAGATCCCAAGCTATTGAGGGAAGATAGAGGGGTTAATACACTAAGAGTTCGTGACAATTAGTTTTTTTTTAGACATCCATACTATATGAACCATTTTTAAGATGGTAGACATCCTAAACCTTTCCTAAATCCTAGTTGATACCCAATGCAATATTTTTATCCCAAAATGCATCCAGATGGAGTTGTTTGGTTATGAAATGGTCATTTAGGTCTCCTCAAATAATTTGATCATCACAATAACCTATTAATTGTCATGTGAATGAATCAAGTTATACAAACCAAGATTGATAAGGCTAATTTGGGCCTAAAATCAATGAAATGAGAAGTATTTGTATGTATCATGAGATTCAAGAGACAGAATGGGTCCTAAAGCCTCCAAGTATCTTATAATAAGCACCTAAATGACTCTCCATGACTGGTTATTTAATTAAATAGACATGGGTTTTTAAATTAAATATTATATGTATGTAAAATAAGGTAAATGGATTAATAAATCCAACACTATTACTCCAAGGAAACTCAAAGGTGATCTTCATGTTGAAAATAGTGGAAAGGTACCCAAAAACCCATAAGTTAGGGTAAGTATGTAGGGACTAGGTGTTTAGACATGATGTTATAACACTTGTATTAAGTAAATGTCACTATAAGGTGGAGTAGAGGTAGAATTCAGAGAGGATACTTAAAATATTCATGGACTAGGTCATCATGTTGTTTGAGAACCTTTTTATCACTTTGAGTTGTAGGAAAGCTAATACATTTAGTAATTATGACTATAAACACTCATAGGATATCCCAAAATCATGTTTCTCACTTGAGGGACATTTTCAAATGCTCAATAATATATAAAGACTCTACATGGGTGGATGCTCACTTCAAGAAAGGTGAAGGGGTGTGTCTACATGTATTTATTGGAATTAGTTTAGAGGTCCAGGCCCTAGCCTTTATGAGCCATTTTTAAACCCCATAAAACCCTAATAAGAACATGATTTTTTATATTTGAATAAAATTACATCAAAATATATATTAACCCCTTGAAAAAAACTTGAAACATGTTATCCACTCAAAGGAGGCCATGTTCATGGTACTTAGTTGTATAGACACCTATAAAAACTAAAGGTTTTCAAGGTTTTAAGTAGGAAATGAGGTTAAATACTTAATAATAAGTTATAAATCATGAGAAGTGTTTTATTAATACTTATTTCACTTATATAAATATATAAATGTTCACTTTCCTATCTGTAAGTGCTTCTGCTAACCTCTTCTAATCAACTAGTTTGCAAAGCTAGTCTAAATGGCATAGTCTTGCAAGGAAAATGAGTTTTTAGGTGAGATATGTTTTAAGGCTCTAATTCATGATGTAAATGGTTAATTAAAGATTTATTAAATCCTTCTTATATATCTTGAAGTTCTGGTTCAACTATCTTAGTCTTCCAAAGAATGGATGGATAGAATAATGAGTGCCTAGCTAATGAGGCCTACTTAATCAATGGAAAGAAGGTGATAATGGATGTAGGAAGGAATAATGATATTAATTAACCAAATTTTTACATATTTAAATAAACTTTTAGGTTATTATATCCCATTTTTATAATCATAATGAAGGTTTTGTGTGGTTTTTTCATCAAAATCAACCTATAGGTATGGGCAGCCACTTAATGCTCATGGAAAAGGGATCCATTAAGCCACTTTTAATGTTGGTAAATAATAGGAAGAGATATATTTGGATAAATGTGACATACATATGCTATAAACATATCAAAATTTTCTAAAATTATACATCAACACCTCAAATGGCCCATTCAATACACCTATTCACTCAAGTAACACATGGGAAGAGTAATGGAGACTACTATAATTGCTACATGACCACCTTGGCCTCTTCATGGAATTTACTACACCTATATTATTCTATCTCTCTTATAAAAAAATATATATATCCATGCATTTAGCTCTTTATTATTATCCTTCAGCTAGGTGTAGTAAAGCTCTACCAAAATTGTACTTTACACATTGAATTAATAGAAAAGAATAGTTATAGACTTTTGTATGAGTGTTAGTGTGTGTCAAGATTTTGATTTGTAGAATATATGAGGTTAATATTATTTTATAGGTCTTGTCTTTCACCTAATGTCATACTATCATTCTATGCAATTTATATTAAATGTTGATAGGTAGTAGTGGCATTAAAGTATTGATGGGCTAGTAGTGTCTTATGCAGACCTATATCCTTGGCCTTCAAGTTATAGATTTTATACTTAAATTTCATATGAAATATTCATGCCTAGGATTATGTTAAGAGGTTTGTTTAGTCTCTTGTTTTAATTGGATTCATAAATGTGTTTAAAGAGTAGTCAAGAGAGCATAAGTAAGCATTGATATATCACCACTCCTAGAATAGGTTTTCCTTACAAGTTTTCATCTTAACCCTTTTCATCCCAATAGAAAGAGGTCTTAGAATAAGATTTAAATTTGATATATTAGGGGATATATCTTGATAATCTATAGGTTTGGCCTCTATTATAGGTAACACATAACTTTTAGGCCAATCCCATGTTAGTCTAGGTTTGAAGTGAAATTGTTGCTAATAGTTATGACACACCCAATGGGACTAGATTCAAGTGTTTAAGCCTTCATATCAGCATCTTGGACATTTCAAGTATCATAAATCACTCACATTCTATGTTTTTAGTTATAATTTTATAACAAAGGTCATCATGTGGTCATCATCTCAAGGGTAAGAGTAGTTCTTGTTCATAGTTAATTGTTTTTCATATGTATTATGATGAGATATGGATGAATATGAGGTATAATTATATCACACAACTACTTATTAGTCTCCCTATGATATATTCCAATTCTATCATGATCCCTGTCAACCCTATTCTGACCCCTATCATCTTTACCTCCACCCTTGTCAGTACTATAATGAGTCTCCTTAATGCCAAGATTACCAACCCCATTATGAGCCTAATTCACATCCTTAGAAGCATAATTATTGACCTAATTAGTCATGGTGACATCATGAAGTTCTTGGTCAGTCCAACTATGTCCCAAAACAATCCACATCAAGCCTCAAACATACCTTGTTAAACTATGAAAAACACATGGTGAACATTAACACCCTAAGAAGGTATGGCCAAGAAATCCCTAATAATGTTTCATGAGAGAGGGTCATTCAAGGGTCAATAGTGACATGTTGAATATATATGGTCTAATTTCAAATATTGATGAGAGTTTGGTAGTATATTATGGGTAATAATTTTACCATCATCAACATTATGTACCCTCTTCTATCCCATATCAATCTTATGTTGAGATTCCCATCACCTTTAAAAATTTTCAATCAAATGAGTGTCAAATCCCTTAAACTTCCTCACAATCCTTCTCAATTTTTCCATAATGGAAATATGTCCAAGAGAGAGTACAAGAAGAGGAAAAAGTATAAATTGAGAGGACTAGTTAGCATGTAAATATCCCTGATCAGTCAAGGGCTGATTTTGAAGCCTACCTAAAGAATCATATTGAAATTGTGGACAAGCATCTACATCAATAAATAGTAGTTTTAAGAGAAATATAATTCTAGATTAAGACATATTTATTCTTTCCCCAAGCTACAATAAATACAACACATGTGAACAAAAATCCTATATCTATGTTTCCAACTCCTTGAGAGAGCTTATTCTTGAAGAGGTGAGCAAATAAATTTAGATTGAATTATCAGTTGATGATGATGGCTTGAGTGATCTTAAATAGGAACTTTTCATTGGGACACCTCTTATCAAGGAGGAGAACATCTTGGTATTCAAATATGCATAAGAAGATGGTATTCAAGAACAAGGTGGGTCACAATAACTTGAAGTAGTTGTACGAAAAAGGTTTAGACTAGCCAATGAGTTTAATCAACAAGCCATTATCCAATTTGAAGAGAACCCAAGAAAATATAAACTATGGGAAGAGTAGGCAAGTGATTTGTTAGAAATCATAGGGGTAGGATACTCTCTCCTTGAAAAATGCTACGATCTAGTTTAGGTTGAATAAGGAAATGTCATAAAACAAGAAGGGGGAAACCCTTTAATCATGCCACTCCAAAAGGCTATCTTATCATAAAATGAATTGTTTGACATTTTCAAATAAGGTTACCATCTCCTATTTCCACCTGCAGATGCCTCCTTACTCTTGGTAAATAGAACTGAGCCTTTTTGGCCTCAAACCTCCATTAGACAAGATCCATATAACCTTGAAGATAAATATCCAAACATACTACAAGATTTTCTTCAATCTACTTAGCTTGATCAAGAATAACCCTTGCCTATAGTAAAATTGACATTTTTTGGAACACAACTAAATATTGAGAGGGGGGTGAATCGATATAGCAATTAAAACTAATCCTTTAACTACTTTTAATGTAGATTAAAATATATATGTAAATAAAATCAAATATGCAGAGATCAAACACATATAAACTCATATGACATAATATTTATATGTGGAAAAACCAAAGGGAAAAACCATGGTGAGAATAAATGATATAAATTATTGTTCTAATCTAGCCTCATAGTTTAAAGCCTCACTAACAAACCTCACTAGTTACACTTTTAAGGGAAACAACCCTAAGGAGACACCAATCCCTAATATAAACACCAACTCATCTGAACCTTACTAGTTACATCATTTAAGGGCACAAACCCTAAGGAAACATCAATACCCTTATTGAGAACCAACACAGCTTATCTGATGGCACCAACCAATTAGGTTTCTAGATCTAAAACTCCAAATTACAAAATAGATTCATGAATGAATCTATTTCTAATTCTCTATTACAAATATAATATGTAATTGATCATGATCTATGAATTATCTCTTTATGCCTTTCTTCTCTCTACCCCTCTATCTCTATGTCTAAATATGTCTCTACTCAAAAAACTTCATCTCCCTCTCACTTTGATACTTTATGTCTCTATATTTGTTTTGGCATAATTCACCAATAATAGCTCATCCTTCCTACACTTTTTCCTATGTCTATATATTCTTCTATGTGGCACTCTTTGAATGACTTCACCATAAAATGCCTTTGTCCTAGATATCATATATATGAACATTTGATCTAGGGTTCCATATCTTCTATATGTTCACACTCAGACTGTAACACATCATAGCAATTATGGAATTTAGTTCATTATGACTTAAACTATAATTTTCTTGCATCTTGATTCCATGCATCACCACCATAATTTACTATCTCATTATCTATACATAGAAACTATTAGACTCTAGTTTTGATGCACATGCTCATTAATATAGATTTGATTGGTTAGATTGATAAATGTCTTTAATGATGTCAAGATATAGAGATTACAGACAAGCTATTTCATGTTCTTATAACTAACTATTTGTCTAGACATAAATTTAAATGTCGATAATTGATTTTGTGTTTACCACCATAATTTGATAATCCATATTTAAATGGCTCAACTTTAAAACATGTCCATTGATCTTCCTAATCCTATATTTTGCATGACCTTCAATCTATGAATATGCATGTTATTTATCTCTATCTAGATGTTAAACATTGAGCTCTTTATCCCATCTCACTACTTCCTATATCTTTGGATCGATTTTGCTCTATCAATATTCTTAGACTCGCTCAGCCTTTAACTCATCACTATGTCAACAAAAATTGATCACTTTATTCCATATGGGTCCACTCACTCCATCAAATATTATTTATATGATCACTTTCTCACCATTATATATTTTAACATGCTCGATATTTTAACTTTGACAATCATGTGCTCACTGGGTCTCTATCTAACAAGCTCTACCAATGTGATACTTGTCACTTGCACATTTACTCAAAGTTCCTTTTGACAATTTGAATTCTATAGATTTAGTTGGATCATCTACATATGATAAAGTGATATCCATTGATCAAGTTGAAACATAATAAAAAGTATAAGACTTCAGAAATATTAAGTCCATTTATCATTACTTGAGTTGGTAATTGCTAGGTTAATGGGCCAATTTTATAATGACAACAAAGGCTTAAGTTAAAACTTAAGCTACTAGGTCTAGGCTATATCTAGTTAATTTCAAAATATAAAAATACTATTTAATCCATGACATAAACCCTTAGGGTTTTACTAAGAAACCCTATTCAATTGGAGAGAAAAGAGAATTCATTTATGAGCTCATTCCTTCTCATTTGAACTTGTAGACCATATGTCTAGAATGCTCATGAAAAACCCATAACATATTTGCTATCTATTTCTTTTGAAAATGTCCATAGATGATATTTATAAAAACATGACAACCTTGCATAACCTTGTGTATATTTTGAATAAGTATGGAGACCACTTCAATGTGCCTGGAAGGTTGACTTTGCACCTGCATAAATCTTATTGTGCTTAGTCACATGACCTACAATTTAGTGCATAAGATCCTCTTACATAGGATATTAGATTCATATATCCATTTTTATTGAATTAGTCATACATGTAAGATATGACATCATAAAAATTCCTATTCATCTATTTATTATAATTTGAAAATTTGACTAAATGTTGGAAAACATTGTCAAAATAGCTTGGAGCCTAAATTTGATCAAGCATATCTTTTTTTGTGATACAATGCATGTCTTCAAATATTTTGCATAATTACTAGGGACTAATGTGATCACAACCATGTGATTATCTCCTCCATACTCATTCACATGTGGTAATGGTGATGCCAAAAAAATACCTTCTCATCTTTTCCTATCACAAACCCAAAATGTCTAAATGATTAATATGAAGAACCAGATGAATTCCACACATGATCATAAGTATTACAATCATTATTAATGCCTGACATGATCACCATATTAACTCCTAAGGATTAATAACATCCATAATGCCAATGATCTCAATTTTAACATCAATGACAATCATATGTCTAATAATTTCCCCCTTTGTCATTGATGGCAAACTAAATGCTCTGATCTTATACTATTAAATGATTTCTATGGAATTACTTGTATTGAAATTTTATAAGTATGAACTAAATATATTCATACCTATCTTTATCCCCCTTAGACAATGACACATTTTCCTAGTACTCAACTTGGACACTTTTTATGCTTCTTCCTTGACATTTGCATTTTTGCAGAGAGCATTTTGCTCTTCTTTTATCACAGAGAGCATTTGTAACTTTTTTGCTCCTTTGACATCAATGGAAAAGGGACTATTTCTAACTATTTATCCAAACCTTTTCTCCCCCTTCATTAGATAAAAGATTCTATCTAAGAATCTAGAATCATTAACTCATTAGAACTTTGGAAGAATATGTATACCTAAGTTACTTTTTTCTCTTTTCTTCCAGGGATAAATAAAGCTTATATTAGACTCTCCCTAGACTCATGCCCTATCACTAGGATCTAGTGATGTGATTTAGGATCCACCACTCCCAAATTATATCTCATATATTCAAATTGTTCCTTGGGAAGAAGTTTTGTTAATATGTCTGTAATTTGATCTATAGTTGGAACATATTCCATTATGACCTCTTGATCTACAACCCTCTCTCTTAAGAAGTGATAATTGATTGATATGTGCTTGGTTATATAATGCTTCACTATATTATTTGATATATTTATAGCACTTTAATTATCACAAAGAATAGAGATAGGTGCCTTGTATTCTACCTTGATGTCCTTGAGTGTTTTCTTCATCCACAAGACTTGAGTGAAACATACCATTGGTGATACATACTATGATTTGATGTATAAAGAGTAAATGACTCTTAATTTTTTCTTAGCCTAAAATAAGTCTATTTCCAAGGAGGAATTAACTACCACTAGTGATTCTTTTATCATCAACACTTCCTTCCCAATCAACATCTGTATAAGTTGTCAAAGTGAAATCTTAACTTGTAAGATACCATAGACCATAGTCAATTGTGTTGATGTATCTAAAGATATTGTTTACTACATTGACATGTGTTTCTTTGGGAACAAACTAAAATCTATCAACCATACGCATTAATTTCATGATATCTATTCTTTATGTAGTTAGGTATAACAAGCTACCTATCATTGATTTGTACATTGTCTAATTTGCATTAAGGGACTCATCCTCTTTGCTCAAATTGCACCTAGTTATCATGGGAGTACTAACTAATTTGTTATATTCCATTCCAAATTAATTGAACATTTCTTTTGTATACTAAGTTTTGGATATGAAAATCCCTTCATTAGATTATACTATTTGTATACCAAGGAAGAAAGAAAGTTATCCTACCATAGACATCTCAAAATAACTTTGCATTTGTGTAGAAAATTCCTTACACATTTTTTTTATTTCTACCACAAAAGATGATTTCATCTACATAAATTAATAAAATCAACATATGCTCACCTTTTGATTTTAAGTACAAATTTTTGTTTGCATAACCTTTACTAAAACCTTATTGTTGCAGGTACTAGTCCAATCTTGAATACCATACTCTAGGTGCCTGTTTTATACTTTATAGTGATTTATTTAGTCTGCATATATAATATTCTTGTTCTAACAATTAAAAACCTTCAAGTTGTTCTATTTAGAATTCCTCTTCAGTTTCTCATTCAAGAAAGTGGACTTGACATCCATTTGATAGATTTTAAACTTTCTATAAATAGAGAATGAAAGAAACACTCTTATGGCTTCTAATTTAGTGACTAGAGCAAATTTTTCCTCAAAATATATAACTTCAAGATGTTCATATCCTTTTCAAACCAATCTTGCTCTATTTCTTATAATAGCTCCATTCTCATTGAGCTTGTTTCTATAGACCCATTTTGTACCTATCACATTCTTATTTGAAGGTCTTAGGAATAATTACTAAGTTTTATTCTTTTCAATTTGGCTTAGTTCTTATTCCATGGATTTTAGCCAATTCTCATCCTTTCTAGCTTTAATGTAGCTCTTAGGCTCAATTTTAGACATTAGAGTCAAACATACTTGCTCCTTGTTCATTGCATCTATTCTCCTTGTCTAAACTCCTTCATTCATATTACCAATTATCTAATCATTAGTATGATCCTTTTAAACAAATCTTGGAGGTGCTTTTTCATTCATTTCCTCAGCCTCTTCATTATCTGCTTCTTCTTCAAGATCTAATTCTTCAATACTGATTTCCTTATTAGGTTTAACATATTTCATTATTTATTCAACATTGACATTAATGCTTTATAATATCTTATGTAGCCTCTTATTATAACATACATAGGATTTACTCTAAGTGGAATAACCAAGAAATATTTTTTCATCACATCTTGATTCAAAGATTCCTAATTTATCTTCTTTTCTCTTGATGTAGCATTTTATTCCAAATACTCTAAAGTACTTAATAGAGGTAGGATTTCCATATCATAGCTCATAAGAAGTTTTGTCACTATTTACCCTCAATTGAACTCTATCAAAGATGTATATTGCTATTTGGATTACTTCTCTCAAGTATCCATTAGGTAACTTGGCCTCTTTTAACATTATCCTGGCCATCTCTTTGACTATCATGTTATTTCTCTCAATAACTCCATTTTGTTGTGAAGTCCTTATTTCAGAGTAATGCCTTTTGATCACATGATTCTCATAATACTCTATGAACTCATTTGAGGTGAATTCTCCACCTTTATCATATCTTAATAATTTGATCTTTCATCCAATCTCATTCTCTACCATGGCTCTAAAGATATTGAATCTTTCAAAGACTTGTGACTTATCCTTCAAAAAGGTTACTCATGTCATTCTTGAGTAGTCATCTACAAATAAAATTAAATATATCTCTCCTTTATATTATCTTATCTTTTTAGGAACACAAAGATTAGTATGAACTAATTATAGAGGCTTTGTAGTTGCATACTCCTTTGTTTAAAATTTTACCCTTGTCTACGTGCCTAGTTGACATTCCTTAAATGTTGTGTCTGCAAGTTTGGTTATCTCAAGCATGTGTCTTACAAACTTATTTGAGTTCACTTTGACTAGGTTATCAATGTTGACATGACCCATTATTCTATTCCATTACCATATCTCACCAAACTTTCCTATCAGGAAACTATTTCCATTCACTTCAACATGATTGTAGATATTTCTTTCAATCATTTTTTCTTTTACAACTATTCTGATAGATATTTTTAGTGTATGACCTTTTACATCAAATATTAATTTATATCTATTGTCATAGATTTGGCTGACACTTAGTAGTTATGCTTCAATCCTTCAACATAAAGGACATCATGTGTAGGTAGTTTACCATCTATGTTCAAGGTTCCTTTACCTTTGATATTTATTATTGTGTTGTCTCCCAAGCTGATAGATCCTTCCTTACATTTACTCAATTTGATGAACTTTGTCTTGTCACTAGTCATATGCTTTGATAAACCCCTATCTTT
The DNA here is from genome assembly GCA_037957365.1 of Torreya grandis. Lineage (NCBI taxonomy): Eukaryota > Viridiplantae > Streptophyta > Pinopsida > Cupressales > Taxaceae > Torreya > Torreya grandis. Next base: position 911,024 of record JARHVA010002362.1, on the reverse strand, counting down.
CACCCATAAATTTTTCTCCTTGGCATGGAGTTCAGTTTGAGCAATCATGGATTGATTTTTCACTTTCCACACATCCTTGGGTTTCTTATATGTCCTATTTTTCTCTTTATCCAAGACTTGTGAACCTTTATTCACACTAGGAGGCATGTCTTTCTTTACATTATGTAATTTTGATCTTAAAAATATAGTTCTATAATGTTTATCTATGTAACTAGAGGTATTACAATTATAACACATTACATATGTATCTAACAATGGAGAAAATGAGTTTTTGCTTACAAAATTAGTTCTCATTATAGGTATAGCTCTATAATGACTAGCCTTATGACCAAAATGATTACAAATATAAAAATAACCATAGAAAGATGAGGAATACTTGGTCATATAATTTATTGGTGTAGCATGAGGGGCTCTTCTAAACTCTAGATTCTTTATGTTTCTCACTTTGGTGTATCCATAACCATCATTTACCTTTGTTTTTATTCTCTTTAGGCTTATTTTCAAGTTTTTCTTTCTTCAAATCAGCTGTGTTTGAGTCTATCTTTGTGTCCTTAAAAACTTTCTCTTCCTTTGATTCCTCTACTTTGAAGTTTTCATATAGACTAGTGGATGTACTAGTAGTGGAAATCTTTCCCTTTTCATAACCAAGACCTGATCTCTCGTTTGAGGGATTTTAAGAATTAATCAGGTCATCAAGAATGTTTGATCCTCCTATCAACTTTAGAGTTTTATCTAGTTGATCGTTGGCTTTCAAAAACTCTTTTCTCAAAGCCAATATTTCTTCTTCAAGCTTCATACATTCATTAGATTTATATTGTAGTTCAAGTTTGACTAAATATTCTATTATCTTGGCCTTTTCAACTTGTGTCTTTAGGCTCACTACCATTTGGTCAAATTTCTCAAGACTTTTAGACATTTTCTTAATTTCCTTTTGTCCAAGCTTCTTTTGTTTTCTCAACTTTTCAATTTACTCTAAAGCACAGATGGGCTCAAATTCAAGGTCCATTTCTCCTTATTCTTCATTAGAGTCTTTAATTTCTCCTTGATCTACATATATAGAAGTTGATCTTAATGCCATGAACATGGATTCATTTCCCTTAGCCACAAAGGTAAATTCATGGTCATTATTAGAGCTATCACTTTCATTCATTTAATCAATGTATTATTTTTTGAATAAACCTTTCTTGTTCTTAGGATGGTAGGGTTTCACCTTTTTACTACTCTCTACTTGCTCAAAGTTATTATTTTTATTGTGAGGACATTTAGCAATAAAATGTTCTACTTTACCATAGTTAAAACATTTAAAGGGTAACTTACCTCTGTACTTTATATATCCTCTCTTTAGTCTTATGATAAAGTTAGCTTCTTCTTCATCAATCTCTTCAAATCTAGATGAAGATGCTTCTACTTTTACTAGCTTGACAACTTTGAATGCAACTTATATCTTGAAGGTGTTTTCCTCTCCCATTCTCATCTCATAGGTAGTGAAGGTTACATGTAACTGATCAATAGTGAGTTTATCCAGATCTCTTTCTTCCTCTATTATAGAGATTTTAGATTATATCTTGATGGAAAAGATCTTAAGACCTTTTTGACAATGATTGACTCTTTCATTTCTACTGCAAGGCCTCTAATTACATTGAATATTTCATCTACCTTGAGGAGGTAGTCTATAATATTCTCTTCTTCATTAATCTTAAGGCTTTCAAAATTGACTTTGTAATTTTTTAGCTTGGCCCGATTTACTTTGTCATTGTAGACACATAAAACTGGCCACCAATAACCTTCAACTAGGCTTTTGACCAATTTTTATCAAATGTGAATAATTTGTCCTAAAAACACTAAAAAACATTAAATGAGTTAAAATTGTTATATATAAGTGCTAATTTTGGATAGAGTATCATTAAATAAGGCAATGCAATTTATGAGACAACTAACTTTGATTAGATCATTTTGAGTCAAAATGACATTTTCGCACCTAGGTGCTCTAGATTGCTCTTTCCTTTAAAATTTATTACACAAGATATGTGCCTTTGTTATTTTATGTTGAAAACATCCTAAATGGGATAATAGATCCAATGCATCTAACATTTCCTTCAAATTCTAATCTAGTCAAATTTTAGGTCAATAATATGACATTCTGACTAATTTGATTAGTTTATACACCAATTGCCAACATTTACATCAAAGTGATAAATCATGATTAAGGATAATTAATCTGAATCAAGAGCCTAATTAATAATTACATGTAACTTGTTTAGTATTTATTTTTATAAATTGATATTGAATAAATACATCATCAAATGACATCATTTCTTGGGATGACATTCCTAAGCCATAAATACATAAAATATCAGGATTAAGCCCTCCTATGCCTCATTAATGCCTTTCATGCCTCTTTAATGCCTTTCTATCCCAAATATTTATGAGGAAATTTATTTAATTTGGCCTCCAAAATTGAATGGATCCTTAACCACAAATCTTCATCTTGAAATGGATGGTTTAGGTTCATTCTGATCATTTTACAAAATCTATAAATAGGAGGCCTTGCCTATTGAATGGGAGCTCAACCAAAGTAATGTTATAATGTAAGATTTCATTCATAAAGTATATACATAATGTTACCATGCCAAAATTGATACAAATCAAGCCACATCAAGCCAAATCCACAAGCTAAAGGTGCTAAGAGGAGATGAAGGTAGCCACACTCCATTGATGAAGATCTCTTGAAGCACAAGTCGAGCAAGCCAAAGGAGCCTTTTAGAGCAATCAAGGATTTGGTAATAAATTTGTGTTTTGTTTTCATATTTATTATTTATTTTAATTTATAATTGTCTTTTCAAATGGTTTTTCCTCACTAAGCTCACCCTAGTGTCTAGGCCTAGAGATGTATGCTAGTTAGTGTGTTCTTTCTCAATTTGATTTCATTTTGGAATTAACATGATAGTAACCATCTCTCTTGAGTCAAATTCCTAGTATAAATAATAGCATACCTGGTGGGACCTAACATCACTAATTTTATCAAATAGAACCTACAAGTAAACTACTAACCATTGTCATGCAGGATCTTAGGGTGTGGAAGCAAAAAAGCTAAAAAATCAAGCTAAAATCCATTTTTTTTAAAAGTCACAATTTTGTTTTTGAAAGTCATAATTTTATTCTCTATCACAATCCCATCACTAACACAGTCACATTTTGATCACCCTAAATAGTGATTTTGTGAATAGTGAGATTGTTACTCGAAATAATGATTTCGTTACCTAGAACAATGATTTTGCTACCTTGAATAACAAAATTATTGAGACTAGAACAATAATTTCATTGACCCAAATATCATTTTTGTTTAGCCTGAAATAATAATTTTGCTACCCAAAATAATGATTTAATTGACCCAAATATTATTTTTGTCACCCCAAATTGAGTCACCTAGAATAATGATTTTGTAGCCTCAAGCAATATTTTCTTCACCTTGAATCATGATTTCATCACCTCGACCTAAGTCACCCCGAATAACATTTTTGTAGCCTAGAATAGCATTTTCATTACCTAGAACAATGATTTTATTACCCCAAATAGGGAAATTGCTGACTTGAATAGAAAAATTGTCATTCATAATAACATTTTTATCACCTTGACCCGAGTTACCCCAAATAACATTTTATAGCTCAAAATACCATTTTTGTTGCCTAGAATAGCAATTTTATTACCCAAAATAATGTTTTTGTCACCCTGACTTGAATAACAAGATTGTTAACCCAAGTATCAGGATCATACTATGGAATAATGGGATTGACTATGTAAAACTTGAGAGCTCATTTTGTAAAGTTATTTGTTCAATCTCATAAGTGATTCAAAGTAGGTAGGTTTAATCTTGGTTTTATAGGTTGAAAGGCTAGTTTAGAAGATTAATTTGGGTGTTTTTAACTAATAATACACTTCAATTTAGGGTTTTAAAAATAACTTGGTTAAAATCATGCACACTTTAAATTTATTCTAAAATGAAAATGCTAGTTTCCACACATTTAGTATTTTGTGCCTAAAATGAATCTAGCATGCTAAGTCTTGAATACTTCAAACTTTGGGATTAAAATGAATTTAGGTGCTTATTGATTCATATAGTATTTTTGATGCAATATTTTCAATTTTTTCACTTAAATCCAATGGGATAGTAATGAACCTAATCAAACACTTTCAATTTTGTGCAACCAAATTAACCTCACTTCAATTATTTGCAAACTTGCTTGTTGATTTTGTGTTTTAGCAAAAAGAGATGTGCATGTCTGCTTTCCCCCCATCCCCTATAGGTAACTTGTGGGATCAAACATTCCATCTCATCACACTTTGAGCCTAGTCTAAGTCATAGAAAGAATGTCACTTAAATCCCTCCCCAAAAACTTTCATAGTATTGGGTGATCTGGAGGTGACCATAAATTTTTTCTATTTTTGTCATTTATTTCATTGCATCTTGGTTTATGAGGGGAAATTAATTACCTCTCATGAGTTAGATATGGAAGCATTAACCTAGTAATTCATCTCCCAACATTTTCTTCAACCCCTCTCCATGGGGGGTGTATAAATTGAGATCACCCCACTAGGATTAGAGGTTTGAGTGGTTAAACCTTGTCCTATTATTGGGGATAAGTCCAAGATGTATGAGCACATTATACATCATACTACATTAATCAAGTGATAGATTTAGTGGTTATAAAAAAGGCAAGACATTTTTATAACAAGCCAAGTATTTTAGACTCAATTGACTTGTTGAATCTCTTAAATTTTGATGTGAAAGTCTTGTACATCTAATCTATCTAGAAACATTCAAAAATTTATTAGTTAGTTAACTCCACTTTACCATACCTTGTCAATTTAGGATTTAAGATGATTGGTTAGTTAATTTGTATTAGATTACTTATTTTTTATGTGGAGTCAAAACTTGGTGTTAATAAAAATAACATAACCAAACGCATTGTCCCAAAATTTCTTTGAACAAGGAGGAATTATGATGCCTAAGTAAAAAACATCTTTTTCCTTATTCAAAATCATTATCATACACTTTGTGTCATAAATTCCAATTTTTCATAGTTATGTTACCTATTTGAGTCTAAACCTTTTGCCACATTTTGTTTATGTCCCTCATTGATAGTTTAAATTTTAAGTGGGACTCTTTTAAGTTTTAATGGATGATGTGTTAAATTAGGTTTTCCACTTTGCACTTGACTTTTATTAACTTGATTTCAATTCCAATTTTGAATTGAGAGCTATTTTTTTAGACTCAACATTATTTTCATCATTTAGTAGGACTCAAGTCATCTTATGTATCACTCATGCTTTGATTCCTAGGACACATTTTGTACTACCCATCCTATTTCAACTTTTATCTTAAGTTCATTTGATAGCACACTTTTGACTTAGAGATATGTGTGTATCATTGGGTTGAAAAGGGGTAGTGTTATGCTGCCAAAATCATGTTGAAACCAGTTTTGCCTTCAAGTCTTGAAATAAGTATTTATCACACATTTTGAGAATTTTAACATTATTATGCTACTCATATTATTTTGAAGCTTGTTTCATAGGCCCTATTTTCATAGAGTCCAAGTTATTTCCAAAGTTCTAACAAATTTTGAGTTTTCTTTGAGAACCTTTATCTAGCACAGTTATGTTGTTCACCTTTGTCTAACTTATTAGTCAAAATAATTTGGTTTGTTCGATAATAAACTATATCCAAGTGCCTTTTTTGTTTCATACCTTATAATTTTTGATCAAGTTTATGTCCAAGAGTCAAATGACTAGTTTTTGTTAGAAGTGTTTCAAATTTGTTAGATTAAATATCTCATCTTTTAAAAGTCTAGATTTTAACACCATTTGGACAAAATTCCTAGCACATGCTTTGTTTGAGCCTAGATTTTGATGTCATGTTTGGCCAAAATACATAGAATTTTTTGTTTTTCCTAGATTAGACTTGTTTGAAACACTTTGACCTAGACTTTGGCATTTTTATTTATGGTCTTTTTACTTGACCTTTTTATGTGAGACATATAACATTAGACACTTGATGTCAGCTTGTTTTTATCAAAAGTCATTACATCTTCCTATTTTGGATATGCATATCCATCCTTTTGACAAAGTTAGACCAAGTTTGAACCTCTTGTTAGACATCTCATTCTTAGAGTTTATAGATTTCTATTCCCTTTTATCATGAAACATTTACTGTGGATCCTAAAATGTATTCATACACTCATAGTGGCCTCATGTACAATCTAGGAGTTAGTAATATGGTCACATAAGAAGAGATGGTTCAAGACCCCTATGCAGACAATGTGGCTTATGAGATATATTCTTATCCATCTTATAAAACTTAAGTAGGGGTACAAAATCAAGAACCATTAGCTCATTATTTGGCAAACATTCCTCTTTACTCAGAGCAGATCGAGAATAAACAGAGCAATATTTAGCTTCAGTACTTACATTTGAGGAACTTGTTCCTTAACAACCATACTATGTTACTAGAACATCCACATATGAAACTTATCTATTTGATCATCACTTATTGGAAAAAAGGAAAAAATTTTGGTTAGAGATATAGAAGTAGGGGCTATGTTTCTAGTGAACTTCTCTAATGAGAACTTGTCTAGTCTAGTAAGAATGCTTCAGAACATAATTTATAGTAAATATGCTTATTATAGCAATCCTTTATCTCTAATTCAAATGATGCATCAATACCATAGTATGATTGTCAAAGGCAAGGACCTCATGGAGGATCACTTTGTATAAATACAAAGAGCATACTAGACATACTTGAACCTAAAACGCAATTTTAAATAGATGACCATGTATAATAAACCTCTCATCGATTTAGTTCCTTCAATAGGAGTGTTAATAGAGTTGAATAGTTAGGACAATCAAGGTGTAGACCCCTTCATGCAAAACACTTTGGTCAATAACTTGTTTCATATGCCAACCATCGAAGAAGTGTCTTTTGCTTCTACATAGAATATTGAACAAAACATAGTGGAAAATGTGCAATTCATGTTCAATCCAAACCAAAGTGGTGTAAGTATGTAGATAACTAATACATAAACAAGTGTATCTTTATTTAACACCATGAGTGGTTCTTCAAATTATGGAGTAGGATTTTTAGTCCCAACCTCAACTAATTACTAGCACCAATCCTCACCCAACTAATTCTTTAAGTGCTCAACTAACAGGATTACATAGTCAGCCAATGACCAATACCATGCCTCAACAATGAATTGTGATAAATATTACTCAACAAGCAATGAGTAATGTTCTAAAACCATAGGCATAATATAACATATTGATGTAATAGAGGTAGAACATATCACCACCTCAATAGGTGGTAACTAATGTTCCACCTCACCAAGTAGTAGTGAGCATACCTCTTTCCTTGTAGACCAATATACCAGTTCAAATAAAATAGATTTATAATCAATAATGTGAAACTATTTGTCAGTGAAAAATGCTAAATCTCCAACAAGCATCAACTTACCAATAAGAATTTGCACAACCTAGAGGTTCTAATGTTCATCAAGTACCAATTAGGTAACCTTTGCCTTTTGTGCAGAATGTGCCACTAATTCAATGATAGGGTCTTGGTTCACAAGTTCCCACTTAATATAAAGATTTAATTAGTTAAAAACATGTCATTTTTTAACCAAAAAAATAATAGTATAGTCATATCCCTCCATCCTAACCTCAATATCCCCAAACTCAGACCTATCTACCTAATCCAAAGTAGAATATCACACCATAGTACATGCAATTCCAATAAGCAAACCTTAATCCATGCATGCATATTCCTAGTCTATTCCCCAACCAAATTAACATAGCCCAATAAATACCTCCATCATACCTTGATTAAAATGCTCTGCTTGTGACTGCTTAACCATCCACCCAAGCCAATATTCCCTATAGTTTCCTATCCCAAGAATTGTAATAGATGAAAGATGTAATTCCTGCCATCTAAGCTAGGAAACAAACCAAAAATTTTAAGTTATATGATGTGTGTTATTATTTTTTTAACATGGATTACTTTTAAAAATCATTTCTTCCAAGATAAGAACCACCAAAATTTGACAAATAGAAGGGGAAAGGTGACCCCTAGGCTCATTTGACCAATTTCTTTATTGCATGCCAACTAGTGTCATATAATGACATATACCTTTTACTATTGTTCCCAAGGAATCTAGTAGGGCAAGCAGTGGTTTTTAAAGTTTCCCAAGAATTTGGTAATGGATTTTGATGATCTTTTAGACAAGTTTGTGCAACACTTTTCATACAATCTTGAACATGATATTGCTTTGGTCGATTTGATGCAAGCCAAGCAAAAGGCTAGTGATAGTTTTGTAATTTATCTATAGTGATTAAGAGCCCTTACAATTTGATTCACCTATAGTTTACTAGATAAATAATTAGCCATTGTGTTTACCCAAAATTTACGTAGTGAGATATCCTATCATCTGAAACTACATTATGCACATACCTTTAAAGAGATAATCGATAAAGGTTTATTTATTGAGTGAGCCCTTACTAATAAAGGGATCATCAAGCTTACCTCATCTAATCAACATCAATGTACCAATCAAGGAAATGGCTAAAACTAGCATCAAATCCAAGTATAAACATCATAACTGGCACATGCTAATAGCAATGAAAGACCAAGGCAATTCAACCACAACAAAAATGTTGTTGGAAATGGATTAATAAAGTTATGACATGTCCAAATGGTGCAAACATCATCTACTCAGCCCATGCATCATATTAAAATTAATCCTAATCTAAAAACCTTTTAGCCAATGCCACAAGTGTAATATCCCAGGCCCATGCAATAAATATAACCTTTGTCATTACAAGCTCCTCCTCCAAGAGAATAGTGCCTACTAATTGCATTTTTAGTGACCTTGTAGAGACTATTAAATCTATGTTTCATAATCTCACCATTTTTAATTTGATTATATAGCCTATACTAAAACATTATCCTCAAGGCATCCCTTATCTTGATTGGTACCACCAAAATGAATTTTATGAATATAATCAGGTTAATAGACGTAATTTACACCATTGTGTGAAAATTAAACATTTGATTCAAAATATGTTGGAGAATGGGGAGATAATATTGGATGGTGGTGCTTCCACTTCTAATAAGACCCTTGGAATTTATCAAAAATTATTTCCCTAACATAAAAACACAAAAATAACAATAATGGCTAGTGCAAAACCAATAACAATAATTTCAATAACAAAGGTTGAACCAACAGAATCAACATAATCACCCATAGTAGAACCAACAACATCTAAACAATGGATAAAACCAAGATCAAAATGGTAACAACCAACAAACCTACCATGTAGTTTCACATGACTAAATAGAGTTGTAGGTCATATTACTGGAGGTCATCTTAACACCATCTCCATCAATCCAAGACCAAATACTAATCAATCAAGATATTTGATAAACAATACCAACCTACCAACTCACATTGATAATCCTTCCTTAAATTAGGACTGCATACAATGTACTGACAAATAGGGATTATTAATTTTATACCCTATACCTATAACTTATCCTATCTAACACCCCACCATCACCAACATTTGTTAGAAATCATGGTCTTGTGTTTAATCTTGATTTTATAATCACAACTTAGAGGTCAAATATTACCATCCTAGGCCCACAACCATATACCACTTCACCCATCATTAATTTGGCCATTTTACTTTAGAACAAGCCATTTTACACTGACCAAGAGAAAATTTTTGACATTATGGAATAATTGAAAAATATGCCCACACAAATCTCCATTTTAGATTTGTTATGTATGACAACAATCCACAAGGATATTTTAAATAAGTTGCTTAGCCAATCCATCATTTCAAGTGACATATCACCTAAAAAATTCCAATCTTTGGTTAGAAACCTAGCTTCAGCCCAACAAGTCACTTTCAATCAACGTGATATGTCATCCCTTGGCCTACTAAATAATAATCCATTATAAATTGAAGTTTGCATAAAGTGACACAAAGTGAAATGTGTCCTCATAGACAATGGATTTGGTATAAACATAGTGTATCTAAAGCTCATTAAGCTTCTCAGGCACATAATAGTAGATCTTCAAGCAGAGACCATAACCATCAAAGCTTATGACAATGAGGAATGGAATCATAAAGCAATATTTATTTACCAATTATCCTAGGGCCCTTAATCTATGATACACTTTTCCATGAGCTTGAGCTTGATTTATCATACAATATGATTTTAGGTAGACCTTAGTTATATGAAATTCATGCCATCTCGTGGACATTGCACCAATGTATCAATTTTTCCCATTTAGGGATGGAAGTTTATATACCAAGAGATTTGCATCTATACTAACACTGTGAACACCTAGAGGCCAAGTTCAAGAGTTATAACTATCATTTCAGTATGAATTCAATGGCCAAGTAGGATAAGGGAAAAGCAATACTCCTTGATTCATTAGAGGAAAACTACATAGATCTTGATACCCTTGATTCCCCTTCTCACATGTTGACTCTTGAGATATCCAATAATTATACCATCTCACCTAATGGCCTAAGAGAGTATTTGACCCATGATACCCTTCACATCATAAGTATTCCATAGAACTCAAAAACCTTTAGAAGACCTAAAGCTAAGCCACTTCATCTAGAATAGAAACAACAAGGAAAATGTAAAGGACATGTCACATTTATACTAGCATTTAGCCTAGAGTAGGACCCTCTTAAAGGGGATAAATCATTATTATATAATGATAATCATGATGATTATTATGAAAATTCAAAGTATCTTATTCCCAATAGGATTATGAATAATCATGACTATGAAGGAAGAGGCCTTAGAACAAACCAACAAGGAGCACTTGAGCCAATTTGCATGACCAAATACAAAGGGCCCTATATACCTTAATCTTGTTCCATCACCATCAACTAGTGATGAGGATGTTAATAGTGAAGCAGAGTCTGATCATATCCTTTTTGATGACCTAATCAAGACCAAGAGAAAAATTAAAAATAGAAAAATCCTATTGATGCCATGACATAAACCCTTAGGGTTTTATTGAGAAACCTTATTCAATCTAAGAGAAAAGATAATTCATTTTTGAGCTCATTCCTTCTCATTTGAACCTATGAACTTGTTGATGATGAAAATTGCACTTGATTCTAATCAATCAACAATGGAAAGTTTCAAGCTGTGAGACATTGCGACTTGAAACAACCTCTAGATTTTAGAGAATATGGTCTCTTATTTTGTATCAAGTGTTGGGGGAAAAGGGATAGGAAATTAAATAGAAATGCAAATGCAAGAAATGAAACCTAACTATGGTGATGTGCCTAAGTGTAATCTTAATCCTAACCTGAGAAAAGTGAGACTATATATAGGATTCAATTACATTTAAGAGCAGACAAATGCTGAGATACATGAGATGTCAACAAAGGCATAGTGTTCAATCTTCTTAATAGAATCTTTCAATCACATAAGAGGCACAAAAATCATGCACAATTATGTAGAACTTCTGACTCAAGAAAATGAGATAAAAGCAAATGACATTCCTAATCACAACTTTAGAAAATCCACAGTTTAGACTACTTTTGAAAATGACATAGATAATATCAACCAAGGCATAGAGCTCAATATTCTTAATTCATTCAACCATATAAAAGGCATAGAAACATGCACAGTAACATCAACTTTACAACTTACGAAAATGAGACAAAAGCAAATGATACTATTCAGTCAAAAAATTTAATAGTCCAAAACTATAGAAAGTCCCCTCCTTTCTTTGATTTTACAATTCTTCTTATTTTATAGCCTCCAATTTTTCCTTCCATCACTCCCTTTCCCACACAATTCTACACTATCCTTAACTCATAGGGGATAAACAGGTAGTGCTTTCAATGCCTTGGATGCATCCTAGTCTTATCAAGAACTGCCCTGACTGTGACATGGCGATTCATGTCTAGTACCTCCCTTCATGCTTGAATTTCTTATTCCATCACCTACTTAGCCATTCAACTATCAATTCTACCTCCACTTATAGGGGACAAATAGATGGCCCTTTCAATGCTTACAGGCTCCACAAATCTACCCAATGCACTATTCCATCTACCAATAACCCCCACCAAGTTTCCCTCCATCTCGCTTAGTGGCAACAGATAAATGGAACATTCTGTTATATTGAAATGGGAGAGGACACTTAGTCAATTTTCTAAAATCCTCCTTATTACTTAGAAAGCACTAGAGAATGACACTTGGCACTCTCTGCCTGATTTATCGAAGACACACGGTATTTTCCACTTTTCTCTATATGCTGCTTAGGAATGCTCTGCCTTTGACACCTATTGTAATCTGCTTCTTCGATATTTAGTAATTTTAACAAAATAAAACTCATCACATCCCTTATCCAAGCAATTTTTAAAAGGGGGATGAATGCACATGGCAGTCTTCACATGTTGACACTTGGTGCTTCCATAGACCTTTGAAATAACATCTAGGACCCACCATAATCTTTATTCGACAATGAAGCTTGAAGATGATCTCTCAAAATTTGACACGTGGTGACCTTCACTGCTCTCAATAAGATATGTGGCATCTTCCACTTCTCCTACTAGGAATATGTGGCATCTTCGACTTCTTTTGAGAATGGAATAAAAGAGGGCTCAGAGAATGACACTTGGTAGCATCCACTGATCTTCGACACTTAAACAAAATGAAATGACACCTTTCTACATTGAACCAAAGCATTGAACCCAAGCATTGAGCCAAATTCTCTCAGATGCTGACACATGGTAAATTTTACTTTCCTCTAAAAAAGGTAGTCAAGGGCCTTCTGTGACTACCACCTAGTGCTTTTTGCTGCTCCCTGCTACTTAGCTTATTGAAAACACTTTCACCAAAAAGTAGATGAAACATGAGTGCTGATATGGGATGTAGATGCCAACACGTGGTGTGTTTCACTTAGCTATTATTAGATATGTGGAATGATCCATGGTTTTCTTAAAAATTATGAAAAGTCTATGTCTTGGGAAGTGACACTTGGCAGCTTCCACTCGAATTCAACACTTAGGCAAAAATGAAGTGAAGGAAACAAAAGGGGAAAAAAGAAAGAACCCATGCTTGGATATCACCACTTGGCAAATTCCACTGCACTTTGACACTTAGATGAAAAAGAAACCCGTGCTCTACTTCAAAACTCTACCACCATGACCAAGGTATGTAGGAACCAAAACTGCAGTGTTTGACTAAAAATTTAAATACGACGTAGAGTAAAAAATTACTCTACAGTTACTGGTGACCTCCAGGACTTTTGAGCCTGCTCAAAAATAAACCTAGCTCTTTCTCTATCAAAATTTCAAAATTTTACAGCTTCAAAAGTGTTGTCTAGTAGATGGACCATTCATAGTCAGATAAACCTTGCTTGTTCTGTAATTCAATGAAAGCTAGATCAGGGTTAATGATATCCTTATGTGAAAAAGTTTATAGAATTTGGACCATAGCTTTTAGTTTGAATTCCAACTAGGAAATAGGAATCAAAATAGCTTCAACTTTTAAGACTGAGGAATCATCCCACAGGTCCTAGAAAACTATTTGATCCCTCTATTTGGCTAGCAACAATGGTTCGATTTGGTTAACCATTAGCACCATGTTGGCATTTAAAAATAGAGAAGGAAGGCCTAGTTGCACTAGATCTTTGATATGATACCTCATCTCATTGATGCATTCTTTCACGACTTCGAGAAGATCTTGGCAACAGTTGGCCACAACATTGCAATTGAGCACCTCATTGATCCATTTTGTGGTGGCCATTCTGTCAGGGATTCCTACGGCTACCAATGTTGCATCCATTGTGTCATAGAGTTTTTGTAACAAGGTTTGGGAGTCTGTGACTCTGTTCAAGAATGTGGCTAGAGTGTTTTTCACTAAATCTTCCACCTTCTCACATAATTTCTATGCATTGAATAGGAAGATGAGAGATGGCCTGAGCTAGATAATCTCTGAGGAGATTCTTTCCCATGATGACTCATAGAGCTCCTTCACCAATTTTATCACTCCTACACCTCATGGCCTATTATCCAATTCTAGCATCAATTGCACTACTCTCTATTGCTCTACTTAGAACTAGGCTTGAAAAGCCGCAGCCTTATTTTGTTCATCTAGCAGCTTCTGTTGTGATTGGGTAACCTATAGCTGAAGTCCCTTGACTCTTCCCTGTAACACTACATTATCCTACCTAAGGGCTATTGCTGCATCTTTTACAAGTGTGAGTTTTGCTTTCAATGAATCATTCTGGTCCTAGACTACCTGTTGAGTCTAAAGGGAAATAGTATCTTTTAATTGTTTATGCAGACTAGCTATTTCATTATCTCTCTTATTTATTTCTTCGGCCAAACTATTATAGTTTGCCTTTTCTTTAGCCAAATCAGCCTCCATCTTCTGTAGTCTTCTTGATGTTTTCAAATAATCTTTCATGACTATATAAGTGGATTATGTCAATAGCTCAACTCTATCCTAGGGCCTGAATAGGGACATATCAATGGCCATGAAATTCATTGTATAGTCTTTTGGCTACATTTGCTTGCTCAGTTTGACGACATTGGGTGACAAATGGGTCACCGTCAACTACTACTGAATAGGGCCAAATTGTGACTACAGGTATGGGATAGCCAATGATTTATTCTCTTTCATTTTCTTCTTCTCCATCCAGACTTCTCTTTCCTTCTTAGTAGTGTCAGCCTGTGTTTGGAAGGTAGAAGGGGATGTAATATGTCCTCCTGTGAAAGGTATCCTTATGGTAGGCCATATTGGATATCCATTAGTTAGCTAGGGGTGAGATAAAGGGGCATATTTCTAGGAATAGAGGGGGATAAATAGGGTAATGTTAGGGATTGAGGCACTAAGGATGGGGTAAATTGTGAAATGGGGATAGCAGAGGTGATAGGAGGTGTCATTTGGCTCGATGGAGGCATCACGTTGACAGGGAAAGGAACAAATTGAGAGGGAGGAGGAGAAGTAATACTTACCTAAGGGGAACTTGTAGTGCTTTTCACTTGGCATTGTGAAGGTTCATCTTCCTCCTCTGAATCAAAATGGAATTGCACCTTCTTTCTCTTCCTAGGTGTCTCTAATTTTGGCTACGTCTGCTTCCCTTCCACATCTTCTATTATTGGTGGTGCATGTGGAGAACTGGGGAATTCAATCACTTCTGATGATGGGGAAGCTTTTGATGGTGAGGACACTAGACTCCTTTGTTTTTCCATAACACTAAGAGGCTAGGGCCAGGTTGACATAGTGACTGCAGCTGTAGCTTACTCTGAGGCATGTGGTTGCTAGCTTGGTCCCACTCTAGCTTCCTACCCTGTATCGAGTGTCAGCAATTGACTTGTTTCTAGGATAGATATAGGGGAGGGATGACACTCATCCTAGAGTTCTTCCCATCTTTCATCTGAATCTATGCCTCTGAGAGTGTGGGTGGTTTGAGAAATTTCTTGCCTATATTTCCAATAGGCCTCAATCTTCTCCACATCCCAACCTTTGTTTTTCAACATTCTTCTCAAACTAGAAGTCATCCTAACTTTGGGATCATGATCCCTCTACTTATCATAGAAATTTTCCCATGGCCTATTCTATGGTAGGGCAAATCTATCAATTCAACATAGAGACTAGGAGCATCTTCTGTAGGGTTTTTTTTGGTCTCCCAAAAAGGGCAACCTTCATGTGCAATCCTGGACCTAATCCTATTGGTCCTTATCATGGAATCTATGTAATCACTTGGGTCATAAACCCATTTGTCTTCAACTAACAGGAACCCTAGGAAGGCCAGTTTTCTCAGCAACACCATCTTAGCATCACTGGCTTCTAGGCTTATGTTGCCTGCCATCCAAAGGAGATTGCACATTTTTCTCTTCTTCTTCTCAGAACCATACTCATTATCAACTATCGACACCTACCTGGTGACTTCCAAGAATGCCAACCTAAGAGTTAAAGTCTTTGGTAGCAATACTGGTTCCCCGTAGAAACCATGAACCCTTATGATCGTGTGGTGGGACCCAAAATAGAAATCACATGGGATTGGAAAACTGACCAAGAGGTTCAAAACACTTGGAAATAACTTGTTTATGATAGGTTCAGGGCTAAGGCAATGAAGAACAGGAGTAATGAATAGTTCCCAAAAATCATATAGGTCAATAGTTCTTGTTAAAACATGTGTCCATGCAGACACAGGAAAGGTCTTTTGGGGGTCAAAGCCTAGGTCATACAGGTTTAGATTCATATGTTGGGTGAAAAGGTTGGGATTTTGATATAGTATGAGATGGAATAAATAGGAGGAATACTTGAACACCCCTTTTGATCTGAACTGGGTCAGCTGTTCCACTATTGAAAAGGTGATGTACTCTAAGAAGTCAAGTCGATACTCTTGTGTCTTGTTGACTATCTTTAGCCTAAAAAGTATGGCCATTTATTCTGCATATACTACCATGTCATCCTTCATGCCAAAGATGAGATCCATCATTGATAGTGTGTCTTGGCTAGCTGGTGTGAACTGAGTTCTTGGTGCAAGGAGCATGGGTACCATGGTATCACCATCGGTCATTTGTAACTCAAACCTCAAAAACCTTTTTTGAGTTTTGACCTTCACCCACATCCTTTACATCCTATCAATAATGGGGAATGTAGAGGTATTTTCATAATATAGGGCTAACATGTCCCTAATAGCTTGTGGTGTGATTTGCAGCATGAAGGGGCCCTATTGAATGGTGCAAGATGGTGCATGGAGCAAGTTTGTGCATAATTCGATCACATCAGGGCATGGATGCACAGCTGAGACAATGCATTGAGCCAGTTGTGAGGTCCATATACTCATTTTGAATGTCTTATATTACCTTGCTCTGGCTCTTTGAAGACACCTTTAGTGTGCCCCTTCTCTAAGATTCTTGCTACTAGTTCTTTGTAAGATCGGGTCCATGATTCCATCTGCGTAATATTTTACCATTGAGGGATCACTGGCTTGACCAACTCCCAGGATTCTAGTTCTTGGATAGGTTCTCGATGGTTGTGTAGGAGCTGTAGCATATGACTTACTAGCCAACAACCTATTAAGAGATCTAGGTGTCTCAGCTCATTGTTGTGAAGATGATATTCCTACTATCTCTATATCTTTTATGTAAGACTTGGTATGAACCTTGTGCAAGATAGAAACACTCTTGCTAAAGCAAATTTTACTAGGTGCTAACAATCACAATGAGCAAGATATTTTTGTAGGTGCAAGAATGCTTGAGAGTTTGTAAACTTTAAAACTTGCTAAGGGATATTTATGGACCTATCAAGTCTCAAATAACATTAAATTTAGATGACTGTTAGTATATCCTACTCAATATTTAGGAAATAGTGAGGTGGACATGTTATGCAAGTTGTGGCGCAAGGTACCTTAGAGATTTTGAAAGATTTGGGAAGCATTTAATGTGGCAAAATTTAAAGAATTTAAAAACTTTCTAAGCTGTAAACTCTGTGTTTAAAACACTTATTTAAAAGGAAAGTGGGAAAACAACAATGGAAAACAAAACAATGTGGGAATGGGAAACTACCTAAATACATTAATAAAGCATCCTTATCTCCCTCCAGGATCAAAAACAAAATTTCTAACGTCTTCTTTATGACAAGCCAGCTTATGTTGCCATGCAAGTGATTGAAAAGGGTATATCTAGGGTGAAATGTCCTCTATGTAGGCCACACAGATTCATCTACATTTGAGTGGGTCTAAGTTAAACATGATTTTGACATCCATAAGCTCTTCTTGTTCTTGAAAGCCCATCGAATACTGGTTCTTCATGCTGTCATGTCTCATTAAGAAACTGATGGCTGTTGGTTCTCCACTATGTATCTTTTGATATCCATCATCTTTTGGCTTATCTCCTTCTACCTTATTTTTGGGTTCCATCACATCATCATGCTCTATGATGACTTCCACCTATTGAAAGGATAAATCTGAAAGCTGACATCCCCTCTACATATTTAGTTGAGTCTCGATATTATCTTCTCCACATCCAGCTAGTTCATGATCTCCTTGAAGGATAGTGTAACCTGTCCCAATGAATTGATCAGGGGAGTGTCCATGATCCTCCATATCTTCTTGCAAAGTGAGGAAAATGTTAGAAATGATCTCCTCCTCATCAGAGGTTAAGGCAAAATCTTGTGACTTGTCCTCTTGTTCATCGAAGGGTGCTCCTATGGTGATTTCCTCCTCATCTGCACTCATGAAATCTTCTTGACTAACCATTAACTGAGCATATTCCTCCTCCTTCTTATTTGCTTCCTCTAAAATATATTCTTCTTTGAAAATGGATAAAGAAGAAGGCTGTGATGAAAAACAAGAAGTTTCTTAAGGAAAGGTGGAGGGGACTTGAGGGGAAAGTGAGTGTTTAGAGTCCACTTCCTTCTCTGCCAACATATACTCGACATTATTTGGGAAATAACCTTGATAGGTTCGATTTGGCTCATGAGCAGGGGTTGTGTATGTTTGATATGGAATTTGTGGTGGTGGGTATGTAGTTTGATAGAGTTGGTAAGGCTGTCTCTCATGAATGCTCAGCTTCTCTTCTAAAAATGCAATCAATCCACACACATCTAGCATCTCATGCGTAAGCCTTTGCCAATTTTCTCTTTCAATGGGATCCCACTCACTTTTAATCAGATCTACTACATCCCTTACTTGATGGATGACATAATTAGGAATTTCTTGGCCACATCCCCTTCTATTGTCAAGCTCTAATACATACATTTTATATCCCAGTAATGCTTTTTTGAAGGTGAAAATAAGATTAGGTTGAGCATGGGATGTGACACATTGGGGAGACTGGGCATAAGACTGGTATAGCTCATGATAGGGCTGAGGCTAGTCATATCGGACCTGTGAAGGGTGATACTCATGACTATATGCATCTGTGATTCCAGGAGAAACTTGATCTTGATTAAAACATATGAAGGAGAATAAGACTCATAACTCTAAGTAGCAGAATTATACATACCAAATGGTGATTTCTTGATGATACCAGGACTGCTTAATTGGCTGATTGGACTCAGAGTCACTGTTAGTGTTGATAAAATAAAAACCTCAAAAGGCTAGTTAGCTAAAGAACACACCAAAAATTCTTTAACTCCTTGAAAGATTGGTCCCACCAGGCATGCCAAAAATTGTTGATGACAAAAAATGCATTTGATTCTAATCAATCAACAATGGGAAGTTTCAAGCTGTGGGACATTGTGGCTTGAAACAACCTCCAGATTTTAGAGAAGTTGGTCTCTTATTTTATATCAAGTGTTGGGGGAAAAGGGATAGGAAATTAAATAGAAATGCAAATGAAAGAAATGAAACCTAACTATGGCGATGCACCTGAGCACAGTGAGACTATATATAGGATTTAATTACATTTAAGAGTAGGCAAGTGCATGATCAATGTAAAAGATTGAAATAATAGAAATAGAGGCTCACAACAGAGAATTATTTTGCTAAGATACAGGAGATGTCAACAAAGGCATAGTGTTCAATCTTCTTAATAAAATATTTCAATCACATAAGGTGCACAGAAATCACGCACAGTTATGTAGAACTTCTGACTCAAGAAAATGAGACAAAAACAAATGACATTCCTAATCACAACTTTAGAAAATCCATAGTTTAGACTACTTTTACAAATGACACAGATAATATCAACCAAGGCGTAGAGCTCAATATTCTTAATTCATTCAGCCATATAAAAGGCACAGAAACATTCATAGTTACAGCAACTTTACAACTTAAGAAAATGAGACAAAAGCAAATGATACTATTCAGTCAAAAACTCTAGTAGTCCAAAACTATAGAAAGTCCCCTCCTTTCTTTGATTTTACAATTCTTCTTCTTTTATAGCCTCTAATTTCTCCTTCCATCACTCCCTTTCCCAAGTAATTCTACTCCATCCTTAACTCATAGGAGACAAACAAGTGGCACTTTTAATGCCTTGGATGCATCCTGGGCTTATCAAAAACTGCCTTGACTGCAGCATGGCAATTCATGTCTAGTACCTCCCTTCATGCCTAAATTTCTCATTCCATCACCTACTTAGCTGCTCAACTGTCAATTCTATCTCCACTTATAGGGGACAAATAGACAGCCCTTTCAATGCTTATAGGCTCCACAAATCTACCTGGTGCACTGTTCCATCTACTAGGAATAACTCCCACTGAGTTTCCCTCCATCTTGCATAGTGAAAATAGATAGATGAAACATTTTGTTTTATTGAAATGGGAGAGGACAGTTAGTCAATTTCCTAAAATCTTCCTTATTGCTTAGAAAGCACTAGAGAATGACACTTGGCACTTTCTACTTGATTTATTGAAGACACACGGCATTTTTTGCTTTTCTCTATATTCTGCTCAGGAATGCTCTTCCTTCGACACCTGTCCCAATCTGCTTCTTCAATATTTAGCAATTTTAACAAAATAAAACTCACCACGTCCCTTGCTCAAGTAATTTTTAAAAGGGGGATGGATGGACGTGGCAGTCTTCACATGTTGACACTTGGCACTTCCATAGACCTTTGAAGTAACATCCGAGAACCACCACAATCTTTATTCAGCAATGAAGCTCAAAGATGGTCTCTCAAAAGTTGACACGTGGTGACCTCCGCTGCTCCTAGGAAGATATGTGACATCTTTTGCTTCTCCTACTAGGGGTATGTGGCATCTTCTACTTATTTCAAGAATGAAGTAAAAGGGGGCTCAAAGAGTGACACTTGGCAACATTCACTACTCTTCAACACTTAAACAAAATGAAACAACGTCTTTCTACATTGAACTTAAGCATTGAACCCAGGCATTGAGCCAAAGTCTCTCAGATGCTGACACATGGTGACTTCCACTTTCCTCTGAAAAAGGTAGTCTAAGGCCTTCTGTGACTGCCACCTGGCACTTTCTATTGCTCCCTGCTACTTATCTTGTTGAAAACCTTTTCACTAAAAAGTAGATGAAATGTGGGTGCCGATATGGGACACAAATGCCAATATGTGGTGCATTCTACTTACCTATTATTAGATATGTGGCATGATTTGTGGCTTTCCTGAAAATTATGAAAAGTGTCTCAGACGATGCCAGCTAGCCAGCTCTATGTCTCGAGAAGTGACACTTGGCAGCTTCTGCTCGAATTCAACACTTAGGAAAAAATGAAGTGAAGTAAATAAAAGGGGAAAAAAAGAAAGAACCCATGCTCAGATATCTCCACTTGGCAACTTCCATTGCACTTCGACACTTAGATGAAAAAGAAACCCATGCTCTGCTTCAAACTCTACTGCCATGACCAAGGTACGTGGGAACCAAAACTGTAGTGCTCGACTAAAAATTTAAATACGACATAGAGTAAAAAATTACTCTACAGAACCATATGTCTATAATTCTCATGAAAAACCCATAATATATTTACTATCTATTTCTTTTGAAAATTTCCATAGATGATCTTTGTAAAAGCCTGACAACTTTGCATAACCTTGTGTAGATTTTGAATAAACATGGAGACCAATTCAATGTGCTTGGAAGGCTAACTTTGCACTTGCATAAATATTATTGTGCTTAGTCATATGACCTAAAATTTAGCACATAAGATAATATTACATATAATATTAGATCCATATATCCATTTTCTCCTAAAATATTCATATGTGTAAGATATTAAACCATAAAAATGATTTTTCATTTATTTATTACAATCTACAAATTTGATTAAGTGTTGCAAAAAACTATCAAAATGGGTTGGGACCTAACTTTGATCAATCATATCTTTTTTTGTGTTATATTACATGTCTTCAAATATGGTGCATAACTACTAGGGACTAATGTGATCACAACCATGTTTTGATCTCCCCCATACTCATTCACACATGGTAATGATGATGTTAACAAAATGCCTTCTCTTTATTTCCTATGATAGACCTAAAATGTCTAGATGATCAATATGAAGAACCAAATGAATAACACACATGATCACAAGCATTCCAATCATTTTTAACCTTTGATAAGCTCACCATATTCATTCTTGAGAATCAATGACATCCATAATGAAACTTCTCACTTTTGACATCAATGACAATCATATGTCCAACAACATTGTTTATGCAAGGAAGACATATATATAATGATTATTATTAGGTGTTTGAATCACCTATCCAATACATAAACCTAATAGTAGATAAATAAGTTCCATTTACTCTCCTAAGAGGCTATGTGAATGATAGTGGGAGTCTTCATTTAGTAGATAGTACTTGATTACACTTATATTATCATGTGGTAATCTAACCTCATGGAGATAGTTTGATCAAAGTAGTTTTATTTTTTATCCTAGAGGATAAATGAGGTGTGATTTAGTTATTTCTTGTAGTTTTTTTCATGTAATAATAAGTATGTCAACATAAGTTTGTATTTAGTTGTCTTAGTTATTTTGGTGTCTTTTTTGTTTGCTTCTGAGGTGTTAGGTGTTGTTCCTTTGTTATGTCCTATGAGTTAATTCAGTCCTAAGAAGTGTCATAAAGTATTATTTGCTTAGAAGTCCAATAATGTATTTAACAAAGCCATGTTATCATGTTTGAAGTCTATCATTATCATAAAAGCAGTGGTTTCTCTTGACTGGTAGGCTAGTTAAACCTAAGAGTCACCAAAAAATGTTGACATTTTGACCTCATAGGCCAAATGTCAACCCGTACCATCAAAAACTTGCATGAGAACCATTCAAAGTTTACCTATAGTGCCTCAAATGGTCATGGTCATATGAATGTCTCTTTAAGTCTTTTAATCTTGTTGATAAGTCTCATGTTATCATAGAGTTTATTTGTGATCATCATATATCACAACTATTTTGAGGCCTATTGGTGATGTATTAGGTGTCATAGTGATCATAGAGTAAGTAGGAAGTTTCCACCATCCTTATCAAGTCTAGAAGTATGGTCTAAATAGTGTTTTATAAGATTAAGGTCATTTAGCAAATATTAAGGTAATTTGGAGAAAATAAGGTTTTCAATGCTTATGGTTTGAGGCTTGTCTAAGCTATTTCATGAAGGGAGAACTTTACTAATGGGATGTAAAAGTGGTTAAATCTTGTTGTAACCCATGACATGAGGTACAATAGTGTGTTTAGGGTCATTATTCATGATGTACTCATCTAAGTTCAATTCACACATTAATTCACCCTTAAAAACCATCAAATACATCTCAAATACCTCATATAGGTCTACAATGCACTAACTAACTTTGAAAGGGTGATATTTAAAAGTGTTTCATAGATTTATAAGGGCCTTAAAAGGTCACATCCTCAAATTATATCCATAACTAGGTGTTTCTCATCATAAAAGGCCCCCTTTTAAGATTAATATTCACCTCTCACTAGCCAAATGGGTCCCACATGTGGTAAAAATATAACTCTTCAGCTTCCCCTATTGTACTAATCAGTTTAAAATGTCAATTAACTCATGTTTTATCTCCCTCCATACTCCAATATCAGATCAATGTCAAAAACATGTTAAAAATGCAAAAAGGGAAGAATTTTTAAGTGTTTCTTATAGATTATACAGAGTTATATAAACAAGTCCATACAAAGGGGAGTTAGGGGTTGCATGTGAGTTTAGTATAAATGTTTGGGAGAAGTTTTAGGTCAAAAATATTCAAGAACAAGAGAAAATGACTCCTCTCTCTTTAGCAGATTCCTTGGTATCCCAGGTAGACTTTTTAGGTTTCCATTCATTTCATATAAGAGAAAGAATATCAAGAGATAGGAATTTTGGGAGAGAAATGGGGTCCATTGTAATTATTATTCATGTAAATTTTATATAAATGCATGCCCTATACTCTATGAAAAATGGATAACACTTTGGTCACTCTAATGACCTTCTTCATTTGTGTAGGGATTGGAAATGACATCAATTTTGGTGAATATATGGAGTGTTTTTGGGAACCCACACTTATTTTAAATCCTTAAGGTCCTCATAGCCCATATCCATCACCCTCCAACCCTGATCACATGTGTGAATATAAAAAAACTCCATGTTCTCCTTATTTGTTGATTATAGAAAGTTTTCTCAAGTTGTAGGGTCTTCAGTACATATTTGAGGTGTTTTATGATATTTTGGTCTTTATGGTAATAACATTGAATCAATTTAAGTCTCCTCTACATTTAAATACTCATCAAAGTCATGTCAATAATTAATAAGATCCTTTTCTATATACACATAATATTTTAAAACTTTTATTACTTGTTGACACTTTGTAAATTGTAAGAACCCATCAAGTCTCAATCTCTCTGAGTGCATGCTTAAGGGGTGCACTAGGAAAGGGGTGGGTAGACCATTAATGATTTATAAGATTTTTGTCCCTTTTTCCACTCTAAATCTACACACTCACCTCTTAAAACCATTTACCCTAAGTTTTTTTTAGTTGTACCCATTCCAAACATTTGTCATGTTTTATCATCCTTGTTCTTTCCTTGACCCCCTTTCACCAGTTGATTGTATTAGGTAAACTGGGTCAACCCTATATAATTTTCAACCTTTTATTATTTTACAAGGTTGAATGGTTTAACCTTGTACTGTTTAGATATATTTTTCACTTATATTTTTGTTATCCCTTTGGTCGACCTAGTTTGGGACCTAGTGATTTTTCTCCTGAAAACATACAGGGTTGACTAGATTGACCTTGTAGAACTGACATATTTGGATGGATTTAGGGAAAAATACACCTATATATACAAGTTAATTTCCAAAAATTTGAGAATATATAAGTGAATAATAATAAGTGTGAATGCACATCTTCTTATTAAACATTATACTTGAGGAATAAAGCTTAGGGTTTCATACTTTATTTAGAGATACTGATCTTGTCTTATGGAGAAGTATTTTAGATGCATAGATAAGTTGTGTATCCTAGATTTTATTTGTCTTTGTTATCTTTACATACAATAATAATATCTTTTAAATCACCTTGTCTAAGGGAGAGATTGAGACTTGATGGGTTCATCTTTAAAGGTAAGTATTCCTAACTTTATTTCTTCTTTATAAGATTAGATAGATAATGTAGTTGTGCTTCTCTCCCATGCATTAGGTTTTCATATACATTGATGTGAGTATATGTGTTCTATGCATGTTTAGTTTAATTTATTTTGTTTTTAGTCCCACTTTGTGCCACAAGCTTTGGTGAGCACTAGATTAGATTTACTTTCTTGTTTATTAGAATAGAGTTAACATTAAACCTAGGACTATATTAGGGTTGTTACATGATTATGTTAGACTGTAAGATTTAGAACCTTTCCTATCATGGTGTATTATGACAAGTGATCCCCTAATCAGGTCTAGTGGATCCCCATCTTGGTCATGCTCCCACTTAAAAAATGTATTCCCACTTGGAAGTGTAGGTATGCTCTATTTTATCTGAGCCAATATTGATTGATAGACATGATGAATTTATGATTGCATACATTCTAGTGAACCCAACATGAACTAAACCTTGTAGGTTTTTTTCACCTTATTTCATTATTTCATTCTTTTTCATCATTATTTTTATCATATATTTTTCATCTAGATTGAATCTATTGATCCAAATCTAATTTTTGTGTGCAAGATTTTAGGTACAGGCTATTGGATCGACCTTGTCAACCTAGTATAGGGTTGTAGACTTTCAGACATCTAGTCTAGACTACTAGGTAGACCCAATTGACCTTGTACATTCTAGGTATTCAATAGTAGTTTTATACAAAGCTTGATCAACCCAATCAACCTATTAGCAAGATTTTCAAGATTTTTTCAAGGTTATTTAACAACAATCTTACTTATTTGCATCTTCATAATCACTAAGGTTCCTTTTTATATTTCTATCTCTTTCTTTATAGCCTTTTCTTTCATAGTTTTTAGTATTCAAAACTACCCTTCTATAGTCAACTAGATCATCGCTATCAACCCTATTTTATATTTTATATACTATCTAAATAAGTAGGTCGACTCTATCAACCTTCTTAATTTTTAGGCCTTGCTTTCATAGTATAGGATCAACCTTATCAACCTTGTTTTGTATTTTGTGCATACACTATTGACTTTATCAACACTATACCTTATTTCCAAGTTGCAGTTAACCTTATATGATAGTAATTAGCTCACACTTTCTTTTCTTTTTGGTTGCATGCTTGGAATATATCACATAAGTTAATTAGGTGGTTTTCAATTAAATGTTTAGTTTCACTATTTTATATTTTATGCAAATATGACTAAATCACAAAATATAAATAAGAATTTCAACATTTGACTACCCATGGCTAGCCTACTTAGATTTCATCACCAAGGGGGAAGCCAAATTGATGTTCTATTCAAGTATATAGCATGGTTAATGGTATATTATAGCTAATTACTCATCACCCTTATCACTAAAGTGTGTGAAGTGAGAAGGTAGGCCCTAATACTAAGCTTGTATCATTACCACTATAGATCTCTTTCATCCCAAACTACCTAAAACTATCCTTAGATGGACTTCTAGTTCCTAGATTATAGCCTACTTTCCATCACATTTAAAAACATATTCTAATAATCTAATAAATATTCAAGTTGACCATTTAGTTAGATCTTTACTTTCCAAGTTGATTGCTTTTTATTTTCTCAATTGTATATTGTATTACAAAAACTTGCATTATTTAATGTTGGTGCAAGGTTTTGTGCTATTTTACTTAATTGGATCAACCTCATTGATCTAATGGATTATGTGCTTATTTCACTTCTTACTTTCAAAATGACTTGCAAAAAACTTTCTATTTCTAGTACTAGGTTGAGACTACCGACCCTATACATTTCTTTAGCATAAAGGGTCAACATTGCTAACCATGTACATTTTTTTAGCCTAATAGGTTAACACAATCAACCCTATACATTTTTTAACCTATTGGGTCAACACTATTGACCTTGTACATTTTTTTATCCTATTAGGTCGACCCTATACATTTTTTTAGCCTACTAGGTTGCCCCTGTTGACCCTATACATTTTTTAGCCTACTAGGTCGACCTTGTTGACCCTTAAACTTTTTATATCCTACTAGATTGACACTATCGACATGTACAATTTTCAACCTCTATTTTCTATTTCTTGTATTGACCAAATTTATCCTTGTTTTTCCTCTTAGCCTTCTGATATTCACTCCTAATTAGAATCATGAAGCCTCTTATCAAATTATTTCTTGATAGTCTCAAACCATTTTAAATATAAATGGGTTATTATCTCCTACCCCACCTATCCACCATTTATGATAACTCTTTATGGTGTATCTCTTCATCAAAATCTTCTCAATATCAATTATCCCATACCGTATAGTCAATCTAGAGAATTCTATTAGAAAAATCCTAAACCATGACAATCATATACCTTATACCACTCTTACACATAAACCTAGAATTCATAAACTCATCAACCCATCTACATCAAATGTTGGAACTATTGACCATTTTTGCCCATAAGAAAAATTTTGGTCACCTTCTTCCCCTGTTGTTTAATGTCAGTCATCTTCAGATTGCACAAGTTCAACGTAGTTTTCATTCAGCCATGGTTTAAGTCTTAGTTCAATCTTCAAGACCATCACTCTTTGGTTCAGCCCCTTGGTTTAATCAACACTTGGTTCATCCATCACTCAGTTCAAGCATCTTGGTTCAACAACGTTGAACCATCGTACCATTGAACCATTGAACCATTTTTGGTTCAACGAGTTTGGTTCAATGGGCTTGGTTCAAAGGAAGAAGTTCAATGGCTTGGTTCGATCTCTTGGTTCAACAAAGAAAGTCATCGGGCTTGGTTCAACAAAAAATTGGTGCACTTGGTTGAACCCTTGAACCGTTGAACCATTTTTTGGTTCAATGGCTTGGTTCAAAGGTATGTCTTTGGCTAAAGGGCAGTCTTCAAAATTCAAGTGCCCTTCCAAAGGGCAGGCACTCCAATTGGAAAAGGATCCAAGTAGGTCCAAAATTTGTCTAAGTTCAAAATTGGTTTAAGCCCAAATTCCTTTGGACAAAAAGTTTGAAGGAATTTGGGCCACATATACAAAGCAAAGCACAAACCCGGGTAGAATTTCTGTGGACTTTTTGTCTGCGGGAAAATGTCTGTGGACAAAACCCTGTGGGAAATATACAAAGCAGTAGACAGTCTGTGGGACCTGGGAAAACATCTGAAGGCACAAAAGAACCCGCTGAAGGACCTTGAAGGGTAGGTGCCCTTGTGGGGAACTCTCAGCCAAGTTACAAGGGACTGTTCCAAAGGTCAGAGGGTGCCAAGGAAAATACAAAGGTAAAAAAGTGCCTGAAGAAAATCCAACGAAAGCTCAACTAATGTTGTGATGGGGACGGTGACATCCTGGAGGACGTTAAAATTAATGAAGTGAATTAGCTGTTTGCTTTCAAAATGGAAAATCACTAACCAAGAGCTAACTAAGGGGCTAAAATGCAGCGACCCACCAAAGAATTTGCCTCGAGGGCCAAGAAGCTAGAAGAGACAAGATAAGAAAAGGACAAAATCCCAGGTGACAAAGCAGGAGAATGACAGGGTGGAGGAAAGGACGAGGTAGTCCAAGTTGCAAATGGAAGGTGATTTATTGCCTGTTAATCCCTAGATGGCACAAATAGAAAAAGGTATGGACTGTGCATCCAAAAGGGGACAAATCTTAATTTATTTACAAAAAAGAGGGTGCAGCCTGTGTTTCACATTAATGCTCGAATGCCAAAGTCCAATTTCATGATTATACAACATGGTTCCAACAAGCTTCTTCTAGAAAGATGACATCGGCCACAGTGTTTTCCTCTTCCCAATGAGGGGATGTAATGGACCAACTGGTGAAAGAAGCACCAAGTTCCCTTCTCCTTTCTTCTCCTATATATTTATGAACTTGTCATTTTGTAAAAGACCTTTTCACAATTTTACAAGGTCCAACCCTGCTAAAATTTCCACTTAAATCAAATAAAATTAGTTTTTTACCTCTTCTTAGATGGATATTCTGTGTATTTCTTGAGTGTTAATTTGTGTTTAGTCATTATCTTTTGATGCTCTCATAGGTTCAACACCAACACACCAGCTATCTACAAGGCTCCATTTTCTATAGCTGATAGGAGAAGAGCTCTATTTAGAAGTATAGAACAAAGGAAGTCACTTACAGTATGTATTTCACAACATCTTGGTGAGTCCCTATTCCTGTGTTTTCATAAGAACCTCCTTGCCATTTTATTGTAGCCTAGTCTTTCTACCAAGTCTGAGTGTATGTATGTTTCTTTTGTCTGATCCTAAGTGTGGTTATGGGAAGGTCAACTTATTTTGGTGCATCACCTCTTTAGAGTAGTTTGTTTTCCTGTATCTTTCTCCCTTTCTAGCCCCTCTTTTTATATATCTATATATATGTATGTGTTAGCACTTATTGGAACAAACACAATGCATCAAAGGGATCTAGCCCTTATCTAAAGACTCTCCCCTCTAGCTTTGCCAGTCCCATAGGCGAGAGGGGAGTTTCCATGTTGCGAGGAGAAGGCAGGAGCTCGGCCTTATACTAAGGGTGCAATTTCTTGTGTCAACAGTTGTGGCACGCCTGGTGGGACCAACTGGGATAGGTTTTATCCAAAAAAGTTGAAGAATTTTGGTGTGTTCTTCAACCAACCAGCCTTTGGAGGCTTCTGCATCAAACACCAATGGTGACTCTGAGTTAAATCAACTGGTTAAGCAGTTATAGTACTGTACCATTAAGAAACAACATTTTGGTATGTATAATCCCATCGTTCAAAAGCCATGGACCCTATTTTCCTTGGCCAACATGGCTATGATCCTTACTAGCCTTATGTTGATCCTTATCAGGTTCAATATGGCTAGTCCTAGCCCATTCATGAGCTATATCAGCCTTATGTCTAGTCTTTTCAATATGTCACTGCTCCCACTCAACCCAGTCTCTTTGCCAATCAACCCATTTTTGCCTTCAAGTGAACACTACTGGGATATGAAAAATATGTAATAGATCTTGACACTAGAAGGGGATGTGGCCAAGAAGTTCCTGATCATGTCATCCATCAAGTGAGAAATGCACTGAATTAGGTTAAGAAGGAATGGACTCCCATTAAAAGAGCCAATTGGCACAGGCTTACAAGTGAGATGCTAGATGTGGGTGGTTTGATTGCATCTTTGGAGGAGAAGTTGAGTGTTCATGAGAGGTAGCCTTACCAAGTCTATCAACCTGCATACTCACTGCCCCAATCACCATATCAATCATATACAGTGCCTGATCATAAGCCAAATCAAGCCTATCAAAGTCCTTTCCCCAATCATGTTGAGGAGAGTTCTGAAATGGCAAATCTTATGTTTAAGGCTAATCTTGATAGACAGATCAAATTGGCAAATCTTTAGATGTAACAGTCCATCTCGGTAGTGAGGGAAGTGAAATCTGAATCTTCACTACCCTCTCACACTGTGGCCCCATCACCCCCAAAGGAGATGCCTAGTCTAAATTTCTTGAGCTGGAATCAAGTGGTTGAGTCACAAATCAACAAGGGGGTGAAAGACATTGTCCAAGAGTGTGAGGTACAAGATGAGGTTAGTCTTTTTCAAGTTCCCCCCACCCTTCTTTAGAAAGCTCCTTGCATTTCATGGCAACCTTCATACACTCCCCATCTCTATGGTGTTTCCTATGAGCTCCAAGAAGTACAAGGTGAGGATTATCTAGCTAAGTAGATTGAGGAATTAGAGGCTAAGATGAGACTGCTAAGAGAGAGAGAGATGGATTTTTTAGACCTTGTAGAGGAGCCAATGCCAAAAGACACCCCTTCCATCAATCCACAAACTAATTTCAATATTGATGAAATGTTGTTAAAATGGAGGAACGAAAATCAAGAAATTTTGGCCCAAGGTCTACCCCCTCCTATTCTAGAGAAAACTCCCTCTTGTATGTTGAATCCTTTCTATCAGATGGCACTTGCTCATTCTGAATTATCCTATGCATCAATCGATCCTACCCTCAATCTTGTGCACCTAGATTTTTAGCATGCCTCTTCTCAGACAGCTCTTCTTGTAGATGAGCAGACCCTCCCAAATCTTCCCCAACCTCCTCAAGTCTTTCAACATGATCTCCCTCTTTTGAATTGGAAGAAGGAACACCATGAACCAACTTAGGACCTTAAAGAGGATAAAGTTGCTGCCTATTCATAGGAGCAAGTTTCCAATCCCAAGATCATGAGTTGGAAGCAAATAGTGGAATCTTGGGGTGGAAAGGAGGAAGAAGGGAAAGTTTTGCTCAAAACCTTGAAGAAGATGGGGCTACTCCTACTCCTGATGATGATTGTGACTTCCAAGAAAGGATTTTCCAAGAGAATATAGATATGTAGATTATAGAGTTGGAATCTAAAGAGAGATTCCTCAGCTAGTGTGTGATGGACGGTTTAGACCCAACAACACATTACATGTCTGAACACACCCTACCTACACATCCCCAAGAGAACTATCATGCCATGCCTAATATAGGTGAAGTGCTGACCAAATGGAAAGAGGAGAATCATTCGATTCTAGTTTAGGGACTGCCTCCTCTTCCACATGAGTTCATCCATTAGCTTTCCACTTCACCCCTTCTCGAGGAGGAACCTGTCTTGAAGGAAGCAAGTGAAGAAGAGTGTGCTTAGTTCATTACTGATCAGGGAGACTTCATGAGTATGGATGAGGAGGAGATCACCTTAGCTAACATGGAGGAGCATGGACAATCTCTTGTTCATGCTTTGAATGATTTGTTTGAAGTCATCGAGGCAGGCTGCACTATTCTTCAAGGAGGCTACAAACTGGATAAGGGCAGAGAAGGTAGCATTGGGGTTCTAACAAGCATGCAAAGAGGCTATAGTTTTTTAGATTTACCCCTTTGAGAGGTTGGTGAATCTGAAGATATCTCCTTTGAAGTCATCAAGGAAGATGGTCATACCATGGAACAAGAGCATAAGGCAGAAGAGAGCAAGTCAGTCAAGGGCGTGTATCAAGGGGCTTATGGTGATGAGCCGGTAGTAATCAATTTCTTGATGGGATACACTAGCCTGAAGAACCAATATGAGGCAAGCTCCTAAGAACAAATAGAGTATGCATATGTTGGAAGCATGTTTGAATCTCTACATGAGTATAAGCCAAACCAAGTGACAGGTAGGAGGAGCAAGTCACCAACTCTCTTTTTCATTTAGCTACTTGCCTGGCACCATAAGTCTTCTTACCAAGAAGGGGACATTAGAAGTTTTCCCTTTGATCTAGGAGGGAGGTGAGAATACCTGGTTAGCTATATATAGTAGTTTGTTTTCAGTTTCTTTTCCTACTTTCTGTAAGTACAATTGCACAAGTAGCATTTTTAGCCTTGTGTGTTTCCCTTTGCGTGTGGGGTAAAGGCTTCATGTTTGATTCTTGGATCTTTGGGGCTATTGTTAACTCTTTCATAGCTGCATTTGACTCTGTGCCCAATGTATTGTAAGGCAACTAGGTTTTAAGCATGGAAGGCATACTTCCCTTATGAGTCACCAATCTATTGACTAATTTTGCCCATAGGTAAAATTTTGGTCACCTTCTTCCCCTGCTGTTTAATGCCATTCATCTTCAGATTGCATGAGTTCAACACAGTTTTCATTCAGCCATGGTTCAAGTCTTAGTTCATTCTTCAAGACCATCACTCTTTGGTTTAGCCCCTTGGTTCAATTGGCACTTGGTTCATCCATCGCTCAGTTTAAGCATCTTGGTTCAACAATGTTGAACCATCGTAACATTGAACCATTGAACCATTTTTGGTTCAACGAGTTTGGTTCAACGGGCTTGGTTCAAAGGAAGAAGTTCAATGGCTTGGTTCGATCTCTTGATTTAATGAAAAGGTTCAATGAAGAAGGTCATTAGGCTTGGTTCAATAGAAAATCGACACGCTTGGTTGAACCCTTGAACCGTTGAACCATTTTTTGGTTCAACGGCTTGGTTCAAAGGTATGTCCTTGGCCAAAGGGCAGTCTTCAAAGTTTAAGTTCCCTTTTGAAGGGTAGGTACTCCAATTGGAAAAGGATCCAGGTAGGTGCAAGATTTGTCTAAGTTCAAAATTGGTTTAAGCTCGAAATCCTTTGGACTTTTTGTCTGAAGGAATTTATTTTGACAAAAAGTCTGAAGGAATTTGGGCCGCATATACAAAGCAAAGCACAGACCTGGGTAGAATTTCCATGGACTCTTTGCCTATAAGAAAATGTCTATGGATAAAAGCCTGTGGGAAACATGCAAAGTAGTGGACAGTCCATGGGACCCAGGAAAACATCTAAAGGCACAAAAGAACCCACCGAAGGACCCTAAAGGGCAGGTGCCCTTGCGGGGAACTCTTGGTCAAGTTACAAGGGACTGTTCCAAAGGCTAGAGGGTGCCAAGGAAAATAAAAAGGTAGAAAAGTGCCTGAAGAAAAGCCAAAAAAAGCCCAACTGACGTTGTGACAGGGACGATGACGTCTCAGAGGATGTCAAAATTAATGAAGTGAATTAGCCATTTGCTTTCTAAATGGAAAAGTGCTAAGCAAGAGCTAACTAAGGGGCTAGAATGTAGTGACCCACTAGATAATTTGCCTTGAGGGCCAAGAAGCCAGAAGAGACAAGATAAGAAAAGGACAAAATCCCAGGTGACAAAGCAGGAGAATGACAGGGTGCAGGAAAGGATGAGGTAGTCCAAGTGGCAAATGGAAGGCAATTTATTGCCTGTTAATCCCTAGATGGCACAAATAGAAAAAGGTATGGCCCATGCACTCAAAAGGGGACAAATCTTAATCTATTTATAGAAAAGAGGGTGCAGCCTATGTTTCACATTAATGCTCAAACACCAAAGTCCAATTCTGTGATTATACAACATGGTTCTAGCAAGCTTCTTCTAAAAAGATGACATCGGCCATAGTGTTTTCCTCTTCCCAATGAGGGGATGCGATGGGCCAACTGGTCAAAGAAGTGCCAAGTTACCTTCTCCTTTCTTTTCCTATATATTTGCAAACTTGTCATTTTGTAAAAGATATTTTCATAATTTTACAAGGCACAGCCCTACTAAAATTTCCACCTGAATCAAATAAAAGTAGTTTTTTACCTCTTCTTGGATGGATATTCTGTGTATGTCTTGAGTGTTAATTTGTGTTCATTCATTATCTTTTGATGCTCTCACAGGTTCAACACCAACACACCAATTATCTACAAGGTGCCATTTTCTGTAGCTGACAGGAGAAGAGCTCTATTTGGAAGTATAGAATAGAGGAAGTCACTTACAATATGCATTCACAACATCTTGGTGAGTCCCTGTTCTTGTTTTTTCATAAGAACCTCCCTGCCATTTTCTTGCAACCTGGTCTTTTTGCCAAGTCTGAGTGTATGTATGTTTCTTTTGTCTGATCCTGAGTGTGGGTGTGGGAAGGTTGACTTATTTTGGTGCATCACCTCTTTAGAGTAGTTTATTTTCCTATATCTTTCTCCCTTTTCACCCCATTTTTATATATCTATATATATGTATGTGTTATCACTTACTAGAACAAACACGATGCATCAAAGGGAGCTAGCCCTTATCTAGAGACTCTCCCCTCCAGCTTCGCCAGTGCCACAGGCGAGAGGGGAGTTTCCATGTTGCAAGGAAAAGGCAAGAGCTCAGCCTCCTGCTAAGGGTGTAATTTCTTGCATCAATAGGAACCTCACATTATGTTCCACCTCTTACAACTAATGTTCACAATCCACTTGTTACACCCATAATAAGAGCACATAACATTATCACTTCCCAAAGTAACATGGTTGAAACCACTCAAATTGATAATCTAGATGGTTTCAAATTATTCAAAAACCTTGATGATAATATTATTTACACTCCTCAAAATAATTTTGGCTTTACTAATCTTCCTTCTTCTTCTAACACACTTAAGACAAGTAACACTAATATTAGGAATCCTCCACCTACAAAAAATCCTCCTCCCACCAAAAGAAATAATTATCTTCCTATCAACACCTATACCCATCCTATAAACACTCATCCACCTATTGATGTAAATCATCTCCTTGCAAAAGTCATACAAAAAATGAACATCATGCAAACAACCAATCAATCTCAAATGTTGAACATGCAGCAACATTTATTAAGCATGATTAGTCAGCCACCTCAAGTCATCATGTCTCAACCAAGATGCCAATAGGAATATCATCCCACAACCTCCAATCAATATTATAATGATTCAACATCTTCAAAATGAACCTTTAGCCCTATTAATTATATCCATATATATTTGAAACATTTCTCCAACTATCACATATAATGGGACTAAAGACCCTACTATCTTTCTTAAGTCTTTTGGTAATCTCTATAAGGAATGGGTCCAAACTAATACCTTTTCTAACACCAAAATCTTAGCTAAAAAATTTATTGGTGATGTACTTGAATGGTACAACCAACTTCCCAGACATTCCATATCACAACTAGAGGATTTATTCAATGCTCTAGTGAAGTAATATCAACATGATGACCTTCTTTAAAATTACCTTCACCATTTCATTATTGCCAAACAACTTCCTAATGAATATTCTCATACTTTTATCAAACATTATAAGTGTCTAGGTCAATAAGTGGATGATAACATGAATGATGAAACTCTTTTAAAACTATTTTTCACTACTCTTAAACATCCCCTTCTATACAAAGTTTGAATCTTTTCCCCTCAAACTTTAGACGAAGCCTTAGACCAAGAAAAAAAGTCAAGACTTTCTTATGACTCAATTTGAAACACCTCAAACAACTATTAAAGTACATTTCCAATCATATTCTCATAACATTGATTCATACAAGTTTCCCCAACCTCAAAATGGAGCATCTAATTCAACCAATTTTAAGCCAACCCACCCTCCCTTGAGTCTAGAACAACTTAAGCAGAAATTGCCATCTTCCAAACCCATGATCTTTGATCCTTCCAAACCTCCTCCAAAATGGTATAATCCTATTAAGTTTTGTTGGTGGCAAGCTATTATAGGTCATTCTCATGAATATTGTCATGATCTTCACTAATTTCTTCTTTATTCCTTTCTTAGTCCACATTTAAATCTTGATACTCTCACAAAACAATGTTATCAAGACTATCTTCAAGTTTTTCAAAGTCAATCTCAAGAACCAAAATGACATCAACATCAACTACCTAATGATCGACAATAGTCATCCCATACCTATACCTCATCTACTAATTTTTTTCAAACCATAGTTGATCCTTCTTCCTACATCAATAAAGAAAGGATAGATAACATGAAAAAATTTACACATATCATTGCATCCATTTAACCGTAACCTCTTAAGTCACATGAACCAAAATAGTACCTAGTTCAAATGCCTACTCTTAAGAATATCATATATGGTCCTCCTTTACCTCCTCTTCCTCCTCATACCTCTCCTACACATCCTATGTCACATTCGACCTCCTTAAAATATAAAAAACAAACAAATTTACCTATCTCCAAATATACCTACCAACCCAATGTAAATCATTTTAACGATTCAATGTTACCTCACTCCACCTCACATGTTGGGGCATCTTATGATGCCCATCCATATGTCCTTTCAGACTTTGGGGCATATTGTGATACCCAACCCTAAATCCACTTACCCATTGGGGAATCTTATGATGCTCATTATTATTATAAAATACATAATAACAAACAAATTCAACTTCAAGAAACATTTCGAGACTTATAGACTTGTATTTCACATGCTCATCTTTGATACAGAATTTAGCATAGATCTTACTTGTTCTTTTTGTCTCATGTTTTTGTGTATTTTATTTCTTTTCCTTTCACTTTATAATCATCATTTTCTTCCTTTATGTTCTTTGGTTTTATTTCACATTGCATTTGGCATCTACTTCGATTTTTTTCCTCATTTATTTCTTTTATCTTTTTATGTTATTCTTTGACTTAGTATCTTTATGATTATTTTTTCCCTTATTTAGAATTCACTGGATAAGACTTGGCCTTCCTCATAAAATTACCATTTTATCATTCTTTTTATAAACAAATATCACTAATTGTCATTCTCAACTTTAGATTTTGATTCTTTTTGTTAAGATGGATTTTGCACAATAATCTATGTTAGAATTTTTTTCCTCCATTTTCCTCATTCTTATGATAAGGAATAACACTTTACTATCATTGTATCTATTTTTATCCTTTGGTAACATTTTTTACAATTTGAAGTAATTCAAATTAGTCCATGTGTTACTCTTCTTGATTTCCCCTTTCTTTCACTCCACATTGGATAAAACAAGGTCAAAGTCAAGATACCACTTTTATTTTACCTAGATTTATGAGACTCTTAGACCATATGATCTTTGAATTTTTTGTCTCTTAGCAACCAAGTCCTAA
The DNA here is from genome assembly GCA_037957365.1 of Torreya grandis. Taxonomy (NCBI): domain Eukaryota; kingdom Viridiplantae; phylum Streptophyta; class Pinopsida; order Cupressales; family Taxaceae; genus Torreya; species Torreya grandis. Next base: position 873,585 of record JARHVA010002362.1, on the reverse strand, counting down.
TTATTCAAATAAAATTTATCTTTAGCACCCATTATTGGGTTTTCAATTCTATATGGAGGAGGAATAGAAAAATCCATCAAGAAATTTAAAAGATAAATCATTTGAAACAAAAGGTAATGATATATAAAAGGCAACATAAAAATCTCAAAAGTAAAATTCACACCAAAATACATGATCATAATTACACCTCCTATCTCTAAACAAAACTCAAACTCCATAGTTGGACTCACATAGAGTTGAGGTCAATTGGGGTGTTATAGGCTAGTAGATTGGAATAGGGGAATTCAACAAAATCTATGGCGCTACACACTTTCTCATGCAAGTATCCCATCTTCATAGTAGACTGATAACTCTGTTAGGGGTCTTGAGGAATGGGGAACACGTTGTGGGTGGGTAGGTACATTTTAATTTTTATGTATATAGCCTTCATGAGATGATATGTGTGTGTGTGTGTGTGTGTGTGTGTGTGTGTGTGTGTGTGTGTGTGTGTGTGTGTGTGTGTGTGTGTGTGTTACATTTGTTGACCTAAGACTTGTGTCTCTAAGATAAGTTATTTAAAGTCATTAAGGTTGAAATTCATCTTGTTTTGACAAACATAATTTGCATGTCTTAATTTTGATCAAGAGTTCCCCTACCTTGGTTTTTCCTTCATTTTTCCCATCCACCCATTTCATTTCCCCCCTTGACAAGAAAATTATAATTACAAATCTATTTTCCCTCTTCTATTATTCCTTCTTCTTCACCTCTTAAAAACACACTAACATTACTTTATTTCAATTTTATATATCCTTAGAGAAAAAAAACATTTTTGAGAAACTATGGATTACACCGCCCTTACACCATTTATTTACCACACCATTGCATTGTCATAATAGTCATGTCATTAGGTGGTTGTGTTTTCTTACATTGTATCTTAGAAAAAACATTAAGTTTTAATCTTAATCCTTTAGAGCTTTCTGATTTTTATTTCTCCATCATATTATTATTTGATTTTTTTTGGACTTAACTTACTGTACATATGAAATTTTCCATTATTACATGTTTCTCTTTATGTATGCCTTCTTCCTATTTGTCTCACATCTTCAATTACATTTCATTTTTTGTCTTTCATGTGTTTTAATTTTTCCTATCTTACATGATCTTACTTTTCACTTTCTTATGTATCTTTGTTCAAGTTTTCTTGTATGGATATTTTATTTATCATTCATGTTTTACATGCTTCCCAACATGATTTAGTATGTTCTACATTATTTTTTGCCATTAATGTTCTACATGCTTCCCAACATGATTTAGTATGTTATACATTCCTTTTTGAAATTTATGTTTTACATGCTTTCCAATTATAGACACTCAAAAATTACCCCATTTTTGATGTTGAAACACCCATGAACCCTTACCCCAGATTGGAGCTAGTTAACCACCTAGTTAACCTAGCCCATTTTTTTATCTTGCTAACTTAACCTTTTTAACCCACTTATTTTTAACCACTTTTCACCCATTTTCCTCTTAGACCTCGACCACTGACGGTTAGGGTAACCATTGATGGTTAGTCTATCCATCGATGATTAAGCCTAACCATCGATAGTTAGGTTCCCCAGCCTGTATCAAAGCAATTTCTAGCTAGGTGTGAAATCAGCTTTGTACCCAACTTAACAACCTTTCATTTGGTGATACAAATTATCTTTTTGGTGCCTAAATTAGCATCTTTATCCAAATATATAATTAGTAACATCCTCTTGAAAAATTAGCAACTTATTTCACTTAAAATTGACAAATTATTCCTATAAAAGGGGAGCTATAGGAGGGAAAAAAGGAAAAAAATTTATAAGTACATGTTACCAAAGTCTTTGCAAGTATCTATCCTTACCAAAACGTTTCCAAAATCATTTTCAAAATTTAAATTATTTTTATGCTGATGAATTTCCTCCAGGTCTTCTCTCCCCTTTTATCCATTTCTCTTGATAACAGGTATGCTTCTCTTTGTTTTTAGTTTTCCTTATTTCTTTTCTAAAGTTTAAATACCTTGATTAGAATCTTATATTTTAATTCTATTTTAGACCCTTTAGACCTATATCAAACCTTTATTTACCTAAAACCATTACCCAAACATTTGTATAATAATTTACCTAACTTGAATCCCCTATTTTCTACATTCCTAGAATTTGATAGGCAACCATCGATGGATAGCCTTAATTGTCGATGGTTACATTAACCACTGATGATTACCTTAACTACCAATGGTTACCTTAACTGTTTCTAGTTACCTATCTTCACCCAAACCAACCAAATCAAAAAATAGGCTTCAACTAAAATTCTATTTTCTATGGCTCTGTCACCTAATAGACCCAAAACATAATCAGACCCCCAATTACCTTAGCATAAGCATTGACTAACTTTTTTCTATAATTAGTTGTTTTATTTAAATAATAAATTTAGTTTTTTTATATTAGATAGAATTTATCTTTATGATATTTACTACAAGTATCATCTCTTTTTATCCAACCTTTTATCAGAAAGGGGATTGACAACCATCCTAGTAAGCTTTGTGCTTCTTGGATCTAGCATATGTTAGGCAATCCCCCCATCTTATTGTCTAAAACACAAATTCCATTTAGTGATTTCTTATTGTAAGTCTTCCTCCCTAGCCAAAGTTAACCTCTCACTTTGTCTAGATATCAACATGCACACACTTTCTAACATGTACCCTTACACACCCCTCTCTTTTAGTTTTACTACTTGCTTTCAAATTAAGAAATAAAAAAAAATTGAGTAAAACAATTTGGCACACCCGATGGGATCCACCACCTTTCTTTTCTTAATTATCATTGTATGCTTTTTCTCTCTCTCTATTATTTACTCATCTGAATAAATATAACATTTTCCATTTGAGCATCAAACAAACTTTGCATTGATTGTTTGCTTGATACTTTGGTTCACCTAGTAACTTAAAAAGGTAAGTAATATATTGTAGCTTCACTTTTATATCACACACAAAAATTAAACCACATAATCAATCAACACACCATAGCATACTTGAGACAAGGCCCAATTGGGATTTCACCACCTAATAGATAACCTTACCCTACCTGATAATCCCAATTAGATTTCATCATCAAGGGGAGATCCCACTTTGTTCTTTGATAGAGTATAAGCCCTGGACAGATGGTATATCTTCGCTAAATGACCTAACTCAGCTTTGAGATCATGAAGTGTAGGGAGCAGGCCCCCAATACCAAGCTACATACTCAGTCTAGTAAAAATTATCTTGAGTGCCTAAAAATTACCTAAAACCATCCTTATATTTCCTATTTAGTACCCAATTTGTAAGCTAAACTATCCTCACACATTTTTAACTAAGGCATAAACCAACATGAGATAAAAGTTATCCTAAGAGCTAATACATTTAGTGTATGCATTACTTTATGGAATTTTTTCTTGTATTCTCTTTGTTCAAGTTGTGAAGAATTAAACTTATACCATCAAACTTTCATCATTTTTACCTCATTTACCCTCATCTCCATTAACTTTTTTAAATGGAGAGCCCTTCTATAACTTTTTCTAGAGATCCTAGCTTTGCTAGAATTTTAGACCACAACCATCTTGCATCCAAGCATTACTTGGCATCTTGAACTAGCTATGATGCTTACCTTACATACCATCAACCAAATCCACACATAATCCATCAAACTTCAACCATAATCAACCTCTAAACTATAAACTACCACATGAACTAATTATAATGTTATAAGACCAGATGATCAAGTTACAATCATCTATTTATATTATCCATTATTAATCAAACCCCACATATAATCAACCAAACCTAACCTACAACTAACCAGCCAATTATCAACAACCATTTAATCATCATCATACCCAAACAATAACCTATCAACATCTATTATATCAATTACCCTAATTGTGTCAAAACTTGGGCCATCTACCCTAACCCTCATATCAGTTACCTCAACCCACATTATTACCTAACCCACTGCTACGCCCCTAACCTATCTCATGTATAAGGATATGAATAGCTGAATTATGGATTAATTATCCATCTTTAATGATTTATAACATTTCTCTATGCATTCATTAGGTTATTAGGTCGGCCTATGGAGTAACCATGGCCTAGATAGACTATATATAGGAGGTAGTGGGTAGTTGTTTATCATCATATTGTGAATTCTGCTCTTATTGAAGCTTGTGGAGGTTTCCCCCTCGAAGTGGCTTATCTATTTTCATATATCCTAATATATATTAGTCATATTTGAATCTATTTTTACTATTCTACTTTATTGTTGAAGTAATTTCATTACAAGTGGTATCAGAGCTGCGATTTGGGCAATCTTGTGGGTGAAACCCAAATTTTTCAAATATGGATATATATAAAATAATGTTGTGAATTTATCTTCAATTTTTTTACTAGATGTTTAAAATAATTAAATTAAGATTCCATTAAAATTTTATCTCATTTGGATCTAGTTTACAAAAGTTATCTCCATTTTAGGGTTTTTCATAAAATTGCTCTATAGTGCGCAATTTAAAGAATTTTTCTAAATTATTTGCAGTTTTGGAAATTTTATAAAAATTTGACTATGGTATGTTCTTTGTATATTTTTATTTGAGGCCGATATAATTCCAAAATCTCTTGGTCAAAGTTAGGTCAAAAGTGCCAATAAGGGTCGACATCGTAAAGCCCTTTTATGGTAGGTCCACAAACTCAAGGTCGAAGAAAGGGTGTTGAAATCTAGGTAAAACTCATAACAAGGAAGATATGGAGTCATAAGGGGGATGTACTAGACCCTTTGTACCAGGGTTTTTTGACATAGATCACAAAGTGAGCCAACTGGACTATAGTGTGCAAGTCATTCAGAGTGAGGTGCAAGGCATACAATCTAATATGAAATCCATACAAGATATTTTGGGAGATATCATGATGGCTTTGAAAATTAATTAGTCAAATCATCTAGCTAACACTATTGCACAACCCCACCAGGGTGGTTCTCCTAACCAGTCTACTTCAAATCTAACTCCATTGCTACAGAGGAACCTATTACCAAAAGTGGGTGTGCGCAAATTTGATGGAAAATATCCAGTCAATTGGATCAACCAAATGGAGAATTTTTTTGATCTACATTAAATCTTAGGTGGATAGAAGGTTACCATGGCATCCTTATATCTTGAACTTGATAAATTCATTTGGTATCGATGGTTGTATGCTCAAAAGAAAAAGATGACTTTCAATGTCACTTGGTCAATTTTTACAGAGGATTTGTAATTACACTATGACAATAGTGTGATAGAGAATTACTTTAGCCAACTGGAAAAATTATTAAAAACTAGCTCCATCAAGGATTATATTCATCATTTCAAAACCTATCCTTATGTGTGGAGACAATTTCTGAGGAGAACTTGAATGACCTATTTTTGGGTGGACTCAAGGACCAAATTAAACATGAGGTATGCATGTTTAATCCACTTAATATTTTTGATTCTATTATCATGGCACACAAAGCTAAGGAAAAATTCATAGCCAATAAGAAGTAATCATTCACTCACTTCAAAGATCATAGCATATCAACACCAACATTTCCTCTACCTACCAGATTGACCCCACAACAAATTGAAGAGAAGCATGCAAAAGGATTATGTTTCAGTTGTGACATCAAGTGGAACAAAGGACATAGATGTGTTAAGAAGAAGTTATTATACATTGAGGGATGCAATGAATATGAATAAGAATATGATGCATTTAATGCTAATGAGGAAGAGATAGAGGAGGTACCTAAAAATCCTCAACCTACAATCTCTTGTCATGCACTTACAAGAATTATCACTCCACAAACTCTTAAGGTGGTGGGTTTTCTCAAGAAATATAAGCTGACCATGTTGATTGATTTAGGGAGTACACATAACTTCATCAACCATAAGTTGGCCTCTCTATTAAACTATTTCATCTATCCATCACCATAATTTCAAGTCATGATTGTAGATGGTGGCACAATTAATTGTGCAGGTAAATGCCATAGTATTAAGCTTGCTATGAGTGAGTACACTCTCAATTCTCCTATGTTTGCTATTCCCATGAGTAACATAGACATTGTTTTGGGAGTCCAATGGCTCACAACCTTGGGTACCATTGAGATGAACTTTCAGGAACTATTCATGCACTTTCATTTTGAAGGTAGGAAAATTGAACTACATGGATTACAGGGAAAATATCCACAATTGGTTAGTTCACATCAGATGAACAAGATACTAAAAAAGGAGGTAGAGGGAATTATTGTACGATTATGTTCCATAGAAGTTCAACCCACACAAACATCTACACATCTTGATCTATAAATGATTCTTGATGACCACCCATCTATTTTTGGTACCATGCAAAAAGGACTACCACCAAAAAGAGAACATGATCATGCCATTCAACTACTTCTAGGGAGTCAACCACCAAATATCAGACCATATAGATATCCATATGCACAAAAGAGTGAAATCAAAAAGATGGTCTATGAGATGTTGGAGGCAGGGATCATCAACCATAGCCAAAGTGCATATTCATCACCAGTGGTCATGGTGCAAAAGAAGGATGACACATGGAGGATGTGCCCAGATTATAGGGAACACAACAATTACACCATCAAAGATAAATTTCCTATTCTAGTAATTGATGATTTAATTGATGAGTTGCATGGTGCTAATTATTTCACAAAATTGGATCTTCGATCAGGGTACCATCAAATTAGAATCAAGGATGAGGATGTTCATAAAACTAATTTTAAAAGACATGAGGGCCATTATGAGTTCTTGGTAATTCCCTTTGGTCTTACAAATGCACCATCTACTTTTTAGAGCTTGATAAACACTATTTTTTGGCTTTTTTTAAGGAAGTTTGTGTTGGTTTTCTTTGATGACATATTGATTTATAGTCAAACATGGGAAGCACATCTGCAACATGTGAAACAGGTGTTGATAGTTTTGGTGAAGCATCAGCTTTACACAAAGCCATTCAAATGTGCTTTTATAGTACAAGAGGTAGAGTACCTAAGTCACATTGTTTCCCATTAAGGTGTCAAAGTTCATCCCCAAAAGATCAAAGCTATGATGGAATGGCCCATGCCAAAAACTCTCAAAAACCTTAGAGGGTTCCTAGGACTAACAGGTTACTACCAAAGATTTGTGAAAGGTTATGGTAGCATAGCGGCTCCACTCACTACATTACTAAATAAGGATGCTTTCCATTGGAATGATTCTACCACCAAAGCATTTGAGAAACTAAAAGTAGCTATGTGCACCACTCCAGTTTTGGCTACTCCAAACTTCTCAAAAACATTCACTATTGAATGTGATGCTTCTGGATCCAGGTTAGGAGTAGTACTAATGTAGGAAGGAAGACCCATTGCATTTGAGATTCATCAATTAAAAGGTAAGAATCTACAAAACCCTGTTTATGAGAAAAAAATGATGGCTATTCTTCATGTAGTTAAACAATGGAGGCCCTATCTAATGGGTAGACACTTTAAGGTGAAAATAGATCATGATAGTCTCAAATACTTTTTGGAGTAAATATTATCATCTAAGGAATAATAAAAGTGGGTAAGCAAAATTTTGGGTTATAATTTTGAAATCATCTATAAGAAGGGTAAGATAATGTAGTAGTAGATGCACTATCCAAACGAGATACATCCACAAAAGCATTACTTTGTGCAATGTCCATTTTACAAATAGATTGGGTGGATGAAGCCAATTTAGAATGGGAGTAAGACAAGGATACACAAGGTCTGATTCAAAATCTCCAGAAAGGTACTTTAGCCTCTGACAAATTTGAATGGAAAGGTAATGTCTTATGGTATAAGGGTAGGTTTTACTTGTGCAAAAATTTAGAGCTTAAGCATAAGATTCTTGCGGAGTTGCATGCATCTCAAATTGGGGGACACTCAGGGTTCTTGAAAACATATCACATAATTAAGAAAGAATTAATTTGGGAAGGACTCAAGGGAGATGTAAAAAATTTTGTGGCAAAATTCTTGATATGCCAATAGAATAATGATGAGACAGTTAAGACCCTAGGTCTGTTACAACCATTAGAAATTCCTAGTCAAAGGTGGGAAGAGGTTTCCATGGATTTCATCACAGGGTTGCCTTGTTCTAAAGGTAAGAATGTTATCTTGGTCATTGTGGATATTATCTTAAAAATTACATGGAACCCCAAAAATAATTGTAAGTGATCATGATCCTATTTTCACTATTAATTTTTGGACTGAACTATTTTCCTATTTGGGTACTCATCTAGCTCATAGCTCATCTTACCACCCCCAATCTGATAGACAAACATAAGTGGTTAACAAATGTTTAGAGGGGTGTCTCCATTGTTTTGTATCAAATAAATAAGAACATTGGGTTAAATGGCTACCACTTGTAGAATGGTGGTATAACACATCTTTCCATACCTCTTCTAAAATGTCTCCATTTATAACATTATATGGTTACCATCGACCTTTCATCACTTCTTCATTAAAGGTGCAAACCAAGGTTTGAGATGTGGAGGAGCACATTTAGCATCAACAAGAGGTTTTGGCTAGTTTGAGAGAGAATTTGGCCTTGGCACAAAACAAGATGAAGCAACAAGTAGATCAACACCGTAGTGAGCAAAATTTTAAGGTGGGTGACTGGGTATTTATGCATTTGCAGCCTTACAAGCAGATGTCCTTGAAGTAATAGAAAAAGGGCAACAAACTTGCTCCTAAGTATTATGGCCCTTATTAGGTTCTACAAAAAATTATAAGTGTGGCTTATAAGCTTGAGTTACCTCATTCATCTCACATATACTTAGTATTTCATGTTTCCTATTTGAAGAAGGTCATTGGACAGATAGTTTCAGCCTAGATAGAACTCCCAGAACTAGATGAAGAAGGGCGAGTCATTTTGGAACCAAAGAATATCCTCCAAACACATACTAAGAGATTGAGAACTAGAGAGATTAGGGAATATCTGATCAAATGGAAGAACCTGAGTAGTGAAGATGCAACTTGGGAAGGTGAAGATTCTCTGCAATAACATCCAGAGTTGTTCAACATTGAGGACAACATTGGTTTGAAGGGGAAGGGCATGCTATGCCCCTAACCTATCTCATGTATGAGGATATGAATAGTCGACTTGTGGCTTACTTATCCCTCTTTAATGCTTTATCACATTTCTCTATGCATTCATTAGGTTAGTAGGTCAGCTTATGAAGTAACCATGGCCTAGATAGACTATATATAGGAGGTAGTGGGTAGTTGTTTATCATCATATTGTGAATGCTGTTCTTATTAAAGCTTGTGGAGGTTTCCCCCTCGAAGTGGCTTGTCTATTATCATATGTCTTGATATATTTTAGTCATGTTTGGATGTATTTATGCTATTCTACTTTATTATTGAAGTAATTTCATTACACCCACCAACCTATCAATTAGCCTATTAACCTATTAATATAACAAACAACCAACATACCAACACATCGATCCAACCAAACCAATCAATCCAACCCACCCCATCAACCTTATACAACTTATCAAACCAACCCATCTTATCAACCCAACCATCATATAAATTACCTCAACCAAACTTATCAACCCAAACCTATAAACCAACCCATAAACAAACCCATAAATAAACCCATCCACCCATCCATCCATTAACCTATCAACCCAACCAACATATCAATCATTTAATCCAACCAAACCAATCAAACTAAGCCACCTTATCAACCTTATCAAGTCCAACCAACAACTACCTATCAAACCTACCTAAATTATAAAACCCACAAAACTAACCCATATCATCAAACCTATTAAATCAATAAACCTCATCAAATGAAACAACTAGCTCACCAACTCAAGAACCATTAGTGAATCCTCTTCCTAGGTAGTATACCCCATTAGGGGAATCATATGCCTCCATCCTTGAAAAATTCTAGGAGGCTTCTATCATTAGCCTTCCTCCAATCAAACCCATCAATAAATCTCTTCCAAAGCCAATTTGGTTTATAGAGGATGAATTTTATGCCTATCATCACACAAAAAAATAGATGTGGCTCTTTTGACATGCTCATCCAAAACCTTATCAATCATAAGGAGGTTTCATAGGAAAATATCCATGTTCCTTCCAACCTAGCCTTAAATATCCTTAAACAATCAATCATCGAACCTCTTCCTTCACTCATTATTCAGGAAACCATGGTCCAACCCTTAACTTAACCACTTGTCAACCAAGTGGACTCTTTTTAACTTTCCTTTGAAAACACATTCAAGGAACCAACTAACCAACCTATTCCGCTCACCTTTGTAGAGTCATCTTACCAACCTATTCTACTCACCTTTGTAGAACCAAACCACCAATCTATTCCACTCACCTTTGTGGAACCAACCAAACAAACTTTTCCACTCACTTTTGTGGAACCAACCAACCAAATTATTCCACTTACCTTTGTGGAATGAACCAACATATCTTTTTCACTTACCACCTCTGTGGAGCCTATCAATCCAACCTTAAAGATGATCAACCAAACCAAATTTACCATTAGCTTATCTAAACTTACCATTGATCTAACCTTACCTATAACCATCCACCCAACCTTACCTCACCAACCAAACCAAATAATCAAACCAACAAACTAAATCAACCATCTATCTTACCTCTCTTAATTAATCAAACCAACCTCTACCTCAACTCAATTAACCATTATCAACATACCTTTACACTCAACCATAATCAACCTACCTAACCACCCAGACCAAAATCAACCCATAAAACCTACCCTACCCTACCTAAATCTAACCCAACTACCTTTTCCTAGCCTTGGTGTACTAGAGGAAATCCCACCAGAACTACCACCTATGAATTTAACCTCTAAAACACTAAGGACTAACAACTAACAACCATTGGAGAGGTAGGTGAATTCATCTTCACCCCTCTTAAAACCTTCTTATTAACCATCAACTCACCTCAGGATCATTTTCCCCTCTTGTGAGCATCCTTGGAAAAAGAAAACTAGGGGAACTTACCCTCCATAAAGCTTTGACCACTTATCAATCCAACCCACCTTATCAACTCTACCCAAGAACTCAAACCCACTTAACCCAAACCAACCATATAAACCTATTAACCAACCAACCTTGAAATCTTGGGGATTAGATTTTATCCTTCACCCAACCAAAATTATCTTCTCCCCTAGCCAAACCTATTTGGAGATTACCCTTCTCCACCAACCTATCCATTAGAGATTACCCTTCTCCACCCACCAACCAAAAAAATAATTTTAACCTTAGCCATTATTTACTACCTTTTACACATTTATTTTTTTAAACTATAATCCTCCATTAAACTATCACATAACCAACCTCACCTTTTTGTCAACCCATACCTTTTTCCCATCTACCCAAGAGTCACAAAGTAACTAAGGGACATCTAGTCTTTTGATTGACATTACTATCGACATAGGCATAGATTTGGGGCATATCAAGCTTGAACCTCTTAAATTCTTGGAATTCATGTTTGTTCCTTCATTAAACAAAGTTTCTTGTCATTCTGTGTCTAAATTAAACTTATCCCTTATTTTCAATCACCATCATCTCCTTATATTTAAGGACAACTGATTAAAAAAGGATCATGTGATTATCCATCACAAACTTTACCTAATCTGAAGCATGGATACTATGGCTTGATCCATGGCATGATCCTCATGGATACTTTTCATCTCTAATTAGATGGAATCCCATGGTCATTATCATTTAAAACCACCTCTTCCACCCATCATCAACCTTCTTGTGCCATGGCTTTGCCTCCATAAAGGAAAACATTAGGCCTATATAGATGTTCCAGGTCTAAGTAAGCATATAAACATTTGGGATACCATAATATCAATTGGGTTAAAATATTTAGTATGTATATTTCTCCCTTGAAGGACAACTAATCAAAATAATCAAAAGTGCTTGAACTTTAAAATATACTGCTCTCTTAAAGGACAATTATCGAATATGAACAAACCTAAACTTAGACCACTCCCTTGAAGGATGGATACATTAAATTTGTAAAAATTAATCATTTGAAGCTTCTTGTATCACTTAGCTTCACCAACATATCAAAAAATCAATATAAGACCCTATATCAGAAAAGAAAAAAAAAAGTTATCCCAAGAAAACCATAATTGGTTTTCATTAGTAGATCAGTCTACACATAAAATATGACATGAACTTGTCTATCATGGTTCTTAGGTCACATATAGAAGAGGTAACCCCTCCCCATAGGAAGGTTGACATACTATGACCCACTATCTACCATCCATTTCCCCTTTTGTCTATTACAAATCAAGGGATATTGAGATTACTTGACACCATGTGATCAAGTTACCTTTTTTAAACCATAAAACTAACAAAAAAGCAAAAGCATGATAAGGATTTTATATTAATAAACCCACCCATCTTTCCATCATGGTCTTTGTCAATTAGAGTGTTTAGCTTCCCCCTTCTACTTTCATGATCACTTGGGAAGATATATCTTCTCCCTTTGGAGTCATTGAAACCAAATCATCACCTAATCAACCAAACAACCCAAACCAAATTCAACCCATCAAACCTATAAAACCAACCTTATTTTCCTTATCCAAACAAACCCATAACTACCATCCAAACTAAAAACTACCAATCATATTCACCCAACCCATCCAATCAAGTTAACATATCAAACTAACCAACTAATGAAGTAGCTTGACCTTTTACCTTTAGGAGTCACCTTGTCCCTAAACCTTGGAGTTTACCTTTCTCTATAATCCTAGCCAACCCAAACTAAACCTAATCTTTGGAGGCTAATTTTCTCTAATCACCTCATCTTCCTCCAATAAAACCCATCAAACACCAAATTGAAAGAACTATATCTGGCCTGAAGTTCACATTGGATCCACTATCAATGGGACTATGTAGGCAATGTCCTCTTGCCTAATGCATTAGGAGTCAACTAGGCCATCCCTTACCTAATTAACTTATCCTAAGGAGATGTGTTTTCCTCATTTTGAGCCATTAAAACCATCCACTTAGTCTAACCATTAAACCATTAGGGATTACCTTCCCTTGTAAACCTTCAACTTGACCAAACCAACCCCACCCTTTTAAAGATTGCCCTTCTCATACCTTTGCCAATCATTTGACCATCATCCTACACAACAAATAACCCATCAACACTAAATTAACAATTAATTTTACCAATCTCAACTTCAACCTATCCAATGTCATCAACCATTGGGTTATCCACCCCTAACCATCATCCTAACCTACCTTGTCAACTTTACCCAACTAACCTAATATGTCAACCCAACTAACCTTATCAACCTTATCTACCTTAAATTCAAACTAATAACAATCACTCCAACCTATTGATCTACCAACTCCAAGCTATCAAACCCATCAAACAACAATAACCAACCAACTTTACCTACCTTACCCAACCTATATAATCAATCTATCTTATCAACTTCACCCAACCTATCAAATAAACCTATTTAAATAACCTTACCAAATCAAACCCTTACTTACCAATCAAACTTCTTAAACCTTACCTACCATGATTAAAACACCTATCTACTCAAACACCTAATTACAAACCTTATCCACTCAACTTAACCTATCAAATCCAACTTTACCTATCTTATCAACTTTATCAACCCTATCAACCCAATCCAAACCAAGTAAAACACACAAGTAGGGAAACCCATTTGAACATCCACCAATCTACTTTAGAGTCATCATATTCCTTAAACTATGGAGCTTACCCTTCTCTACCAACCTATTTTAGAGTCACCTTCTCCCTTAAATTTTATAGATTACCCTTTTCTACCAATCTACCTAACCATTCGACTGCGTCCACCTTGACATTGGCCCCTTTTGACCCAATCTATCACATAGTTTGTGATGACCTTACCTTGGTCCTTTTGACTATACAAACTATTTTTTCCATGTTAAACATTTGAATTTGTACCACCTTGTGCACAACCAAACCATTTATGTTTTTCCCAAGAGTAATTCTTACATTGGATACCTAAGTAAACATTAACCCTATCTAGGAGACTTGATAAGACTAATCCAATCAACTATGACCAATGCCAGGGACCAGTTACCTTGTCATTTATACTAGAACTCAACCTTATTGCTACCAACATGGGAATATTAGTCTTTGCATGATTTTGACTATCAAAATTAGTTGAATTTTGTGTACATGTTTACATCTCAAATGCCTAACCTCACCTCCTTTTCACCCACCTCATGAATTATCATATAATATTTATAGAACCCTAACCCAATTTGACCTTCACCTCATTAATTCTTGATTTGAGGGAGAATACCTCCTCCCATACTTGGGGTAATCAGACCTTTTGTATATCACCTTTCTCTATAAACCTTCACCCAAAATAAACCATGTGATTCTTTAATTTGGGAGAACCCAATTGAGTATCACTACCTTACCCTTGGAGCACACCTATTCTCCACCACCAACCCATGAACCATTCAAGAACTACATTTGGAATGAAGTTATTTTTGGATATTACATCCATAGAACTATGTAGGAAGCATCCTCTTTCATAGTGCATCTGAAGTCACCTTAGCCATCACCCTTCACCTTTAACCTTACCCAACTTCTTTTTTTTTTTTGGTAGCTTATCAACCCAAAGTCACATAACAAAAAATTGTAAAATGTAGACACTCAAAAACTACCCTATTTTTGATGTTGAAACACCTTTGAACCCTTATCCGACATTGGATCTAGTTAACCACCTATTTAACCTAGACCATTTCGTAGCTTGATAACTTAACCTTTTTAACCCACTTCCTTTTAACCAATTTTCATCTATTTTCCTCTCATACCTCAATAGTCGATGGTTAGGGTAACCATCAATGCTTAGTCTAACCATTGATGATTAAACCTAAATGCCAATGGTTAGGTTCCCCAACCTGTATCAAAGTAATTTTTAGCTGGGTGGAAAATCAGCTTTACACCCAACTTAGCAACCTTTCATTTGGTGATATAAATCAATTTTGTGGCACTTAAACTAGCATCTTTATCCACCTATCTAATTATCAAATTCCTATTGAACATTTAACAACTTCTTACACTTACAATTGGTAACTTCTTCCACTTACAATTGGTAACTTCTTATAATAAGGGAGCTATAGGAGGGAAAAAAAGAAAAAACTTTGTAAGTACATGATACCAAAGTCTTTACAAGTATCCACCCTTATCAAAATACTACCCAAATTATTTTTCAAGGCTGAAGTATTATTATGCTAACGAATTTCCTCCAAGTCTTCTCTCCCCCTTTCTCCATTGCTCTTTATAATAGGCATTCTTCTCTTTGTTTTTAGTTTCCTTATTTATTTTCTAAGGTTTAAATACCTTGATCAAAATCTTCTATTTGCATTCTATTTTATACCCTCTAGACTCATATCAAATCTTTGCTAATATAAAACCCTTACCCAAACATTTGTCTAACTATTTACCTAACCTACAACCCTTATTTTCTACATTCCTAAAATTTGATAGGTAACTACTGATGGTTAGCCTTAACCACCAATGGTTACCTTAATTGTCGATGATTACCTTAACTATCGATTGTTACCTTAAACATCATTGATTACCTATCTTCACCCAAACCAACCAAATCAAAAACTAGAACTCAACCAAAATTATATTTTCTATGGCCTTGTCACCTAATAGACCAAAAACATAATCAAACCCCCAACTACCTTAGCATAAGCATTGATCAAATTTTTTCTACAATTAGTTGTTTTTTAAAAGAAAATAATTTATTTTATTGTATTAGATAACATTTATCTTCATGCTATTTACTACAAGTATCATCTCTTTTTATCCAACCTTTTATTAGAAAGGGGATTGATATCCATTCTAGTAATATTTTTGATTCTTAGATCTAGCATACGCTAGGCAATCCCCCCATCTTATTTTCTAACCAATAAATTCCATTTAGTTATTTCTTACTGTAGGGCTTCCTCCGTAACCAAATACGATCTCTCACTTCATCTGGATATCAATGTATGTGCACTTTAGACCAAGTACCCTTACACACCCCTTTATTTCAATTTTACTAATTGCATTAAAATTAAGAAATAAAAATAAAATTTGAGTAAAACACCAATATGATTTACTGTGTTCTATAATCATTTGTCATTCACTTGTCAATCATTTGTCATTCATTTTCCATCATTTTTTCATTCATTTTCCCTCAATTTTTTGGTTCTCACCTTGCCTCAACAATATTAATTTGCCAATTTTATTAAATCCCTCATATCTTTGTCTTTACTAACTCATTTTTCACTATCATATGCCTATACTTTAGACATTTCAATTTTTGGCTATTTTTTGCACTAACTTTCATAGGTTCACTTAATATTCTTCACATTAGACACATTAAATTATCTTTTAGTCTAATTAATTATCTATAACACTAAGGTAAGTAAAGGTATGCATTTTTTAATTGTCCTTTTATTTATCTTATTTTCTACTTACTACACTTTACTTAGCATCAACATTGTGTGTTATCAAGTTCAATCCTGAAGCACCATCCTATGTTGCAATTACATGACACATGATGAGATTCGAGTGGGGAATATGTATACACATAATATTTTAAAACTTTTATCACTTACTGACACTTTATATCTTGTAGGAACCCATAAAGTCTTAATCTCTTTGAGCACACACCTTAATGGGTGTATTAGAAAAGGGGTGGGCAGACCATTGATGCTTCATAAGATTGTTGTCCCTTTTACCACTTACCATATACACACTTTTTTCCTAAAAAATTTAACCTAAGATTATTCTTCTTATTTTTACCTATTCCAAACATTTTTCATGCTTTATCTTTCTTATTCTTACCTTGACCCCCTTTCATCAGTTGATTGCACTAGGTCAACTAGGTCAACCTTATATAGTTTTTAGCCTCTGATTATTGTACATGGTCAATTGGGTTGACCTTGTACTATTTAGGGATATTTTAAACTTGGAGTTTTATTATCCCTTCATTTGACCTAGCTTAGGACCTAGTGATTTATCTCCCAAAAACATATAGGGTCAACTGGGTCAACCTATACAATTGACATATTTGAAAGGATTTAGGGTAAGATCCACTTATATATATATAATTTAATTTAAAACCATTTTAGAATAGATAAGTGAAGAAGAAAAAGTGCAAATGAACATCTAATTATTTACCATTCTACTTGAGGAATAAATCTTAGGGTTCCATACTTTATTTGGAGATATGAATCTTGTCTTGTTGATATGTATTTTGGATGCATATATAAGTTGTGTAGCCTAGAGCTGATTTGTCTTTGTTATCCTTATATACCACAACAATATCCTACAAAGCACATTGGCCAATGGAGAGATTTAGGCTTGGTGGGTTCATCTTCAAAGGTAAGTTTTCCTAAATTTATTTCTCCTTTGTAAGAGTAGATAGATAACATAGTTGTGTTTCTCTCCAATGAATTAGGATTCTATATACATTGACATGAGTATATGTCTTCTATGCATGTTTAGTTTAATTTTTTTATTTCTAACCCCCACTTTGTACCATAAGATTTGTTGAGCACTAGATTAGATTTACTTTCTTGTTTATTATAATAGAGTGAACATTAAACCTAAGACTCTTTTAAGGTTGTAAGATGATTATTTTAGTATATAATCTTTGGAACCCTTCATAACATGGTGTATTGTGATAAGTGATCCCATAATTAGGTCTCTTTGATCCCCATATTGGTCATTCTCTTGTTTAACAAATGTGTTCCCATTTGGAAGTGTAGGTATTATCTATCTTCTCTAATCCAAGATTGATTTATAGATATGTTGTATTTCTAATTACATACACTTTCAAGCCATGCTCTAAGATGACTGTCATAAGTACTTTGTGTGATATCTTGACAAGCATAAGCTTGTGTCAATGTAGTGGATGTAAAGGGTTCCAAGTTAAGTCAAAATAGGCATCACCTCCTTCATGTTGTCCTCACTCCTTGATTTGTTACCATCAAAGTACCTCACTGTCTAATGATCTAGCACAGTCTTAATCTCAATCCTTAAATTCAACCCTTATTTATGTACCTATAGGATTCAGGAAGAATATATGATAACTAAATTTTAGAATGAGTCCTTAAGGACATAGAGAGACCTACCTAAGTCATAAGAACATATGGTTTGGTATGGTAGGTGAGATAAATAGGCCTTATAAGGCAAACTAAGAAAGAAGTATGGTCATAATTGGTTTAATATATAGGTGGTTTAGAAGAGCCTTGTGAAGTTATAAGATTCATAAGATAAATCATAAAGATAGAGTAGTAGGTGGGCAGGGTCAACATTGTTTTAACTCTCTTCAAGAGAGTGACTTAGTCTAGGTTCTAGAAAGGCATTAGCTATGACTATAGAGTTAGAAGGACCTAATTGATTATGAGGTTTGAAAAAGATTCAAGAGGTCTCAAAGAGATACCAATAAAATTAAAAAATTCATCAACACACTGAGTTCACCCAAGAGATCAATGAAAACCAATTATCTCCCAAGGGATCTCACATATTTAAAGCTTGGAAACAATCCTACAGGATAGATCAAAAAAGCAAGGCTATGACTACAAAGTTATAAGAGATAATGGTTAAAGTGAATGATTAGAAGATTTTATACAAGTATAAGACCCTAAGTATCATGATTTTCATAATTTTATGGAGTCTTTGTGTTCCAAACAAAGAAGAGAATGCCCACTTCTTCTTCCAAATGGTCTGCATTCATTGCATACAAGTAGGGTAAAAGGGAATATGATAGTGCTAAAAACCCATATGGGAGTATGGGGTTAGAATAGTCACTCAGAGGACCAAAATATTTTTCTACCAAATACCTCAATCTTCACTATATGATTTTTTCATTAGGACACAACATAGGTCTTGATAGACCAAGTATATCTAAGAGGGAACTCATCCTTTGAATAAGGACATATAGTCAAGTGACAGACTACCATCTACAGGTAGAATGGGAGAGATATGCCTAATAATAACATGAAGGTGATGATGGATAATGAATTAATAATCTTTGACTAAATACCCTCAATGGTTGTGACCATTAGTTTGATCCTTTGAGAAGATAAAAGACTTAGATGGTCTAATCAAGCTTAGTTAGGCTTAAGCATGCAAACAATTAGACTAAAGTGTTTACACTTGTACAATGGTGAAAGGGGGATTATATTCAAAGGATTTGATTTAATTTCCTAAAGTTATTAATCATTATATAATTTTTTAATCCATTTAAGATGATAAATGAGGAGAAAGGCCTATTAGGCCTAAATAGGCCTGTGTGTAAGAATTGAAGGCAACCACATGCTTAAAGGTTGTTTAAAAGGATAGAGGTGTATAAGGAGGAGGTGAAGTAAATGAGATAGGTATTTCATGGTGATTTAAATCTAAAAAAAATAAAAGAAAGGCTAAGCACACCTATACACAATCAGGAACCTAGTTGAGACCTACAAACATGATCTTGGATTAGAGACTAAAATATGATCGATATGCTTGATAAAGGAATTAAAATTAGGTAAAGAGAATTTAGGGATGATTTTTTTAATAGATTAATAATTTTTACATTTTATTATTTAATCCCTTAATATGGTAAAAATACCTTTAAAACCTATTAGACTTTTTAGGCCTAAAAGGACCTAAGCAGGTCTATGCCTGAATTAGAGACTTATACTCGATTAAGGGACGATATAGGTTGAAATAATATTGGGGGGGAGTAAATATAACATAATATTTATCTTTGAGTTTTTATATTCCTAATTAAGGTAAATAAGGGGATGTATTTAACCACTAGGGCTACATAGTTTGAACTACATGTAAACCCTAGGCAAGGGAGATGATGATATGCAGGAATAAAAATGGGAAAGACATAACCCTAGGTATGTTTCTATGCATTTAAATAATTTTTAATATGATTTAATAAATCCATTAACTCCATAGTGGAAAATGAAAGAAATCACTAAGGCCTAATACACTCCCATCAAACACTTAGGCTATCACATTTATATATAGGCAGTCACATGAGCTAATGGAGGCAAGTGTAAGTATGGGAGATAAATGAAGTTACATAGGATGGAAAAAAGTGGGAAATGAGATGATATGATGATATTTTACCCCTTAATTTACCTAAATATCACTTAAACCTCAAAAAATCAAATCAGGTAAATTAGACCTAAAAGCCTATCTTAGGCCTAGAAGGCCCACACCACCATGGAAGCATGCTCAGAACCTCATAAGAAAGTTTGATACCATAATAAGGTATAATAGGTTACATTATATCCTTTATATAATTACTAAAATAAGTGAGATCAATTAAATTCAAAGCTTGGTCCTAGAAGCCTATCCCAAACTTCACAATCCTAGACAGTCAATTTGAGTTGTCTGTTCAAGTGTTTGTATCTCCCACCACAAAGGGACTTAGGGAAAATGATCATAGGGGATTTTGGGAACCAATATGGACCAAATATACATGTTATAGGTATTTTTTTAATGGTTTTAAGTTTATGAATCATTTCTAAGATTATAAACATGTCTAAACTACCTACAAAAAGCCCAAGATTCACCAACTTGCACTCACATCTCTCCACACAAGGTGAATGGGAACCAAAAAATTTTAAAAAAATTAGGGGGGGTATATGGAATAATAATCCATGAAGATAAGTTTTGGATTGAATTTCTCATATTTATGAACCATCATTAAGATGGTAGAGCTCTAAACCCCTACTTAAACCCTAACACAAACTTGACCCAAGAGAAATGAAGATTTTGGCAACCAAACACTCCTAAATGACCCTAAAAAAACCTGAATCACAAATTAAAATCAAAGGAAACCCTACCCATAGTAATATTCCATACAAATTCTATATGAAATTGTCATAAAAGGGTACTTTTTCAAGGTTTTATGAAGTTTATAGGGTGCAAAACTATTTTGAGAGATGTTATTCATCAGAGGGGGAGGTTTGACACTTATTTAATATTCCAAAGACACTAGATATCCAATAATATACCTAAAAATACCTATAAAACTCTCCTTCAAATATCCAATCTGCATATGCTAATATCAAGTGGCCTGGTCACCTTGTTTGGTCTCATGGCCCCTCAATTAGATAATAATAAGATGACTAGGCCTACTAGCTTAATTGGCTTACTTAGTCAGAAAATAAAGTTGAAAATGGAATAAAAATGCTGTTGGAAGGGTTAATACAAGATATTACACCATATAAATGATGCATTAAATGAGGCAAGTGCACATTTCATGGTCATAATGGACAAATAAGTTTGTTTCTTAACTTGGTCAATATGATCAAAACGAGGATAGGCTATTGTATGCTTTATGATGGCTGAATTACATTTCATTAATGTTGTAACTATAAAGAAGATGGAGTATTTGAAAAAATAGTGGCATAGCCATGCTTTAAGAGAGGTTAAACAAATCAACCACATCCTCCACCACTCCACCTTAATGCTTAAAGAGGTCATTGAAGAGACCAACACATGGAGAGTCATTTGGGAGGATGTTAAGACTATTGTAACTATCATGTGTAATACGTCATGATATTTTGACTTTTTCAAAGAATTATATGCCACTCTCCCTCTTTTTATCTCCATGTACTTATATTTATTGAGGATTTAAGGCTTTGATTTGTATCCCTCATTTAGGTATGAAGAAACTCTGATTGGTTTTATACTTGATATACATATTGGACTGATGAATAAACTATTAAAAATTCTCCATGATTGGTTTATAGTGTGTATGTTATTATTATTATGATGTGATAAGTGTTATAAATCTTCCCTTAGCATATCCTTATCACACCTATATGGTTATAAGTTGTCATATGTAGGTTGTATGAAGTTTTAAAGTTTGGTGATCATGTTTGGAGTGTAATCTAGTTAGAAGTGCCTCAAGATAGGCTTCTCATCCTTCAACTCCAAGTTATAGTCACTCATCAGGACCTTTATATGAAATATTTTTTCTTAAGAGTTATTAGAGGTAATGGTTTAGTTCATTCCTGGTTCACTAGTGTTGTTAGGAGTCTAAATGAAGTGGATAAATGAATGTATTGGTGCATCACCACCCCTTAGAGTATGCTTATTTTCTATATTCTATATTTATTTTCACCCCAAACTAGTAGGTCCTAGAAAAATGAGACAAATAGATGAACTAGGGGAGCTACCCCCATAATCTATAGGTCTAGTTTAATGATAAGGTCACCCACACCCTTTAGGCCATTCCTATTTTAGTACAAGTTTGAAGTAGAATTAAACAATCTCCTTCAAAGGGTACAACTTAGGTTACTAAAAGGTCCTCGAGAGACTTGTCCATTGAAGAGATAAACTAAGAAGATTTTGTTTATTTCTACCTTACCCTTCCCTCTTTTTAAATTTTATTTTAGATCTATCCACCGTAGATTAATCTTCCATCTATCCAACTCACATAATGATTTTTTATTTTATTTTATAGAAACCATGCATCAATCCATAAAATTGGTTGAACAACTCATAGGCATAACCTGCTATTCCACCACCCAGTTTTTCCAACCATATACTTGTAACTTGTGCCCTAGAGTGGAACCTAGTTCTATAGAGATCCCAGAATGTTAGAGGCTACCTCATCTAAAAATCTCTAAGGTGTGCATAATACCCACTATTTCAATAAATTTCTTGCTTATTATTAGAAAAAGGAAAAGAAGAAACTAAATATGGGTATGGTTGAAAAAACTATTTGATTATGCATGCAATGAATTAGAATATCATGAAGAGATCCTCTTTGGCTTGGGAGGATGACCTACATATAAGAAATCACTAAAGTAAACTTATTTTTTAGACAAATAGTTGAGTGGGTTTCCTAGTGATAACTAGATCCCAAAAGAAAGAGCTTATTTTGGAGTTATTAATCCACACATTTTAAACAATTAAGTTTATAAATTGAATAGAAGATACTTGCATCAATAAGTCAAAGGTACTAAAATTGAACACAAGAATGCTTGCTTAGAAAATAGACTAGAAATAATTAAATTAGTGATAAACTAATCAATATTAGTGATAGGGAGTTGGGGTATGCTTCAAAAAATTAGATAGAAGTTTGTGAATAGGTAGGAATATAGATAATTAGGTTTGGTTAGAGGTAGGTAGGTGAAATAAGCTTACTAGTTTTTACTACCATAGTGATCATCAGTGGTTGGGCTGACCATTAGTAGTTAATGTGACCATTGGTGGTCAAGGTGAATATCGATGGTTGGATAGACCATCATATATTGAGACAACCATATATGGTTATTGTATATGGATCAAGGTTGATGAAAAGGCTGATTAATGTGATCCAAAAGATGGATTCTAAGAGATGGGTAAGACCTAAGTTGATTATAAAATGGAAATAAAGTAAATGAATACTAATAAACAAGTACTTATCTTATCAAAAATCCATTAGGTGTATGGTTGAGGTAGTTAACCTACTGGTGGAATCTAGCTCAACTTGATAGAGTAATGATACCTAAGAACTTGGTGGAGAGGTAATGGAAAATTGACTCTCTAATATAATAGCTAGATTGTTGATGATGATTGACCTAAAAAATGAAACTCTTAGGTGTACAAGCTCTTGATAAAAAATTTAGATGGATTTCACCTCCTAGTTAGTCCCTCCTTATAGGAATAAGCAATAGGTGGAAGTGAAGGTTCAACTGGGCTTCCTAATTATAACTTGCACATGTAATGGCTCATAATAAGATTTAGACAAGCTATATTTAGAAAATAAAAGTGGGTATTTTTCATGTTGTTTGTTGAGGAGGTTCACCTTAACCATCAATGATTAGGGTGACCATTGGTGGTCAACCTAACCATCAGTGGTTGAAGATGAAGGGTAAAAATGGATAAAAGCTAGGGTTAAGCTAGTTTAACCAAACTAATTATGGTTAAGCTCTATTAGGGGTTAAAAGGATAAATTAGTCTTGAGAGGGTACCAAATTAGTAAAGGGGTAATTTGACACTCAAAATCATGGTGTGTATATTTTTAGTGTCTACATTTTCCCCCTTTTAATTATGCAGCCTAGAATTAACCAATTGCAAAACAAAAACTGATGTTGGTCAAAAGTCTATTGATTGCCTTGAGTATGGGAGGAGGTATTCCCCCTCAAACTAGGAGGAAATGAGGTAAATCAAAATCAAGTACAAGTTTGATAATGTGAATGAAGGTGATGATGAAGGTGGACATCATGAATGTGTTGGATAGGTTGGGCACTAAAGCACAATTAGGTATACAAAGTATGACAAAAGGTACAATAGCCAAGATCATGTAAAGATAAGGTTTCTATGGTTGATAGCAATAAAGGTTGGTACTAGAAAGACAAGTGACCAATATATCATGTGACTATATTTAAGCATGATGATTGGGAACACTTGTTAGTCTCCTAGACAAGGTCAGTGTTTTTATGGGTATCAAAGCTAGGAAGTGCTCTAATGGAAAACACAAATAGGTTGAGTGTCATGGGTATCCAAAGTAGGAAATGATCCCAAAAAGACATAAGTGTGTGAGGTAAGCATGAGGTGGTGCAAGTTCAAAAGGTCAACATGGCAATGTTGTCACTGTAGTTAAAGGAGTAGGTAAAGAGTGTCATAAAATACATGCTAGATGGTTGAAATAGACCAATGATGAGGTGGTGAGGAGGTCAGGGTGGGTGGAGAAGGTAATCTCCATGGGTGGGTAAAATTGGGTTGGGTTTATTAAAGGGGGACCACCTAATTATTGATGGTTAGGGTCCCCAAGGGTAACCATTGATGATCACCCTCACTATTGATGGTCAGGGTACAAACCCTAAAAATCTATCAAGAACAAACCTTAAAAATCCATGGGGTAAAAAAAAAATTGAAATTACTTTTACTCATTTATTATTTTCTATCATTGAATTTGATCTCTAGGAAATTTGGGCATTGAGTGGTGAAGGTGCTAGCTACAAGTGAGATTGATTATTGAGGTGGAGAGTTAACCTAGTAAACTGGTAAGGATGTAGGGAGTACACAGGTGTAGATGAGGATGAACAAGCCTATGGGCTACTCCATGATGAATATTGTCAAATGAGGTAGGGGGTGTTTTGATTTTGATAAGTTAGATTTGAATTTTTAAATACATAGGTTAAGGGTAGGTTAAAATGATTTGAATTAGACTATGATGCCCTAGGTAGGTTTTTGGGTTTTGAGGGAAAATTTGTGGGAAAAAATTAAAATTGATAGGGTGGGTAAGTGAAATAGGGTGGGTAAAGAACTAGGGTAGCTTATTTTTGTTATTTTAGCTTGTGTTTTGTTAGTTTTTTGGTATGGTAGAGTTTGGGCAATCCAGCCATAGAATGCCCACAGTGATCATTGATAGTCAGGATTAACCATCAATGATTGACATCCATATAAAAATGGGTGCCTGACCATCAGTGGTCACCATGACCATTGGCAGTCACCTATTAAGAAAAGGTTTTTTTTTAAATTCTTAAAAAATTTTGAAGGCAAAAATAGGTTGGGTTGACTGGGTAGGTAGACCTTGTAGGTGTAGAGGGTATATTTGGTAGGTACATGGTAAATAGGTAGAAGAGGTTATAAAAATAGGTTAGGTGATTTAAAGGGTAATATAGGCTAGGATAAGTGATATTAGTTTAGTTGATTAAGCCATGTTTTGAATTGGTGTAGGATAGGGATCATATTCAAATGTGTGACCAAGTACTACATATCTTTGCAAAGCTATAATAGGGGATGACCCCAGTCAATTGGGCCCATATGGAGGAGGTGGGGTTAAGAGCAATGAGGCACTATTAGTTGTTCCTAAAGATGCATCCAAGGTCACAGTGCTCATTAAGTGATGTGATCTTTCTATGAACACCTTCTTATTGTTGACCAGGGAGATGACCATCTTACCTGAGGATGTGCATAGGATCACTCAACTTCTACTTTATGGTGATTTGATATACCACATAGAGTGAGAGGAATGGGATGATCACATTGAGATATTGTATGGAGATGAGAATGATTAGGTTAGATGGCATGATAAGGGATTTAGGTATATTGTATTATATCAGAGGGCTCCAACTAAGAGGAGACTCATGGCCATGATTATGATTATTGTGACATGCTTTGGTATTCTTGAATCAAGTAATGGGAGATTTATTTATTTGTTACTAGAGGTTTTAGTTAAGCTATTTTTGGGGCTAATGGTATTTGGTTGGGTACCTATTCTACTAATACAAATCTATAGGGAACTATGTGGTTTTAGGGCCCATAGGTGGTATGACATCATTATTAGATTGGTTCTACATTATTAGGCCTATGAGCATATTTTGGTGCTTATTCCAGTAGGGTTATCATGGGCAAGTTTTTCACAAATTGACTTCCCCATTAGCTTTATGTGATGGAAGGGTGATTTTACTATATCAGGTGCATGAGGTGGTTCTCATGATATTAAGTGGGCCAAGGGTGTAATGGGTGTACTGGTGATAAGAGATATCACCTAAAGGTTATACATCCAATTTTTAGTATGGCATAGTTACAAAAGGTAGACACTCTCACTGGAGAGTTATAAATATATACTTGGTAGGCGACATGGGGAGGTAGAGCTAATTTTATTTGATAAGGTATGATAATAGTTTGGCCTAGTATAGGGTACCCCAAGCCCATTCCCTAGGTATAAGAGAGAGGATTTATAGATCTTATTACCAGAGCCATATATTATGACTGCTTTGCTAGAGTATGAGGAACTACTAGCTAGGGCACTAATAAATTATGCTAGGTTTGTAGATAGGTACATAACATGGTACTAGCCCATTTATGCAGCTATAAATATTGGTAGAGATGACAAAGGTGTGAGGATGATGGCCATGGATCTAATTGGTCATGATGGATAGGTAGGGGAGGCTTTAACTATTGCATATGGATAGGTATATGAATTATAGGGATAAGTGGCCATGTTGTAGGGATATATTATTACACTATAGGGTCAGGTTATGACCTTACAAGGTTAGCTTGCTACCATCATTGGGGAGAGGGATCAGGCTAGGACCTCTCTAGGATTGGTGACCCAGAAGAGGGATTATCTAAGGTAAAGAGTAGGAGTAGTAGCATCATAGGCAACAACATCAATTTTTACTCCCATGGCATGATACCAAACTATGGTAGAGGAGATATAGTATTATGAGGCTATTGTTTTAACATAATGTCTAGATGAACCCTCATGGGGTGAGTATAGGGATATCTTGGTAGGTGGTGCTAATGTAATGACACTAGGGTAGTGGGTAGTGTCCCTATATGGATAGATAAGGACAATTGAGGGATTGGCAGGCATAATAGGTGGGTAGGCATGAGGATCCAATGGTGCTCTAGGAGGTAGTGGTACCCCTAGGGCATATATATAGCTAGATTATGACATTTTATATATCATTTTGATTTCATCTTGTGAGCTGATGTGTTGCAATGTACATTTTTTAGATAGAGTAATGTATATATACTTTGTACACATTATTATTCTATTTGGACTCATGAGTTATACATATTATCATTATTTATTCTAATGTTCATGGTTTATGGTTTATGGCTTGATGTTGATGTTTAATGCTTATGATATGATGTTTATATTTGATCATGGATTATGTGTATGTTATGGTTAAATTTTTAGACACTGATGTAGACTTGCTAGGAATGAGATGGCTTTGATTTATGTTTATACTTAGGACATGCTAAATTGAAATGAGTATATACTACACTAGTTTAGACTTTAGACATGTGATGGAAAATAATTAATTATTTAAATGAGAATGGATGCCATTATGCTTATGGTTATTCATGTTGTTAATGTTTTTAGGGTAAAACACATGGGGTAGCTTAATTAAAAACACTATATTAGAGAATAAATAATATAATAAATAGACAAACATCATAATGAAAATATCAACTATCCATGATAGGATGAGAAGAGGACACAATGTCTCTTCATTGACAAGGACTAAAACAAAGCCAAAATTGGATTAACTTAATGAATATGGGATCTTTGAAAGCTTTTCATGAGCACTCATTAGTTGGTTAAAAAGGTATCTTGACCACATAATATCAAGTAAGCTCAATAACCCCCTGCATATAGTGTAAAGGTGAGATGGGTGAAAATGGGGACTTCTTGTGAGACTAGCATGCCTCTTCTATAGGTGTCCAAAGAACCAAGATAAACAATCCTATGTCAAAACTAAGTAGATGATTGATGTAAGAAGACTACTTGTGAAAGCCAATTATGACTTCCACCTTAGTATGCTACTTGAGAGCCAACTGTGGCCTTCAAAATTAGTTTGTTTTTGCTATGATTTTTATAATGGATCTTTTGTTGATTGATATATATGGGAAGCTAATCGATGTGGGAAGCTTCCATGAAATTGTAGTGATTTTGACAAAATTATTTACTTATCCATCCTTCAATACTATGGTCTAATTTTATTAGCTTTGTTTAATGATTTTTGATAGCTATCCTTCAAGGGAATAGTCCACCTTACGGTTGGAAATTTCAAAATAAATTTTTGATAGTTGTGCTTCTAGGTAGTAGTCTTTGAATGCTAGGAATGACCCACGATTGCTAGTAATAGTTATATTTTACTTTGAACTTTCTTGACATAGACCTGCTTAATCCATCTTAGTGGTTCACCTTTATAAAGGCAAAACTAGAAGCACAAGAAGGTTGATTAGGTGTGAAGAGGTTTAGGTGACAATGATCATAGGAATCCATCCTATAAAGGGGTAGAAAGTACCATGAGAACCATGCCATGGGTAGAGCCATGATACCTATTATTTAATATAAGGCTATGCTAGTGATAGATAATCACATGATTCAATTTTAGTTGATTTACCCTAAAATATGGAGATGGAATGTAGGTAGATAGCAAGGGATGAGCTTAAGTTAGACAAAAGGTGAGCTTGATCCTTTTTAATATAATAATGGATTCAAATGAAAAGCATTGAGGGGTTCAGGTTTTTTATGGCCTTCAAGAGAAGGTAATTGATAAGCTCCTGCTCCATACTTATGGGTTATGATATAAGGTCCAATATAATTGAAAGCAAAATTGCCCTACTTGCTTTTCTCCATATTAGTGACATGCTGATTTTCCTTCATGATGAAGTCTCTGATATGGAATTCATGCATTTTAAGGAATTTATTATAGGCATGCTTGAAATGATATTGATAGACATAGAGGTGGGTAAGGGATTCTAAATTATTCTCATCAAGTAGTTTTAGTTGGTATAGATGATGTTAATGATAATCACTCTAAAAAATGAGATCCTATAAAGATATGTGAAGAGATGAGATTTGGACTTCAAGAGGCAAGATGGCCTCTACTCCAAACACAAGATAAAATAGTGTAACACTCATAGGGGTTATAATACTACTGAAATACACCGATAAGGTGAATGGTATTTGTAAATACCAATCCTAACTAGATTCATTAACCATTTTAGTTAGCATATTATTAAGAGTTTTGTTAGAGGATTTAGCTTGTCCATTCACTTGAGGATGATAGGATGAGGATAAACTTAAATTAATGCCAAATGCATCACATAGACCCTAAACTTGATTATTCTTAAATTATTTACCATTATCGGTCATAATCTTATGAGAAACACTAAAGTGTTAGATGATATGATGGTTGATAAAGTTGATAATCTTCTCTGCTTTGGTTGAGACTAGAGGAATAACCTCTACCCACTTGGTAAAATACTCAATCATGGTGATAATAAAATGGTGTTGTTATGAGGAATGAGGGTTTATTTCACTAATATGATCTATACCCCATTGTGGGAAGGGCCAAAAATTAGTGGAAACTCAAAGGCTATGGCTAGGTGTGTGATGCAAATTGGTATGTTGTTGATATTTGACACAAAATTTTACATAATTATAATAGTTTTGGTTAAGGGTAGGCCAGTAATAGCTAAGATGAAGGATGCACTTAGCCATAATGAAGCCACTAAAGTGTCCCCCATAGATACCATGGTGCATTTCCTTGATAACATGAGAGGCTTCATGACTACATAGGCAATGGAAGAGGAGACCATCAAAGTCATGCTTGTAAAGGATACCTCCTAGTATGGTATAACATGAGGTACTTTGAATAAACACTCTTTGAGCATTCTTAGAAGGGATAAAAATAACTATGTCAAGGTTAAGATAGTTTAAGGTTTGCTAATAACAAAGGTTGGTTTGGGTCTCCTCCACATTAAAAATGGTGGGAGAATCTAGTATTACATAGGAAGGCTGGGTTATCTTATGGATAATGATAGACAACTTATATTTAGAGGGTGTATATGGCATATAAGAGGTAAGGTAATCCATGGTATTAGTGAATTTATTAGCAGATCATGGAGTTGACTAGATGTGATAGTGTTTAAATGATGATAAGAATTTGTGAACTAGTTATTTGTATTGTTGCAGAATGTCATTCTTACACTGGTTAGAGCCATTGATTTGACTGACCACAAGTTGGGAGTCACCAAAGATATTGATCATTTTAACTCATAAGGCTAGGGTAGTTTAAAGGCCTATCACTAGGGATTCATACTCAGTTATATTATTAGTAAATTAAAAATCAATTTTGAAAGATAAAGGAAAAGGTTCACCATCAAAGGGGATAAGGATGATACTTGCTCCCCCACCACATTAACACTTTGATCCATCAAATAATATGGTGACTTGATAGGTGAATTCTTCTTGAGAGAGGGTCATAATGGACTCATCAGGGAACTTGAGAGGGAAAGGTTGCTTATATATTAAAGGTGCCTCAACCAATTGGTTAGTAATGAATTGTATTGTAATTGACTTTTACTGAATAAACTCAAGGTCAAAATCTACTAAGAACATGAGCCACTTGGACATACGCTAGTTTTGGTATGGCTTGGAGTGTATGTACTTGAGTGGGTTAGTATTGGTTATGATATAGGTTTTGTGGTTAAGAAGGTAGTGTAAAGGTTTTGTGGCCACAAAGACTAAAGCTAATCAAAGATTCTCAGTATGGGTGTATCAAGTCTCATAATCTAAAAAGCATGATAAATAATGTAGTAAATGGATTACTCTCTATGTTTTTCATCTTGGTGAGCCAACATTTCCCTTAAGGAATGGTTAGTGGTATAGATATAAAGGTAAAAAAGTTGGTCATCCTTGGGAGGGGTGAGGATAGGTGGAGACAAAAGGTACTCCTTGATTTAATCAAAGGCCTTTTAATAGTATCTATTCCACTTGAAATACACATCCTTCTTCAAAAGGTGGTGGAATGGTTGACACGGGTCTAAAAGCTAGGTGATAAAATGATGAATGGATTGAAGCTTCCCCTGTACGCTATAGAGTTTCTTGAGGTTGAATAAAGGAAGCATGTCTAGGAATGATTTGATCTTGGTGGGATTGATTTCTATTCCATGAAGGGAGATAATAAAACCAAGAAGCTTTATTGATAAGATCCCAAAAATGCATTTCTTAGGGTTTAGGCAAATATGATAGTGGATGAGTCATTCAAATATGATCTTAAGAAAAACCAAGTGATATTTTTGGAGTTTGGATTTTCTAAGAAGGTCATCCACATAGTCCTTGATAATCTTATGGATAAGGTCGAGCAAGATATAAGTCATTATATGTTGATAGGTCACACTAGTGTTCTTTACTTTGAAAGGCATGAATCTATAGAAGAACGTTCACCAAGGGGTGGTAAAGGCAATTTTATGCTAATATTTAGGGAAATTAAGTTTTAGTTATATCCTAATAAACCATGTATGAGAGATAACATCTCATGGTCAACTATAAGATCAATAAGCTAGTTGATGATTGGTAGGGGAAAGTCATCTTTAGGGTAAGTGAGGTTGAGGTCATAAAAGTTCACACAAATGCATAGTCCCCATATGGATTTGGTGATAAGAATGACATTCAAGACCCATTAGGGGTAGTCAATGGGTTGAATAAAGTTGACAAAGAGAAGATGCTAAAGCTCTTGTTTGATGAGAAGGGCTATGCAACGATACATGCATCAGATCTTTTTATTGATAGTTTTGGCATCATGGTGAGTGACTATGTTATGGGTAGTAATCGTGGGGTAAATTCTAGGTATATCATTGTAAGACTAAGCAAAGGATATGATACAGTCTTAGAGGAAAGAGGGAAAGTCTTGAAGTTCTTTAGCATTCAGTGATTGGCCAATTTTGACAATGTGGGGGTTATCTGAAGTACCCAAGTTGATATCTATAGTAGATTAATTCAACATTGTTGATTTCTTGGGAGGAAGGGATTTGTGGATTGAAGAATTTAGGGTACTAAGATAGGTGAGAATAAAATCATCATCTTAGCACTAAATAGTGTTAATGGTATGAGAGTCTTCTCATATCATCTCAAGATGGGTGAAAGGGATGGTTGCAGTTACCCCTTCCTTTTGATAAGTCGTAGGTCTAAGTTTGATCATGTTGATGGAAACAAAATTTAGGTGGGATGATGTCATCATATTCACACACAAGAGGTGGAGAGGTTGATGAGGAAGGGGTATCATCCTCAAAAATGGTGGTAAAGGTGGTTTGGGTTATTTATTGTTAGGTAAGATTAAACCAAGACTATGCTTCACATGTGGCTCCCTACTTTCAATGGTGACCAATTCATGTGGGCCATGCTCATACCACCCAATACTGAAGCCTTTCCAAATACACTGATGGAGGTATATCTTGGTGAATCTTGATTTATCTAGGTAAGAGAAGCCATTAGTGAATGGTCAAGGTGTAAGAGAGGTAGTAGAAGCACTGAGGGATTTTTCAAGTCCCCCATAGACAAAATGAGTCTGATGGTGGGGAGGTTTGATTCAAATAATAGTCTCGACATTAGGGTTATATCCCAGATGGTTGTTAAGTTTCCCATATTCATGAGGAGTAAGGAAAGTGTCAAGTGATAAAAGGTGATACTCCCCTAGAAAAAGGTGATAGAATGTGGATTCCAAAGGGTCTATGTTAGGGATTTGGTGTGAAGGTATAGAGGAACTAGTTAATACCACATTAATAGAAGGGGATATGATATCTACTTTGGTAGTTGAAGGTTGGGTTTTGGCTATTAAGGGTGTGATGGATAGGGGTATGGGGACATCATTGGGGGGGGTAGGTCATGTTTGATGTTGATAAAGGACTTGGTTTAACTTGGATGGTGATGACCTAGCCTTCATGCTCAAACTTAATGTAATGGTGGAGGGTAGAGGGAGTTCAACCCATGGAATGAGTCCATGGTCATTCCAACAAAACATTATATTAGAATTCACCTTCAACAACATAAAAAAGTTTGGGGAGCATGAGCTGTCCCATATGGATATGAAGGATGATAGTTCCCAAGGTAGTGGCCATGCTATCATTGAAGTAATAAATGATGAATAAAGATTTGGACATGACATTATCTAACAAGTTGAGTTGGTTATAGGCATGAGAGGAGATGATGTTAATGTTAGCTCCCGCAATAATCATGACTCATTTGATGTGGGTTTGGTTGATGTAAGTAGTAATAAAGAAAGGGGGATTTGGGTCCTCAAGGTGGATGGAAAGTATTTATAAATACTTGAAGGTAACAAGTTTGGAAATTTGAAAGGCACAAACAAAGGATGCTAGAGGTTTGGGGTCATCAATTTGGACCTTAATGGATTATAAAGCCTTTATTAGTGCTTGAAAGTGATGGAGAGAGGTAGAGATAAACTCATACAATCTCATCTTCACTAAGGTCTAGTGAAATTTCTTTAGGAGAAATCTATTAATGGATTTTGAGTGGTTAGATTAGGAGGCACCTTAAATAAACACCTTGGGTTTGGTGGAAGATGGAGATATATGGGTGTGGGTTGGTTGGGAGGTTGAAGATGGATACATCCATGTAATGGACACCATATCTTTCCCTTTATACTTTTATTGTGATCTTGTAACCACATTGATAGTATGGATAGAAGGAAAGGTTGAGGTGGTGGATTGGTTAGACTCATATTCACTCCTAAGTTAGAATGGAGGAGTAGGTAAGCATTGGGTAGCTATGGTTGGTGATTAGATTTGTATGGGGCCCATAGGAGGTTCATCTATTAATATATGATCCTCATCATATAGCTATTGTATAATAGTTTGGAGAGCCTTGGAATTATTCATGTCATATCTGAGTGTCTTATGATAAAAACACACATGGTGGTCATTGTACCAGATGGGTTTGTGATTAAGAGGATCAAAGGGTCTGATGAGAGGTAAGGCTAAATGAAAATTCTAAAATAACCTATGGATAATAGTTGAGTAGGACTTAGCTAAATGTGGTATGGGTGTGATGATCTTTGCTTTGGTGGTTGAAGTGGGAGGTTATTTGGAGATGGGTTTAGTGGTAGGTATTTTAGGTAGGGTGGTGTGTTGGGTTGATGATATTGGTTTAGTCAAGAGGGTTGATGAGCTAGAGGTGGAATATTTTAAGGTAACTAGCTTATGTATTGTTGGCATGGTAAAAAAAGGTGGATAAGAGAACAACTACAAAGGTTTAACCAAAGGAGGTGGTGGGGTTTTGGTAGAGGCAATTGGATTCCTACTCAAGGTAGAGGGATGAGGCCCAAAAATGGAGGGTAAGGTTGAGGGAGAAAAAATTTGGGAATTCTAGCCTTTGAGTGGTTTTACCTCTTTGGTTGCTCTAGTTTGGCATTTGGTTGTAGGTTCTTATGAGGCAAGATCCACCTTTACTAAGGGGTGTACAAGGTTTGTTGTGGGGAAGGTTCCAAGTTTATTGATTAGTTTTATTATTTTGGATTGAGAAGGTGATTTAGTCACTGGGGGTTTAGGTGTCTCAAATGGTTGAGGGATTATTGAATTGGTAAAATTTGTTATTGGTTTGGTTGGTAGGGTAGAAGTTTAGATGGTGGAAGTGGTGGGTTAGTCTACTGAAGGAATGGTTGGAGTTTATTTATTGGTGATATAAGGTATCCCTAATTTCTTCTAGAAGGTGGCTCGATCCATGTCAGGGTTGGAGATAAATTCCAAAATTTTCACTAGCCTAGAGAATGGTTTGTAGGTTAGTTTGATTCTTTGAATAATAGACCTAAAGGATAAGCACCTAGGTGGAGACACATGGATGGTAACCTTGTCCTCTTCCTCATTAAAAGAATGTAAAGTTGAGATATGTGGTTCCTTTGTGGGAGGAGTAGACATGGGGGTTTCCTCCTTGGGAATGATTTATAAAGGGGGAGTGGTTTTATTGGTAGTTAAAGGTGAAGGTGAGCTGGTGATGGTTGGTTATTTTGGTACGATAGTTAAAAGGAAGGTTAGTGGATCCACTATTTAAATAAGTGGAGGAGGAAAGGGTGGCACTTCCTTGGTTTGGGTTTTTGAAGGAAGAGAAGCTAAGTACAATACCTAAATAGATTTAGGAGGTGGAGAACTAAAGGATTGGGTACTAGGTTTTTTGGGTAATGAGTGCATCAAGGACCATGTTAACTATATGGGTATCATAAGAACACTCGATCATGTTGCTCTCATTCTTGTCAGGAGCATGGTTTGGGAAAGGTTTCTTGAATATATCAAAGGCTTGGTTTGGTGATGCATTGGGGTTATCTAATGTGAGTTACCCCTTATCAATAAGGGATTAGATAAAGCTCTTGAAGGTGTTTTACCTATTGATGTCATGTCCTATTACCTAATGAAAGGCAAATAGATCATTATCATTGAATAAAGTAGGTGTAGGATGAGAGACATCAAACTGACTAGGAGCTTTGATAGGAATAAGTTGAATGATGTTGGATTTCAATAATTTCTCCAAGATGGAAGCATAATATTCTCCAAGTGGAGTAAATTACTTCTAATTATTTCAGTTTTGGTTCCTCAAGTTTTTATTTGAGGAACTAGTGGGATTTGGTTGGTTGATGAAAGGTGGAGGAGTAGCTTTTAGGACAACCACATTCATGGTTTCTTTAATCTTAGTATTGGTATTGGGATGGTTGATTAACTTGGAAAAAGAGGTCTCATTAGTTTTATAGGTTGAATTATTATTATTGAGATTTAGCTTTCCTTCATCAATATCTTGGTTCTCTAACTTACATGCCATGGTAAAAGCTTAATTGAAGGTTTAGAAGATTAGGAAATGAAGTGTAGAGGAGATATGCCTGGTACACATATGAGCAAATATCTCTATAAGTTTGGGTTGAGGTAGGGAGAAGGAGAGTTGGCTAATTAGGTTCCTCTAATGAGCTAAAAAGTTGGTAATAGATTGATCTTTAAACTACTAGATAGAGTAGAGGTTGGTTATAGAAACTTTCTTGGAGATATTGATCAAAAAGTAGTCCAAGAAGGTTTGATCCAATTGGGTGAAAGAGAAAAGGGAGTACTTGGGTATGGAACTATACCAATCCAATGCTAGACCTACTAGAGACATGGGGAATGTGTAGAGAAGAAGGGAATCATCATAGGTGATAAGTTAACATGAATTCCTAAATCCCCTAAGGTTTTTTTGAATCCTCCTTACTTTAGAATTTAGATAACTTGGGAAGTTCCCATAGGGGAGGATATGGTTTAATAGGTATGGATGGATGGGCTCATTATAGATTTAGTCATATGATAGATGTTGTGATCACTCAAAATGGATGAATCTAAGGTGGTCATCTTATCCATAAGCATCTTCATTAGGTCTGCTTGGGGTTATGCACCCAAAGGGTTATAAGATGCATATTATTGGGATGGTTAAGAGGCTACAACATAGCAGTAAGTAGATGATAATGGTTGGGTGGAAGATACATAAGGGTAGGTAGATGTATGTGGTTGGGTAGTGGGTACATGCCTTTGCGGATTAGGGATGTAGCCAAAGGTTGGTCTAAGGGGTGCTAATTAGATAGGAGTGATAGTTGGGTTGGTGAGAGATGGAAGGGTGGTGACCCTTGTACTAATTGATGGTAAGGTAGAGGGCATGGACACCATAAGGTCTTAGATTAGAGTAGTGGTTGATGGATTGGGGTTATCTAAAGGAAGGTTGGTAGTGTTAGAGGTAGGTACTTCCATTGTGGAGGAGTGGTTGGTAGGAGTGGAAGGTATAAGGGTAGAAATAATTTGGGTTGGTTGGTTTTTGATGGTAGTCTCAAAGGGGTTATTGGTTAATGAGGAAGCTTGGGTAGTAAATGGTTTGGTAGTAACCATGGAAATAGAGGTACTCCACATGAGGTGGAAGGGTGTGCCATAAAGTGGATCTATGGGTAGGGCTAAAGTTGGGGTACGATAAGACATGGTTGTAAGATAATGTTACAAGGTCGTGAGATTGTTATGTAAAAAAGTGGAAAAATTCACATCTCCTTGAGGAACCTCCTAAGGGAAATTAATACTTTCCAAGGGGTGAGGAGATTTTATTGGTTTGGAAATGTGGTCCATGGATGAAGAGGCATGAGAGGTAGGTTGGCTTGGTGATGGGTTTTTCTCCACAAGGTCTCTTTGTTGTTGGTGAGTGAGAACCATATGAGATAAGGGAGATAGAAAGCACAAACAACATCACTAATCAAATAAAGAGAAGAAAATAAATGATCAAATAAATAATATCACACTCTAGAAGATATGTTAATCCCTAGAGTTTTAATTAATCTCATTTTTAGCTAATGCCTTAAGATGTGTGACTAAAATTGGTTTGTAGAATGGGTACTAGAGAGGAAGGCTGTTGGTTTTAGGTTATGTTTAGGTTCTAAAAAATAATCTATATTGGAATAAATACATGGCTTGGTATTGGGGCCTACCCCCTCACTTCACACACCATAATAATAAGGGTGTTAGGTGCTTAGCCAGTATATACTGATATCTAGAGATTATACTCAACCAAAGAGCTGAGTTGGTTCTCCTCTTGGTAATGACATCCAAGTAGGATTGCTAGGAAAGGGTAAGGTCACCGCTAGGTGATGAAATCCTATTTAGTCCTTGTCTCAAGTTTATTTGATTTTTAATTGGTGAAAGTGGTTTGGTTGAGTGTGTGGAATAAAGAGTGAAGCTACGATACATTACTTTGATTTTAAGTTAAGCTATGTGAATTAATATTTCAAGCAATCAATGTATGTAATTGATTTTAATCCCAAATAAATTTTTGATTTTATTAATGAGCATATAATAGAGAGAGAATTCAAAAAAATAAGAAACCAATTAAAGACACAAGGGTCCCACTAGGCATGCCATAATGTTTCAATGAATTTATTACTTATTATTGGAAAAAGGAAAAGAAGAAAGTATGGGTATGGTTGAAAAACCTATTTGATTATGAGTGTATTGAAGCAGAAGATCATGAAGAGATCCTCATTGGCTTGGGAGGATGACTTATAGATAAGAAAGTACTAAAACAAACTTGTTTTTTAGATAGATAGTTGAGTAGATTGCCTAGTGATAGATAGACCCTAGAATCAAGAGCTTCCTTGGGAGTTGTCAATCCACATGTTTTAAACAATTAAGTTTATAAATATAATAGAAGATACTTGCATCAATAATTCAAAGGTACTAAAATTAAAAAAAGAATGCTTGCTTATAAAATAGACTAGAAATGATTAAATTAGTGATAAACTAATCAATATTAGTACTAGGGAGTTGGGGTATGCTTAAAAAAATTAGAAAGGGGTCTATGAATAGGGAATAACATGGAGAATTAGTTTTGGTTGGAGGTAGGTAGGTGAAATTAGCTTGCTGGTTTTTACTACCATAGTGACCATTAGTGGTTGGGTTGACTGTCAATAATTAAGGTGGCCATTGATGGTCTAGGTGACCATTGAAAGCTGGATAGACCATCGATGGTTGAGACAACCATTGACAATTACTATATATGGATCTGGGTTGATGAAAATTCTGATTGATGAGATCTAAAAGATGGATTCTAAGAGATGGGTAACCCATGGGTTGATTACAAAATGGATATAAAGTAAATCAATAGTAAGAAATAATTACTTGTCTTACCAAAATCTAGTTGGGTGGATGGTTGAGGTAGTTGACCTATTGGTGGAATCTAGATCAATCCCAATAGAGTAATGGTACCTAGGAACTTGGTGGAGAGGTGGTAGTAAATTGAATCTCTGATATGATAGCTATATTTTTAGAATACTGATGATGATTGACCTACAAAAAAAATCTTGGTTGCACAAGATCTTGATAAAAATTATAGATGGATTTCACGTCCCAGCTCCTCCCTCCTAATAGGCATAAGCAAGAGGTATAAGGGAAGGTTCAACTAGGATTCCTAATTATAACTTGCACATGTAATGGATTTCAATATGATTTAGACAAATTATATTTATAAAAGCAAAGTAGGTATTTTGCATGTTGGTTTTTGAGGAGGTACACCCTGACCATTGATAATCATGGTGACTATCATTAGTCAACCTAACCATCAGTGGTTGAGGGTGAAGGGTAAATATGGATAAAATTTAGGTTAAGCCATTTTAACCAAACTGATTATAGGAAATATTTGTTAGTGGTTATAAGGTTAAATTGGTCCTAAGAGGGTCCCAAAGTAGTTAAGGGGTGCTTTAACACTAGAAATCTTGACGTGTAGATTTTTGGTGTCTACACCCTCATTAATAGAAGAATAAAATTTGGCACTAGACTAGAAGAAGGGCTCACTTGTGTTATTGACCAATAAGTATGGAAACCATCATTATAGAGACACCCAAGATATTAACAATGTCTAGGGCCTGAGCCAATTTTTTGGTTTCACCATTATCACACTATAAGAGGCTTAGACCTATAACTATTATCCCTAAGGTACATAGAGCCCAAACACATTTCTCTATAAGGAATGTATCACCTATATATATTACTATAAACCAACCTTGGTTAATTAGATCTACTATTTATATCCCAAGGGACCAACATGATCTACCTAGGATTCTAGAGAAGTATCTACCTACTTTCTCCCCTTCAAATGGGAGAATGACTTAAGAACACATCAAATATTTCAAGGCTTCCTTGAGATTAATGAATGTTATCCATGAGGATGTTTCATGCAGGATTTTCCCATTTAATTTTCAAATTCCTCTTATGATTGGTATCTTAATTTGTAAGAAAATTCCATCACCTCATACGAAGAGTGTCAAGGTCCTTCCTTATGCAATTGGGATAGGTGACTAATCTAAGTTTGGTATATTAATTATTTACTAGCATGAAAAGGAATCCCAATGAATCTATCTAAGCCTTCAATGTAATATTATAGAATATGCACACATAATTAAATGTTGTATATAAGCTAGATAAAAATATCACACTCTAAATATAAAAGAATGCCTTAGATCCTATTACTACCATGTTCTTGTGAAGAGCTACTATTGCCACTATGCTAGATTTAGAATTACAACAAGCTACCTATATTGATAAATAACTTAATCCATAACTTAGACCACATAATCTATGAGGTCAAGCATTTAATAAAAGATTTCCATATTTAAACACAATTCCTCGTGCAAACCAAAATGCTCCCATATTCAATCAAAATCAACTATACACTCTACCGCCCATGACATAATAGACAGAAAATAAAAATTATGATTCCTTGAATACTCATACATATAAAAATAATCATCATCAGAATCAACATCAGGCTTATACCAATGTAACAGTCACTTAGGGTTCTGATTCCAATAAAAATGAATTAGATTTTATACAGAGAATGGTTTAGAAGCTATGCAATGATTCTCTAAATATGCAAAAGAGGATGGGAAATACCAATACTTAAAATTATAATAATAATTATACATTTTTGAGATACAATAAGCCTTTCAATAGGCCCATTAATAATGTAGACTATAAATAATCCAATAAGCCACTAGAGATCAATATCATGGAAATAGTTTTGCCCAACTGGTATAAGGTCCATAATACATCTCAACATGGAGAGTTGGATTGTATAGAATTATGTGTAGCCTTCAAAATATTCTAATGGGAGATGATCAAATAAGATCAAATAATGAATCCTCCTAATTTGACTCATGAATCTAGACCTTCTAGTCAATCTATGGCATTTGATACTTTCGAGTCTCCGTTCCATAGTGATGAAAAAAATATCCCAAAAGATAATTATGATGAAGTGTAGTCACTCCATCATTTCAATAGGAACAATTATAATATGAGGAAGAGACATCTATTTACTACTTCTAATCCTCCTAATAACATGGTTAACCCTCCAAATCTCAAGGTTGACAATAATCCCCCTCCCCCTAAAGGGAATGATCAGCCTTAGTACAAAGAGGAACATGATAAAGTGGGATACAACATTTTGGAAGATATTAAGAAAATCAAGGCCAAAATTACTTTTCATGAACTATCATAGATCAAAAATCCAAAAGAGATCTTATAGAAGTCCATCATGGGAAAGTTTGTGCCAAAAAATTCTAGGACAACCAATATGAATGTCATCTATAAAATCAAGCCAAAAGTTCCCCCTTTATTACTAACTATTCAAGAATTTGGAAAAAATATACATAATTGCTTAGTATATTTAAGAGCCTCATAAACAATCATGTTAAATTTTATTTGTCAGAAGCTTGGTCTAACACCAAAGCCATCTAAGAGGACTTTGTCACAATTTGATAAAATAGTGGTGCCCATGTTGGGAGAGTTAAATGATGTGATAATTCAAGTTATATCATAACTAAGAGTGAATATGAATATTGACATCTTAGTAGTGGACATTCTTGAAGGCTATGGATTGTTATTGAGAAGAGACTGGTCAAAAATGCTAGACATATATCTTTCCATAGACTTTTCACATATTTGGCTACCATGGAGAGGCATGGCCAATTAGATCAAAATTGACTGAGAGACAAGAATGAAACATCCTATTATGCAATACAATAATACCAATGAGGAGGTAAGTTACAAATCTCTTAGTCTTGGAATTTATACATTTTCCACAAAACATGAAGCACCAGAAGAATTTTTGGGCCCTTCATAATTATGGACCCTCCATTTCAATGGAGCTAGATCTAAGCAAGTATTAGGTGTTGGTATTGAATTAATCAATCTACAAGGAGAGAAAATATTGGTATCATATAGGCTCTATTTCCCATACACTAATAATTGAATAAAATATGAAGCATTGATTTTGGGATTATTATTTTCCCTCAAAAATAATGTCAAAAAACTGCTAGTATATAGAGATTCTAAACTCATGGTAAACCAGGTAAGGAATAAATATCAATGTAAGTTATCATATTTAAATAAGTA
Source organism: Torreya grandis (assembly GCA_037957365.1). Taxonomy (NCBI): domain Eukaryota; kingdom Viridiplantae; phylum Streptophyta; class Pinopsida; order Cupressales; family Taxaceae; genus Torreya; species Torreya grandis. The sequence goes on along the minus strand of JARHVA010002362.1, from coordinate 831,307 downwards.
AAAGATTATATCCTAGTGTCTAATATAATCATTTGAATATTTCCACATAGTATCTATCCCAAGAGAATAGAAGGGAGCCATTGATCTATTGGCCACTTTAGTAATAAATTTGGCACCTTTATAAGAGTTAAAAATCTAGAAGTTCTTCATTAAATTGGTACCATGTCCTTCAATACCAAACAATGTATAAAATTTTCAAGTGTTTGATGATGACCAATAAATTGTCCAATTTTTGAAAAATTTAGGACAATCTAAATCTCAGATATTAGATGACAGAGAAAGAAACCATAGGTGCCATGAAGAATTGGATGAAGAAGTCATTATCTAGATGAAAGAGAATTAACTCCCATTCAAAATAATCACCATGAATAAGACCTTTGACATATATCCTTAGGCTCAATCATAGAGGCATTTGAAGGTAAATAAATGTAGATTTAGTTTTGAAAATCTTGGTGATGGAGTAGAGGTCAATGATCCATACAAATTTACTAATGGAGTAGAGGTCAGTGATGGAGACCTTCTTAGATATATTGATCAAGAAGTGGTCTAGAAAGGTTTGGGAAAGTTTGGAAAAGGAAAATATGGAATGCTCAGTGGCATCACTATACCAATCTAATGTTGGTCCAGATAAAGACATAAGAAAGGTGTGAAGGAGAAGAGCATCATCATAGGAAATCAGTTAGAAAGAATACCAAAACACTCTTAAGTATTGTTGGGAGGTCTTCTTTACTTTTAAATTTAGAAAATTTGGGTAGTTCCCATTAAGGAGATTAAGGTTGGATAGGTACAACTGAGTGAATAGGTTCATTACATATTTGGTCATAAGATAATAGGTTGTGAGTGCCATAGATAGATGACTCTAGGTTGGTCATTTTATCCATCAACATTTTGACCAAATCTGTTTGGGGTTGGGGAGTTTTATAATTATATGGAAAGTTTTGATGGGGTTGGATGGATGTAATATATGGATAACTGGTGGGAGGTTGAGAAGATTCCACATGTTAGTATGTGGTCATTGAGGGTTGGGATGATGCCACATAAGGGTTAATGGGCATAAGAGGTTGGGTGGAAGATTGAGCTATGTACCCTAGTGGATTAAGAACATAACATGGATAGGGTGTCATAGGTATTTATTGAAGAGTTGATGTGGGTTGATTTGGAGGTATGATGTTGGTAGATTGGGGAATTGATATATATTGGGTTAGAGGTATGGATGGGTTAACTAGTTGGGATGAGTGGTAACTCTGGTACTAATAGGTGGAAGGGTAGAGGCTATATAAAGCACCACAATTTGAAGTGGGGTGAAGATTGGTGGGTTGGTAGTGATAAGGGGAATATTATCAATATGGGTAGAATGTATCCCCACAATGGATAGAGTATGGGTAATAAAAGGTGAGGTTTCCCCTATGTTAAAATAATTATTGGTTGGTGTAGGGGTGTTTGGTTATTGGTTGGGTTGTTTGATTAAGCTTAGATGGAAGTAGTGGATGGGTTATTAGTGGAGGAAGATGTTTGAGTGATCATAGGTTGGGTAGAGATAGTATCAAATAATGTGTCCCCCATAAGATGGGGAGGCATCTCATAAGGTGGATCACTTGGAGGAACCAAAGTAGGGGTGCTGTGAGACATGTTGTTGAGGTAATGTTAGAAGGCCATGGGGTTGTTATCAAAGAAGGTGGAAAAATACACATCACCTTGGATAATAATGTAAGTCATGGTAGGGTTGGTAGAAGGATGGGGAGAACCCTCAACATTTGAGGTATACTCCATAGAGGAAAAATAAGAGGAAAGTGGTTCCTAGTTGGTTTGATTCCTCAATTGTTGTCTAGTGAAAACCATATGAGGAATAGAAAGGAATAAAGAAAAGATCACAACTCAAACACAAAACAAAAAATAGAAAAATATCTCAAGGAAATAAAAAACATACACTACAGTGCATTTAAAATCTTAGGATACCTTTTATCACACTTTTGGCTTATGCCTTGGTTGGAAAATTTGAAGAAGAACTTGGTTGGTAGAACAAGTAATAGAAAAGAATTGTATGGTTTATTTTAGGTGTTTAAGTCTCTAAAAAGGATGCATTTTGTAAATAAATATGTGGCTTGGTATTGGGGCCTACCCCCTCACTTCACACATTGTAGGCATAAGGGTGTTGGGTGCTTAGCTAGTATATATCAACTTCTAGAGTTTAGACTCAACCAGATAGCTGAGTTTTGGTTTATCTTCTTGATAATGACCTCCAAGTAAGATAGACAAAGGGTTAAGGTGATTCACTAGGAGATGAAACCATAGTTTAGCCTTATGTCAATTATTATGATGTTTTGATTGACTTAAGTGGTTTTGTATGGTCTATAATAAATAAGTAAAGTTATGATTGAATTAATTTGCCTTTAATTTTAACTACATGAGCTAAACATGTAATCAATCAATGTATGCAAGGTTTATTTTATACCCAAAATAAATTTTGATTTATTTATATGAATATAGAATAAGGAAGAAAAGGGCACCTAGATGCTACTAGGGTCCCACTGGGCATGCCAGAATGTTTATTTCAATTTTAGTTTATTTTCTAGTTAGAGAAGTAAGACACTAAATATGAGTATGGTAAAAGAACCTATTTTTTTTGTGCATGTGTTCTAGAAAATTATAAAGATATCCACTTTGTCTTGGGATGAATGACCTATAGCTAATAAAAAACTTAAAACAAAAGGGGTTGTTAGATGGAAAGTGTTGGTTGAATATTTTGTCAATCAACTAACTAATGTTCAAAATAGGTCTTATCAACCATAGAAAGGGAGATTGGTCATCCAGATGTGCAAGTTTACTACATCAAAAGGGGACAAGTTTCTCCTCTCATCAATGGGAGGTTCCCTATTAAATATGAGGGGCTATATACTACATATATAAGTAGAAAATAACACTCAGGGGTAGGGCAACATCATCCATCTCTCTTCTTTTAGAGATGATGATCACAAACAAAGGAGAAAATCTTGGTGAAAACACTGAAGGCACTTCTCTTCTTTCAAAAGTGGTCTTGTAGCAAACAATAGGAGTTCTTTTAGGTAGTGACGAGAAACTGGTGACAAAGGGTAGTAACCAACAAGATGAAATGGAACACAATGTTTCCACCTCAACTGCCCAAAGAGTGAAATACAAAGGATAATGGGGGCACAAAGTTGTCCCTGAATCCTCGACATAGAAAGAAACTAAAAACACACACTGAAGACAACTATAACAACACAAAGTCTGAAACTAACTGACTTCAAGACATCTTCCTTATCACTTCCACTCATTCTACTTGTTAAATTAAATAAACAAGAATACATCTAGAAGACATACATAATAACACTCTTCTAAAATGGCACAAGCTATAACAGCACAAAGTCTGCAAGTAACTTGCTTTTTCATTCAAATAAAATAATATGAACAACAATTTGAGCTCAAAGTCTCAGTATTTGCCTTTCAATTTGGGTAGAGTCTTGATTTTATGATTAAAAAATCTCCCTTTAAAATGATATAAGAGAATATAATATATAGTAGCCAAGAAAGGCTTGGTAATTTGTTCCATGGAATGGCCCATGCTGCACTCAATGTATTGAATGCATTTTTAATTTTGTCAAAGAGGGCCATGCTGAAATAGGGCAACTGCCTTAACTATGGCATGTTGATTCATCTCAAATGTCCTCTCTTGAGCTTGAGTCATCTGGTATATCACCTTATGTCTATGCAACTGTCCACCTCACCTTTACCCCAAAAGAGACAAATAGGCCATGCCTTTAATGTTTGTAGGCTCAACTATCTACCTAGTGGACTATTCCACCTACTGGAATAACTACTGCATATATATTTCTGTTCTTCCCTCTTTCATGATACAATTTGAGCCCTTGAGCTACCTTTTCCCCTTCCTAGTTCTTTTGGTTCCTCCTCTTGGCAGTTCTTCCTTTTGGTCTAAAGGTATTTGAATGCCTTCAAGTCTGGGTTTCAAGCCCATAAAGATCAATGGATAATTTATTTCCACAAATATGACGTCTTCGGGTCCATCATCATTTGAAAGCCAATGGCTAGTTGGTTTCCCTAAATTTGATGGTTGTGGGCCTGTTATCCTCAGTAATTCCTTTGGGTATTTCTCTCTTTCTTTGGCCACTTTCCAATGATCTTAACAAGTAACACGTGGCATTTTCCACTGATCTTAACAAGTGACACATGGCATTTTCTATTGTGAAATAGGTGAGGACACTTGGCCGCATCCGCTTAACTTATAGAAGCTTTAGGTACCTTTTGAGAGTCCTACAAAAGATGACACATGGAAACTTTCACTGAGCTTTAAAAACATTATAGAAACATTTGGGACTCATTTGGATTCATGTGGATATAGACACTTATCACACTCTACTGAGTTATAATGGGACACGTGGCATGTTCCACTACTTTTTAGAAACAAGTTGTAATGTGTCCTGGTAGATGACACTTGGCAACTTCCACTCATTTTAACAACTCACCCAGGGCCCACCACAATCTTTACTCAATATCAAAAAAAAAGGAAGAAACTTTAGATATTGACACTTGGCAGCTTCCACTGAGCTTTACAAGGGACACATGGTGACTTCCACTGCATTTAGAAAAAACATGTTAAAACCTTCCACAGTTGCCACTTGGCACCCTCCATGGAACTCTAAGAGAAGCTTATTGAAATAAGCTTGAAATGAAGATGCAAACACTTGTCACACTCCACTCACTTTTAGCAACTCACTTGGGGCCCACTACAGTCCTTGATCAATAACGAAACCAAAGGAAGAAATTGCGGCCGTTGACACTTAGCAGTTTCCACTAAGTTTTACAAGGGACACGTGACACATTTTACTACTTTTTAGAAACAAATTATAATGGGTCTTGATACATGAAACTTGGCATCTTCCGCTCAACTCTAAGACTTTAGATAAAACTTTAGGCAAAAATAAAAACCCGCGTAGAAAGAAAAACCTGTAGCCTATGTCATAAACCTTACCGCCTCAAAACTGAAACATACAGGGACAAAACTTGGAGCACACAACTGAAACTCAAAATAAAACATAGAGTATCTTACTCTACAAAGGGAAGAGCAAAATTTTCAGCTCGTAGGACTAAAAATAGTTTACATGTTACCCCAACAATGAGTGATATTTTTGGGGACAACAGCTGGCTCCTGTTGGGGAACTTCCTTCAATTAAATACTTGGAACAACTAAGGGGAGTAGAAACTAGAATCTCCAGTGCCTTGAATTATGCCATTGGGCTGGAGTCACGCTACCCAAAAATAAAGGCTCCAAAAAATGAAAATAAATAACAAAAAGTAGAAACAAAGACTATACAAATATACATATGTACAGGTGAACTTATCTGATACTTTAAGAATTGAAGTGCTTCAGATTCTGCCCATTGTGAGGTAGAGAAAAGAGTGCCATATTTATACCTCAATAGGAAATTTTTTTCACCATTGATATGATGAATAGTAAAAGGGCCCCTCCATAGGGAATCAGACTTTCCATGCATTCCCTTTGGTTCTCTCCTCTTATCCCATAGGAGGACTTGATCTCCAATCTGGAAATCATGGTTCTTTGTTTTTTGGTTGAAGAGATTCTTCACCAAAATTTGATAGGAATAAATTTGATTCACCACCATAGTTATCTACTCATCTAGCTCATCCAAGCACATGATCCTCTTATCAAAGGAGCTTTCATATGTTTGATCCTCAACTGCCTTAGCCAATTTTAATGCCGACAGTTCTAGGGTGATTGGTATCTCAGCATTGAGCCCATAAAGAAGTTGGAAAGAAGACATAACAATTACCCTTTTTGGTGTAATTTTGTCTACCCATAAAGCATCAACCAATGCTTTATGCCATGTCCTTTGATTATCATCCACTAACTTCTTGATGATGGTCACCAGGTTCTTGTTACTTGATTTAGCTTGTCCATTCCCTTGTGGAAAGTAATCAGAAGCATGGGAGAGGGTAATCCCATAGTAAAAATAGAATTGAGTGATCTCTTGGGAAGTGAAACAAGTTGCATTATCAGTGACAAACTTGGTTGGGACCCAAAACCTGGAAATGATGTTCTCTTTGAAGAAACTACACACTACTTCTGAAGTAGCATGCTTGGTTGGGATAGCTTCCACCCACTTGGTGAAGTAATATGTGGTTGTGAGGACATAATCATGTCCAGCACTTGAAGATGGGTTTATAACACTAATGAAATCAATTCCCCACTACTATAATGGCTCCTCTATGACCACTGGCTTGAGAGGTAGGGCAGATAACTTGAGTTTCCCAACAAACTGTTGGCATAGTTCACATTTCCTTACCCATTTATATGCATCTTGAAAGAGAGTTGGCAAGTAATACCTGGCCCACAAAATTTTATGGGCAGTTACGGGAGTAAGAAATGTCCTCCATAGGCCAAATTATGGAAGGACTTCAGAAGTTGGTTCTTGTGCTCTTTATCCATGTAGCGAAGGAACACTCCATCAAGGCTCCTCTTGTAGAGGTCGTTGTCCCAGAGGATGAAATTGGCAGCTTTTAGTTTGATAGTCCTCCTTTCTTTATGAGATAGGTGAGTAGGATACTCACCATAAGTAAGGAAATGAGAAATACTTGAATACCACTCATTTTTGGTGGAGACAAATAGGACTATTGATGTGTCTTCTTCTTTTGATTCTTCATGCTTTGTTTGTTATGGCTTGTTATCGACAATCAATTGGCATAGGTATTTTCCCCATACTAACTTTGTTGGTTTGATGACTAGATCAAACTCTTGAATTTTTGAAATTCAATTGCCTCTTTTCATCCCAAACTCTTATTGAGTTAATATGGATTTAATTGTGGTGTTAGGAACCAAGCTAGTAGTGTGTGAATTTAGGATCTAGAAGTGAAAATGCTTCACTTCCTTCACCACTGCATAAGCATGCTTCTCCATGTTTGATTATTTTAGCTCATGAGCTTTAAGAGGACAACTCATGAAAGAAATGGGAGATTCCACACCTTCTTGGTTTTGCTGAGCTAGAATTTTTGAAAACGTGTGTTTATAAGCATAACTATACATGGTGAAATCCTTGTTATAGTCTAGACAAACTAGAATTAGGGTGCATGGAATAACTATCTTGATATCCTGGAATGCCAATTTGCCTTCTTCATTCCAGCTGAAGATGGCCTTTCCCTTCATCATGTTTAAAATATGATGAGTCTTCTCAACAAACTCAGGGATGAACCTTCTTAAGAAATTCACATTTCCAAAGAGAGAGTGGATTGTAGTCTTACTTGTGGGAAGGGTAAGCTCCTGGATGGACTTGAATCTATCTGAGTCAATCTTTATGACTTCTTTAGACATAATGTGTCTAAAAAGTTTTCCTTTTGTCACTCCAAAATAGACTTCTTGGCATTTAAGGAATTGTCATTCTGGCAGCAACATTCCAACACTTGTTGTAAGTGGTGCACATGATTTGGGTGATGCTTAGAAAAGACAGTGAAGTCATCAAGATAAACTATAATGAACTTACCCATTTCATCCTTGAATGCAAGGTTCATTGCTCTTTGAAAAGTGGTGCCAGCATTTATCAAGCTAAAAGGCATCCTTTTGTATGCAAATGTGGCCCAAGGTGTGGTAAAAGTAGTCTTGTATTGGTCTGCTTCACCAACTTCAACCTGATTGTATCTTGAGAAGTTGTTTAGCATTGATAACATCTCTGAACTATTCACTATCTGAAGCACTTGATCCATGATAGGTAAAAGATAGTTATCTTTTAGGGATGACTAATTTAAATTCTTAAAATCCACACAAAGGTGAATTTTTCCATTCTTCTTCCTTACAGGCACTATGTTCATAATCAATGTGGAATTATGGATTGGGAAAATGATTCTATCATTGAACATTTTCTATATTTTAGACAAAATAGTATCTGATATCTTCAGATTGTACTGCCTAGATTTTTGCCTATAAGGTGTTGAATCACTTTTGAGAGGAATGTCATGGTGAATCTCATCAAGCCTAAGTGACTTCAAATGATCATAGGAGTATGCTAAGATGTCTATGTACTGGCTGAGCAAAGTAGTGATCTTGAATCTCTCTTCAAGAGTGCAACATTTCCCAATGGTCACCATCTTGGGGTCATCTTTGGTACCTAGATTTACTTGATCAGACTCCTAGGAAGAGCTTGAATCCACTTGTTTCTATTTGATGAATTTGTCATCCTTATCAAATAGCTTCTCAAGGGAAACTAGGTCTTTAGGAATCTTATTCCCTTTAGGTTGTAGGAATTCTTCACTTGCATCTGCACTTGATCCATGGGCTGGTTAAAGCTGTTGAGGCTCATTACCTTGAAAGTGAAGCTATTGAAATCTATCTTTTTATTTCAAGAAGACAATTATTTGATTGTCATTATTAAACACCTACCAATGACTAACATTATCAGGTACACTTGGTTGAAAGACTAGCTCAATAGTGTACTTGTCTCCTTTGAAGTTTGAGTGAGGAACTAAGAGAGTTGCTGAAACAGATAGTGCATCAGCTCTGTCATTAAATCCCCTGGGTATGGTAGAGATTCTAAATGCATCAAAGTTTTCAATCTAATCCCAGACTATATTGTAGTAGTGGTGCAATCTCTCATTCTTGGTTTGATACAGGTTTCTCACCTGACAAACCACCAATTTAGCATCTCCTTTAGCATGAAGGAGTTTAATTCCTTTGTCTCGAGCAGCCCTCAATCCAAGCAATAGAGATTCATACTCAACTATATTATTAGTATTAATAAATTGTAATTTGTAGGATGAAGGAAAAATATCTCCTTGAGGAGATTTTAACACAATACCAGCTCTTAAACTGGTAGAGGAGCAACTACCATCAAACTCCAAGATCCATACCTCATCAGGCACTGATTTTTCTTTGGATTCTTCTTCATTTGAAGAGGGGAATTATTATACACTTACATTGCACTCTACCAATTCTTCTATTATTCTAGCTGAACGTATTTCCAAGTTGACACCTTCAAGAGCTTCAAAAGGCATTTCATAGACTTCCTCTGTGGTTAAGAAATAATTACCCATGCCTGAAGACTCAAATAGAATTTGAGCTTTAGGTATTGATGTTTGAGTAACCACATATTTTTTTTCCTTCTTAGAGATAAATATCCTCATAACACCTTTGACTGAGATCCTTGCTTTAGATAGGTTCATGCTCAATTCACCTCCAACATCCTTGCAAAAATTCTACCCAAGAAGGATGCCATATGATGCTGGGACATTGATCAAAAATTAGGTTCTAATCATGGTTCCAATTCAGAGTTTCAATGGTGGAAAAATATAGATCTCATTGAGATTTTTTTGGTGTTTTTTGCAGTTTACAAAATGGAGTTTGGATGCTCAAGATATGGCTAGTTGAAGAAATCTTGTGATAGGGGGTGTCGAAAGTAACGTGGCACTGTTGAAACATGCCAAGTGGACCAATAGCCATTTGACACGTGGAAAAATAATTTAGTGAAAAAAATTTTGATTTGGTGTTTTTATTCACATTTTATTTGAAATTTTCAAATGTTTACCACTTTGAAAAAGATGCCAAAGACCAACTTGCACAAACTGCCACGTCATTCACCACATCATCTGCCACATCGTGCATGGACCAAGTCAAATCAGTGGCCTAAGTTGGCACCTAAGTCTTGGAATTTGAAATGTTAATGAAATTGACTATTTTAAGCATGAAAAATAGTAATGCCCAATGAATGTGGGACAAAGACATGTCAAAGGTGCCAAAAAAGGAGGGAAAATATTTAAAATCTCATGCTAAGTGCCTAGAAAGGAAGAAGGCTGACCTTTTCACTCTTCCCAAGTGCCTAGAAAGGTGGGAGGTGGTTTTGAACTCCTAACCTATAGCCTAAAAGGTTAATTCCTTGACCACTTCAGCCACAGAAGTCAAAGTGTTATAAAATGGACTAATTTCTACTTGAATAGACACAGGAAGCCGACTGTGTATTGGAAATTATAGACCCAATTATTGTATTTGGTCATTTTGGAGCCCTTAGATGCCAAATCAAAGCTCGGGGTAAACTAAAAAGTTGCTTAGAATTAGGATACACTCTATGTAGTATATTTATTTGTCCATTTTGGATAATTTTTGATGCCATTTTGAGCTATATAAGTTACCAATTTTGATTTGGAGAAGCCTCTGCATGTGATTCAGGAAAGTGAAAGATGTGCTGAGTCAGCCAAGGTCTTCAGAAGGTCTAAAACACTATTTTTGTAGAGAGATATGATATTTTTTTATTTTTAATTATTACTTGTCTTGCAAATTTAGCAACAATTAATGGATTCGTTTGATACAAACCTGGAGACGTAGGAATTTTTGAACCCCATAAACAATTTTTGTGTTTTGATCTTTGAATTCAGTTTTGCATTTCATTGTTAGTTAATTTATAGATCATAATTCATATTTTAATCATAATGCAAAGATTACTCATTTGATCATTTATGGGAAATTGGATAAAATCAAAAATTTGAAAAGTCTGACGGTTTTAATGGAAAATTGATGTGATATATCAATTCACCTTTATTTCAATTTTGAAAATTGGTTTAGATCAGATTTTCATCAATTATTTTTAATCATTCCAACATCTTATAAGTTAAGAAATTTATAATCTATACTTTTAAAATTTCACTTAGAGTTTATCAGTGGAGTTTAAGGATCAAGTTGGTATCAGAGCAGTTAGAATGTAGGGATTGCTTCTAGTTGTGTATTGACAATTGCTTCCAGAATAGTTGTATTATTGGTTTGGAGATTGATTATATTGCAGTGTACAGTATGAAATAAGTTGTTTGTAGGAAACCATGGGCAAGTTGTCACAGATTGAGGCCATCAAAGATGAAATTGCAATCTTGAGATGCTAGAAATTTGCACTTGAACTGCAAGTGGAAAAGTTAAAATTAGAGCTTGAATCCAAGGATGAGCTCTTGATAAGCTTGAAATGTGGTGAGTGTGAGAAGGTAAAGCCTTCTAATTTAGATTTAAAAACTATGACTAAGTGCACTATAAGTTTTTCACCATAAGAATCTTCATCTTCTTCTACCATTTCAGATTTAGATTCTAGTAACATTATTTTTGGTGATTTAGAAAAATACACTAAGGGCATAGGATCTAAATTGTTGTTTAAAATGGGTTATAATAGAGGACTTGGTAGAGATAGCCAAGGTATATCTAACCTAATTCAGGTTGAGCATAAACCTCTTCATGTAGGTTTGGGTTATACTAGTGTGCAGGTGGATGATGGAGAAGTTTCTTCCATGGCTAAAGGAAGATGAACTTCCAATAGCGGAGGTTCTAGGCTACTAGTTCAAAGGTGTAAAGGTTAAAGAGGTATTGAGATTTCACCTCCTGAATCTTACACTAAATCTTCTGATCCAATTGATACTTTTAAGAAGTTTGGATATAATGTATAGAAGATAATGCAATCATTTCTATGCACTTTTTGTGGGATGAATAACCATAGTGCTAAGACTTGTTGGAAACAAAATGCTTTGTTGAAGTAGATTACATGTTTGAAAGACCATTCTCATGATAAGATGGGAATTGGAAAAAGGGGACCCTCACCTAAGAAGGAAGTTTGTACTCATTTTAAAGTGAGTGGACATAAGATTGATAGATGTTTTAAGCTTCATGCATCTTCACATTCAAGTAATGATAAAACTAAGATGATTTACAAACCCCTCACTAAGGTTAATGAAGCTAATTCAACCAAAATGTAGTTGAAAATACAACCCAGGATAAGGTAAAACCTACAAGTGAAAATCCATTCAAGAGGATAAGTCAACAGTATGCAATTGATAATGAATCCACAGAGACAATCAATTTCACTAGGAAAAAAGAATTGGTTAAGTGGATTATCACTACATTCTTTTTGCAAAGCATGGTTAAGAATTCACCTAAGAGAATGAATAAGCATTGATAGATGTAGATTAGAGTTGGTGGAAACACTTCAAGACAGGTTTATCATATGAAGTTTTTCAATTCTCACTTTTTGATAACTCTAAGTTTTTGATCTCCAGAATATACTGTATGGGTAGTCTAATAATGGATAAGACATTAACTCATTTGAAATAGTTGGGGATATAGTAGAGTGATGTTGTGAATTGTTTCCTTACAACATTGATAGTTATACTGCTATTTTGAATGTATCTATTTTTGGCGCATGGATGTATAGATGCATTGAAAGACCCTATGGGCATGTTTAGATGTTAGGCAACATACACTTTTGGTTGTTTGCATTTGCTTAGCATATAAGTCCCATACTAAGGAATTGTATTGTAACATATCCACAACATTTATTGTATGTTTTTGGCATTATAAACTTGTCTTGCAGTTACATTGGGAGTTGTTTTTAGTTTTTGGCAATTCACCGCTTTACAGGATGTGACATTTGGGCAGGGAGTTTGATATGTTGTAATCACTTTAGAAGTTGCATATTCACTTACCCATGCCTTTAGATCAGGAATTTTTGTAGTTTGATTGTGAATCATTTTAATGCAATTGTTTATATCTCTTGCTATGATTGGGTTCTATTTTCATGGATGCAGTAGAACAGTTTGTAGTTTTAGGGGATATTGGACTTTTGGAGACTAAAAGCCCTCCATTGGGGAGGTGTGATTAGAAATTGGGTTCTAATAATGGTTCCAATTTAGAGTTTTAATGGTGGCACATTTTAGAGCTCACTAAGAGATTTTTAGTGCTTTTCATATTTTTGAAAATGGAGTCTGGATGCTCAAGATATGGCTAGTTGAAGAAATCTTGCGATAGGGGGTGTCAAAAGTGACGTGACACTGTTGAAACATGCCAAGTGGACCAATAGCCATTTGACACATGGAAAAATAATTTAGTGAAAAATAAAATTTGATTTGGTGTTTTTATTCACATGTTATTTGAAAATTTCAAATGTTTACCACTTTGAAAAAGGTGCCAAAGGCCAACTTGCACAAATTGCCACATCATCTGCCACATCGTGCATGGACTAAGTCAAATCAACGGCCTAAGTTGGCACCTAAGTCTTGGCATTTGAAATTTTAATGAAATTGACTATTTTAATCATGGAAAATAGTAATGCCCAATGCATGTGGGACAAAGACATGTCAAAGGTGTCAAAAAATGAGGGAAAACATTTAAAATCTCATGCTAAGTGCCTAGAAAGGAGGAAGGCCAACCTTTTCACTCTTCCCAAGCACTTAGAAAGGTGGGAGGTGGTTTTAAAATCCTAACCTACTGCCTAATGTGTTAATTCCTTGACCACTTCAGCCACAGAGGTTGAAGTGTTATAAAAGGGACTAATTTCTACTTGAATAAACATAGGAAGCCGACTGTGTATTGGAAATTATAGACCTGATTATAGTATTTGGTCATTTTGGAGTCCTTAGACACCGAATCAGAGCTCGGAGTAAACTAAAAAGTTATTTATAATTATAATATGCTATGTGAAATATATTAATTTGTCCATTTTGAAGAACTTGTGATATCATTTTGAGCTATATAAGTTACCAATTTTGATTTGGAGAAGCCTCTATGTGTGATTCAGGAAGGTGAAGGATGTGCTGAGTCAGCCAAGGTATTTCAAAGGTTTGAAACACTATTTTTGTAGAGAGATATGATTTTTTTTGTTTGTAAGTATTATTTGGCTTGAAAATTTAGCAAAAATTAATGGATCGGTTCGATATGAACCCAGGGACGTAGGAATTTCTGAACCCCGTAAAAAATTTCTATGTTTTGATCTTTGAATTCAATTTTGAATTTCATTGTTAGTTAGTTTATAGATTATAATTCAGATTTTAATCAAAATTAAAAAAAATATTCATTTTATCATTTATGAGAAATTGGATAAAATCAAGAATTTGAAAAATCTGACAGTTTCAATGGAAAATTAATGTGATATATCAATTCACCCTTATTTCAATTTTGAAACTTGGTTTAGATCAAATTTTCATAAATTTTTTTTAATCATTCCAACATCTTATAAGTTGAGAAATTCAAAATCTATACTTATAAAATTTCACTTAGAGTTTATCAGTGGAGTTTATGGATCAAACATCAACCACCAGGATAGTCATCTTAATTCTTTTGTCTGGGAACGCTGCAAATGCAAATTGGGCATCCTTGATTTGTCCTAGTAGAGGTACTTGCTTATTATCCATAGAGAAAAATCTCCCAAATTTCTTGGTTAGTGTGAGGCTAAGAGATTCAACCACTTTGGCAAGCATGAGATTTTTTGAAGCTCTAGAATCAATGGTATAATTGCTCAGCTTTTGATCATTTATCAATAGAAAAACATAGAAAGGCTCTATTTTCATAGGGGTAGCAGGAGGGGTAATGACAAGGTTGTTTGGGATAGACATGTTCCTTGAGGGATCATGAGTTACCTTCTTAGCTTCTTGTCTTTCAAGGATGGTTTGGTTCTTTACACATTAAACCAATTTGTCCAACTGCTCAGGGTTAGACTGTAGAAATTCAAATTCAGAGATTTGAATTTTGGTTTTCTTTATATGGTCAATTATGTCAAATGTTTGGAAAGAGATAGGAATAGGGGATGGGAGTTCATCCTTTTAGTTTTTAGAAGGGGAAGGATTGGTCTACAAATTTGAAAATAGAGGTGAAGGCACAATTGAGGGACTCACCTTTTTAGCAGTCACCGAGTCCTTTGGCTGGAAAGGTAGAGTGGTTCCCCACTTAGCAATTGAAATTACTGGTTAAGGTCACTGCTCTATCTTCTTTTTATCATCTTGTTGGGATAATTGATTCTTGGATCAGGTGAAAATAGTATATGATCCCTCAAATGCATTACCTTCACCTGTGGGTTCATCTTGATAATTCAGGAAACCAATGTTGGAGTCACCAACTAATTCATCTTCTTCCTCAGTGAAGAGATTAACATCATCTTCAGGATTCAACTCAAGCTAGAATGAGAAATCTAATTTAGCTTCAAGATATCTAACTGCTGAATTGGTTAGAGGTGCTTTAATGGCAAGGTTATTCCTTTGAGGGGAAGAGAGATGATTTGCTTACCCTTGGTTCATGGCAGCATTGCCTTGATATGACTGATTGGGAAACATCCTCCTTGGCATATCTTTGTATGAAGGAGAAGATGACATCCCCTATGCCATTTGCTTTCTAAGAGCAAGAAATTCATTTGCTAGCTTCTACACCATTAGATTAGTGCTGGCTGAAGGTGAGTGAGGAAGAAGAAGATTTACCTCTATTTGGATCTCTCCTTATCTTTCCTACCAATATGAGGTCATCTTATACGTTAGTAGCCAAGTCTTGAGCAGCCTCAAGGTCTATGTGGCCAGCATGTCTTAGTAGAAAACTCACTTCAAGCAGTTGTGAGTTAATGAAAAAGCATTTGAGGTTTTCAGGTGTTAGCTGAGCAATGGCAAAAATTTGGTTCCTTAGCTTGTCAAACTTTGCTATGATATCCCTCATAGGTTCATGAGGTTCCTTCTTCATCTATGTGAGCTAGGCTAGTAAGGCATGCGAATATTTTGTAGGATTAAACCTAGCTTCAAATTTAGCTTTGAGTGTGTCCTAATCAGTCACTGACTAAGCTTGCAGATGGAAGAACCAGTCTGCAGCAACACCTTAGAGTGTTTCCATGAAGAGCCTAACTACCACATCCTCAAATTCCACACCTATCACACCATAGGCTATGCTGAAAGCTACAATGTGTTCATCAAGATGAACTCTCCCATCACCAAAGAATTTAGGGAAACTCTTTCTTGAACTACATGTAAGTTCATGTAGAGGTGGAGTGAGATTAAGTGGGCCAAATGAGTTACCCTAGGGGACTTGAACTACCATGATTTTATTATGAAAAAGAAGGATAACAAATTTGGGTGGAGTATGTATAGGCAAAGCTCTATTGACAATAGAAAAAATAGCTCTACCTTGGGTTGGTGACCTAGTATGAGTAGGAGGAACATTCCTGGATCATTCAACTTGAAGTTGGGGAGGGAATAGATCAAAATTTCCTTGCTACACTAACTCAAAGATAGGGTCAATAACAACTTGAAATCTTTGGCTTCTGGTATAGTGTAGAGTTTCCAAATTGTGACATAAAAATAGAAAAGGACCAGTCTTACTTCAGCTTAATGGTTCTCTATATTTTTACTAATTACATTTAGAAGAAGGAAGAAACTAAGGTCAAGATTCAGGGGTTTGATGTTACCCAGATTAAGTGTGCACTGTATCCAAGCTATGTGGGAGCTCCTCTTTGGCTGTGGAGGAAACACCTATAATAAGAATAATACTTGAACAAAGAAGATGTTAGAAAAAGATATGGTGGACAGCCAAGCTATGCGCTTGGTCCCAGAAGCATAAAGCTCCCTAAGGGATGACAGTCCACTATTTAAAGAAAAGAGTGTTGTATAAAAAGAAATGATAAAAGACTAAGAAAGAGAAAAATAGATAATGCATACCTATTCTTTGTAGTCAGTCTATCATAGTTGCTAACATTGATATCTCTACCGAGGTCAGTTGGGTCAATTGCACCAACATCGGTTGGGTTGCTGATGTCGGTAGGGGTTGTTGGCCTTGGACAACTTTCAAGGTATTTTTGTAGTGGACAGAGGATTTTAGGAGTTTAAAGGTTTGTGCAAGGTTGTGGGAAGGTGAATAAGGTCCGAGGAAGGGAAAAGGTAAAGGGTATGTGTGAAAAGAGGGTAAGAATAAGGGGAAGGCCTTTTAGCCCCTCCACGAAATAAATCAGGTCTCTTGACAATATTTTAGAGATATCAAATGGAAACTAAGTAATAATGTATTTTAAAATACTAAAATAAGAACCGGAATACTTAGCTCTATTAGATAAAAAACTAGAGGTGTCAGAATGCTTGTTCTCATTGTGGCTGATGTTGAGGTCCTCGTACAATGTTTCAGTCCAGTCTCTAGAATGACTTGTGTAGAGCTTCGATAGCCAAGAGGATAATAGTTGAGTTCTGATACGTGAGGTTTCAGAGTGTGCACATCAATCTGCAAAGAGGCAGGGCTAGCTCAATGTTAGAGATTGGTTTATGTAACTGACGTCGGTGAAACTATCAGTGTCAGTCGAGAGTTGATCGACATCAGTGGAGAAAGAATAGGTAAAAGGGCTATTTTTAGCCCTTTACCCATTTCTCCACCCACCAAGTGCCTTTTCTGTTGGAGAATGATTAAAACATGGGTTTATGAGGCACATGAGTTGGTTAGGGAGTTAGGATGGAGTGAGAATAGGTCATGGGTAGTTAGGATTTGGAGGAGGGTGACTCATAGGGTAAGAAATGGTCTTAGGGTGAGGTGTCTAGGTGAGGTGTCCAAGGTGAAAGGGGTTCAAGTGTGTGTTAGGAGTGTTAACATTTAGAAAGGGACCAAGGGGGGGTTGACACAATATTGGTGTCTACATTTTCCCCTTTTTGTCTTGTGGTTTGTTCCTACGAACTGTAAGACAAAATAGGTGTAGGTTACCCCAGGTATGGGATGAGGTATTCCCCCTTAAATTGAGAATCAAGAGAAGGTAACCCAAAATTGGGTGCCAATTTGATAGGTAGTGGATTGGTAGGATGAGGTTGGAGTGTGAATGCTGCAATAGTTGAGATTGTGCATATACCACTTCACTTGATAGGCAGGTCAAATTGTCGTAGGCAAGGTCGAGGAGCACTAAAATTGAAGTAACTGGTCCCCAACTTATTAGTGGTAGCTGATTAGGTTAAATGATCAAAGCTATAGCTCTAAAGGTCAAGGAAGACTAAAATCAAAGTAAGTAGTCCCCAGCTTATTAGTGGTAGCTGATTGGGTTAGATCGATCAAAGATGTAGCTCCAATGGTCATCGTGTTATAAGTATCTGGGCTAGGAACTACTCCTGGAAAACATGAAAATGTCACAAATATTAGGGATCAACTTGGTTGTGATCTGACAATAGGTGTGAGGGGTGCATATAATTTACTAACTATTCATGAGGTAGCATATGTAATTAAAACAACCAAGGCAAAGTTGTCTTGAAAGTGGTCATGGTATGAGGAGATAGTTGTGATCTCCAAGGTTGTTTGTCGAGTCAGGTTGAGATATAAGTGATATCAAGTTTTGTTTGTTGTGGTTAGGGAGATGTATATGATCTTCAATGTGCCCCATGAGAAGTCTAAGGTGACTTATATAGTGTCAGGGCTGGTTGTTTGGTCATGATTTTGGGCTGGTTTAGATAGTTGGTCTATTAGGTAGATAGATGAATGAATGGCTGAGCTAACTTCAGAAGACCCCATGTCAACTGAGTGCTACCCACATAGCCCCTGTTTGAAGGGCCTTAGGCCAATGTAGTTCTCCCAAAAAGGGAAGAAGAGTCAAAGAGGTTGATAGTTGGTTTGGTCATGTTAGTGTTTTTAGCATTTCCCATATGTTTAATGGTACATGCTTGAAATGATGAGTGTATGATGATGTTATATCCTTTTCCATATTGTGTGATGGTGTATGCTATAACATAGGTTATGTGGTTTTTCATCATTAGCAATTTTCCATATTGGTGATGGTGTATGCTAAAAATGAAATGAGTTTATTTATGCTTCAATAGGTTTCCATATTGGTGATGGTATATGCTTGACATAAATTGTGTTTGGTTGATAGTTTCCATGTGTATTGTTTTCCATAGAAACTAATGTGAATGGGATATGATAGTTTATATAACACAAATTGGTATTTGTATTAAATAAATCATGATGTTATGTTAGTGGTTAGAAAATGTGTTGGTTGCATGTGACGAAGGTGTGTAAGAAATGAAAGGCATGTTGCTCTTTCATTGACAAGGACCATAATGATAACATAGATAATATTTTTGCAAACAAAAGCCCTGTTCATGCATTACATCGTTAACCATTGATTGTGTTAGAGAAGTATTCTAATCACTTGACATTAAGTGAGCTCAAAATCCCTTGGGTATTGTGGGGTAATAGGTTTGATTATGTGATATGTGAGGATAGCGTAATACTTTTTAGCAATGATAACTTTGCCCCTTTTATAGGTGACCCTGAGAATGACTATAGGCAATTCCATGACTTAATAGTTTGTCAGTCATTTTCTTTGGTAGACTAATCAATGTGGGAAGTCTACTTGGGGATGTTGTTTTGTTTTGTGGTCATGTGAAGCTGATCGGTGTGGGAAGCTTCTGAGAGGGTGCTATTTGTAGCAAAATTTGGGCATAGCCATCCTTCAAGGGAGTGGTCTATATTTTTATTTGTATGTTTAGATGTCTTTGAATAGTTTTCCTTCAAGGGAGAAGTCTATTAATTACAACAATAATGCAGCTATCCTTCAAGGGAGCAGTCTACATTTATAGTTTATGTTTTTTGGTTGACTGAATTTTTAGTCACGGACTAGACTATAGAGGTTTAGGGGTTTCCCTTTTATTAGGAAAAAGCATTAATGCTTAAAAAAGGGTTAATTAATGTTTGTAGAAAAAAGGGTTGAAAGGAATAGGAATGAGGATGACAAGGGTTGCTCAAGGGATGAGCTCAAGTTAAACATCTAGTGAATGATTACTTGGTTAACAATAGAGTGGTCACAGATGCAAGGCATTAAGAGGCTCAGGTTTTAGCCAGCCTTCAAGAGAAGACAGATGATAAGTGCCTAATCGATACTTGTGCATTATTATATAAGGTCCAAGCTAATTAGGAGAAAACTTGCCTCGTTTGCTTCTTTCCATATTGGTCACATGTTGGCTTTATTTAAGGATGAGATCTTTTATTTTGAATCTCGCTCTTTCAAATTTTTGTTGTAGGCATGCTTGATGTGATCTTGGTAGATATGAAGATGATTAAGAGTGGCAACACAATGTTCATCAAGTAACTTGAGTTGTGTTAATCAATCTTGATGAAAGTCATCATTAGAGACTATGTCATGCAAGGAGATCAACAAGTTGGTTGATGCTTAGAAAAGGAAAGTCATCCTTTGGGCAAGCTAGGTTGAGGTCACAATAGTCAGTATAAATTCAAATTCCCCCTATTGATTTTGTGACAGGGACAATGTTTGACACCCATTACAGATAATCAATGGGTTGGATAAATGAGACAAAGAGAAGACATTGAAGCTCATCTTTGACAAGGAGTGCAATGTGAGGATGTATCTTGTGAAGCTTTTGCTTGATAGGCTTAGTTTTAGAGGGCAGGATCCTAAAATTCTAGGTTGTAGTTTGGAATCTCAGAATCATTGAAGGTAATGGAGGCAATGTGGGTAATGATTTGAATAAAGTAGCTAGTGGTTGTGGGTCTTCAGGTTAGACCTACACTGCCTGTAAATATTTGATCAAGGCTTGGCGATGTTGTGGAGAGATTTGTATTAGGTCATATAAAGACATCTTCACAGGGGTTTGGTGAAGTTGTTTCTCCATAGAGTCGTGAATTGCCTCCGAAGATGTTGGTTGAGATGTGCCCAAGATAGTAATCTTGGGTTTTGGTGATTGAGAAGGCTTGATAAATGGATATGTCTAAGGGATAGAAACCTACTCTTTTCCTTTATCCTTTAGAGTTTGGGACCTGATAGCCACAGTAATAGTGTTGATTTCAAATAAAGGGGGAGAAGGTGGTAGAGGGACCATAATTTTGCATTGGGATCCTGATTCAAGTGATGAGGTTTGGGAGGCATGAGATGGTGTCAGTGGTTTGTCAAAAGAATCCTCAATAAGAAGGGTGTCCTTTTCCAAGTGTTGGCGAATGATAACCTTAAGAGTGCAACAAATCTTAGTATCATGCCTAGGTGTGCGATGATATAGGCAAATTTGAGTGTCGTCGAACCAAGATGGTTTTGATTTGAGAGGTTGGTATGGCTTAATGGGCAGGAGAACAATGCTAGAAGACTACAACAATCATCATAACAACAAATCATAGGAACCCACTAATGGGTTTGCACTTGTTATTGCAGTAGGGGTTGACAACTTTTATTTAGGAGTTATAGGAGGAGTTTTTCATACCACCTTTTTAGTTGGTGGTATGGCCACATGCATAGATGGCACTTTCTTGATGAGAGGTGTTCGATTTCATGGAGGAAATATGTTTTTGACGGGTAGAGGGAGTAATGGAGGTAGTTTGTCTTTATGAGGTTTTGGAATAGGGAGCACTCCTTTTAAGGTGGAAGGATGTGGACCCAAGATAGAGGGCAATGGTGAAGGTGAGGGAGGAGTATACCGACATGGTTTAGCACCCTTCTTTAGCATGGTGTGAGGACCACTATTGTGTGGGGCGAGGTTCAAATCTACCTTCACTTTTGGGTGAGTGAGGTTTGATACAGGGTGAACACCAAGAGATTTAATCTTTTTTGGGATGGTGGATGTCTGTAAGGTTTTGGGTTCAGATGTGGAAGGCTGAGCTTCTGAAGATTTAGAAGTGAAAACTCATTTCTTGTCAGAGACTTTGGGATAATTTGTCATGGAAGGGTCAACAGTATAAGGTGAAGCAGGACATGTAGGAGAAGGAGCCTTAAGTCGCTCCCATAGTGCCTCATGTTTTAGGTTCCTAAAATGGAGAAATCTTATGTTTTCTACCAATCGAGAGAAGGGTTTAGATGATGTCGCGTGAGGCTTTACATTTGATCTTTTGGCAGATTTTGGCGATTGCGAGAGTGAAAACATGTTGGACACATCAATCATGGACCAAAGGTGAGAGAGAACCATCACCAGATCTTCCTTGACCGAAGTGGGTGAGGTGGTGAGTTCCTCTCTCGGTGGAGAAGGGATTGGATAATGTGGCTCTTCAAGCAGATAAAGCATAGGGATGATCATGGCTTCCACATGTGGTCTAGGAGCATGGAAAGTATGATCCTCCATTGGTAATAAGAAGGATGAGGGTGGGGCTACCAAGGTTGGTATCGTCAAAGCATCCTCCAATATAGGAGAGGTCAAAGTAGATTCTCCTACATGTGAAAGGGGGTGTATGGAGGACTATTCCCCATTAGTGTAGGAAAGATAGGAGAGGAAGATTCCTCTAAAGGGTGAAGCAAAGGGATGATGGCCCATTTTATATGAGGTTGTGAGGTATGAATGGTAACTTCTTCCAATGGTAGAAGAAGAGGGAAGGTGGGGGAAAGAGGAACAGGTAATACGAGATCCTCATGAGGTATAAGAATGGGTAGAGGAGGTGCTTGATGTTGTGGGGGTGATATAGGTGAAACGGGTTCATCCACACAAGGAAGAGGGCAAGGCAAAGGGAGCTCTTCATTGTGTGGGGATGGTATGGGTAAAATAGGCTCTTCTACCTATGGTGGAGAAATGGGTTGACTAACCTCTTTAGATTGTGGGAGAGGTTAGATAGGAATGAAAGGAAAGACCATGTCGACCATGCGTATGTTGCATTCTTGAGGGTCATCGACTATGGTCTAAACATTGTTCTGACTTAGGGGATGGTTAGGAAATGGTTGCCTAAAGACATCCATTTTTTGGTTGGCCGATGCATTAGGGTTATCCAAAACAAGGTCCCCTTTGTCTAACATGTCTTGAACAATGTTTTTGAGGGTTTTGCAATTATCTATGTCATGACCCTTGACACGATGATAGTTACAAAATTCATTTTCCCTATACCATGTAGAGATGGCTCATGAGGGGTCAAATTGGACTGGTCCAATTTGAGGGAGGTTGAGTACCCCCTGCTTCACTAATTTATCCAATAAAAAAGCATATGATTCTCCTATTGGAGTGTATTGTCATTGTTCATATTGTTGTTGGAATTATCTAGTGATGCTTTGCAAAGTGGAGGGCTCAGATTGGTTAGTTGTGGTAGAAGATGGTGACCTAAGGACCACAACATTCATTGATCCCTTGGACATGGAGTAAGAAGAAGAATATTTGGAAGAAGGGTCATTGGATTTTGCATTGGTATTTTTGCTATGTAATTTGATCCTATCTTCTTTGACTGTGCAGATTTCAAGCTTTCAGGCCATAGTGAAATCTTCATCAAATGTGTAGAAAGTTTGAACCCACAGAGTGGACGAGATGTGCTTGGCACATGCTCTTGAAAAGAGCTCAATGAGCTCAAGTTGAGGTAGTGAGAAGGAGAGTTGGTTGATCAAACCTCTCTAACAGGTGATGAAGTCAGCTATTGATTCATCCTCGAATTGTCTAATGGAATAAAGGTCCATGATGGAGACCTTCTTGGAGATGTTGATTGAGAAATGATCAAGGAACATCTAAGCAATTTGAGTGAAGGTGAAGAGAGAATGACTTGTAATAGAGCTATACCAGTCAAGGGCAGTGCCAAAAAGTGACATAGGGAATGTGTGAAGTAATAACGCATCATTGTGCACTATGAGGTAGCAAGCGTGTCTAAACACATGTAAATTTTGTTGTGGGTCCTGTTTACTCTAAAAGCAAATAAATTTTGGGAGTTCCCACTGGCTAAGGTATGGTCGAATAGGAACCAAAGGGTGGATAGGTTCGTTGTAGAGTTGTTCATATGAAAGAACATTCTTTGAACCTAAAATAGATGTCTCGAGGTTGGACATCTTATCCATCAGCATCTTAATTAGATCAACAGATGGATTGGCAGGAGGGGCACCCCCTAAGTTATAGGGTACCTAAAAGGTGTTGGGAGGGGCATATGACATACTTGGTTACATTTGTGTGGGTGCAACATACTAATAGTTTGTCATAAGGGCCAATGTCGAGGCCAAGGGGACTTGTGCCATGAAGTTGGAGGGCACAACTTGACTAGATGCTGCCAAGGGTGGTTGAATGGCGGCAACACTAGTTAAAGGAAAAGTGGTCACTCTCATGTTTATGGGTGCAAGAGTGGATGGGATAGAGACAATCAAGTTTTGAAAAGGTGTCAAACTTGGTTGAATTGTTTATGGTTGAGGAGGTACGAAAACCTCGATAGAGGTAGGGCCAAAAAGGTTAGAAGGGGAGGCCAAATCTTGAGCATTGGCCATGGTTGGGTTACTGGTCGAGGCAATAGCTTGAGTGACCATAGGTTGGGTAGCGGATGCTATTGATATCATTGCTGCTTCAGCCAAAGAAGTTGGCATCCCATAAATAGGGTTGTCTAAAGGATCTCACATTTGGCTTTTAGCGAGATAATGTTGGAGAGCCTTGACATTGTGGTCAAGAAATCTCTCAAAATCTTGATCCCCTTTGAGAACAATAGGAGGTTGATCGGGGGTAGGTTGGATAGGAGTATGCTCAGTGTCTGAAGTATGCTTCATTAGATGACTTGGCACGAAGGGAAAAGGTGGGAGTGGCTGTTGACTTTTGTGGTCAACAAGAGATTTGGATTGACTGCATGTCAGAACCATCCAAGGCAAAAGGGATTCAGGTTCCAAAAACTATGTGTTTTAGTTTTAGAAAACTAGAATTTGTGTTAAACATCAAGAAATTTGGGTTTTAAGCTTGTTGTTTGGGAAATATTTTTTTATTTTTTATTGACAGTGACCAATGTTAGTTGTTTTAACCAATATCAGTTATAAAATCTTGCCGATGATGGTTAGTTAACCAATGTCAGTGAAGGTTGTTGTCGACGTCGATGGAGAAATTGATGTCAGTTTTTGTGTAATTTCAGAAACATAGAAAATTGATAGTTTTTGGAGGAAAAAGATATTATGAGTTGTTTTAGACTTCAAAATGGTATGACCTTACTAGCTCAAACAATCAGATAAAAATAGAAGAATAGATGATTAGGCAAGCAACCTCTAAAATGTTAGATTCCTAAGAATAAATTTTAGAGTCGTGGTGGCTTATGCCTTAAGAGAATGTGCTGGGAGTTGGGCTTGTAGAATAGGTCTTAGAGAGGAAGTCTATGACTGGTTTTAGGTTGCATTATGGTACTCAAAAATATTTGTGTTAGGTTCAGTACGTGCCTTGATGCTGAGGCTTGCTCCCTTCACTTCACAAACCCAGAGCCAAGCTGGGCCACTTAGCCAAAATATACTTTGCCTATAGTTTATACTCTGCCAGAGAACATAGTGGGTCTTCCTCTTGGTGGTGAAATCCAAGTAGGATTGCCAGGTGGGGTAAGGTATCTGCTAGGTGATGAAATCCTAGACGGGCCTTGTCTCAAGTAAGTTTAAGTGTTTGATTTTAAGTGATTGTGGTTTGGTTGTGTAACATTTGTGTACTATGATTTATTCATAATAATTTAATTACTAAGTGGGCTAAATATGCATTCAAGAAAGAATGAAATGTAGTAGTTTTTAACCCAAATCGAAATATGGTTTTCAAATGCAAACAATAGAGAAGAGGTTAAGAGTATGAGTTTTTCACTACTCTATGATGCATGCAAGAAGTAACAAGAAAAAAAAGAGATGTTCTTTTTAACTTCTGCTAATGGTTTCCTTTTGAAACAAAAAGACAAAGAAGCAAAGCTAAGAGAAGCTAAGTTTTTTATTTCTTAAGAAATAAAAGCAAAGAAGAGGGGATGCAAGAAGTGAATATTTTCCTAATGCATCTATATGAAAGTTTGATCTTTTAAAAGAAGAAGAATGAACCTAAGGAAAACTCCAAGGGTCCCACCGGGCGTGCCAGAATGTTTCTCTATATTTTTGCTAATTACATTCAGAAGAAGGAAGAAACTAAGGTCAAGAGTCAGGGGTTTGATGTTACCCAAATTAAGTGTGCATCGTATCCAAGCTATGTGGGAGCTCCTCTTTAGCTGTGGAGGAAACACCTATAATAAGAATAAGACTTGAACAAAGAAGATGTTAGAAAAAGATATGGTGGATTGCCAAGCTACGCGCTTGGTCCCAAAAGCGTAAAGCCCCTAAGGGATGACAGTCCACTATTTAAAGAAAAGAATGTTATATAAAAAGAAATGATAAAAGACTAAGAAAGAGAAAAATAGATAATGTGTACCTATTCTTTGCAGTTAGTCTATCATAGTTGCTAACATTAGTATCTCTACTAAGTTTAATTGGGTCAATTGTGCTGACGTCGGTTGGGTTGTCGATGTCGATAGGGGTTGTTGGCCTTGGATGGCTTTCAGGTTATTTTTGTAGTGGACAGATGAGTCTGGGATTTTAAAGGCTTGTGCAAGGTTGTGAGAAGGTGAATAAGGTCTGAGGAAGGGCAAAGGTAGAGGGTATGTGTGAAAAGAGGTTAAGAATAAGGGGAAGGCCTTTCAGCCCCTCCATGGAAGAAATTGGGTCTCTTGACAATATTTTAGAGATATCAAATGGAAACTAAGTAATAATGTATTTTAAAATACTGAAATAAGAACTAGAATACTTAGCTCTATTAGATAAAGAACTAGAGGTGTCAGAATGCTTGTTCTCATTGTGGCTAATGTTGGGTGACTCATAGGGTAAGAAATGGTTGTAGGGTGAGGTGTCTAGGTGAGGTGTCTAAGGTAAAAGGGGTTCAAATGTGGGTTAGGAGTGTTCATGTTTAGAAAGGGACCAAGGGGGGGTTGACATGATATTGGTGTCTACACTTAAAGCTTGAGGCTTCAAATTGCTTGTCCTTCCCTAGCGGAGTTGCCAAAAAGACTGTTGGTTGAATATTTTGTTAATCAGCTAACTAATGTTCAAAATAGGTCTTATCAACCACAACAAGGGATATTGGTCATCTAGATGTGTAGGTTTACTACATCAAAAGAGGACAAGTCTCTCCTCTCATCAAGGGGAGGTTCTTTATTAAATATGAGGGGCTATTATATATATATATAAGTAGAAAATAACACTTAGGGGTAGGGAAACATCATCCATATCTCTTCTTTTAGAGATGATGCTCATAAACAAAGGAGAAAATCTTGGTGAAAACACTGAAGGCACTTCTCTTCTTTCAGAAGTGGTCTTGCAGCAAACAACAAGAGTTCTTTTAAGTAGTGACGAGAAACTGGTGATAAAGGGTAGTAACCAACAAGATGAAATAGAACACAAAGTTTCCACCTCAACTACCCAAAGAGTGAAATACAAAGGATAATGGGGGAAAAAAGTAATCCTAAAATCCTTGACATAGAAAAAACTAAAAACACACAATAAAAATAACTATAATAGCACGAAGTCTGAAAGTAACTGACATTAGGACATCTTCCTTATCACTTCCACTCATTCTGCTTGTTAGATTAAATAAATAAGAATACATCTAGAAGATAGACATAAGAACAAACTCCTAAAATGGCATGATATATAACAACACAAAGTCTACAAGTAACTTGCTTTCTCATTCAGATAAAATAATATGAACAACAATCTAAGCTCAAAGTCTCAGTATTTGCCTTTCAATTTAGACAGAGTCTTGCTTCTGTGATAAAAAAATCTCCCTTTAAAATGATAAGAGAATACAATATATAGTAGCCAAGAAAGGCTTGGCACTTTGTTCCATGGAATGGTCCATGCTACACTTAATGCATTGAATGCATTTTCAATTTTGTCAAAGAGGGCCATGCTAAAACAGGGTAACTGCCTTAACTATGGTGTGTTGATTCATCTCGAATGTCCTCTCCTAGACCTGAGTCATCTAGTCTGTCACCTGATGTCTACATAGCTGTCCACCTTGCTTTTACCCCAAAGGAGACAAATAGGCCACACCTTCAATTTTATAGGCTCAACTATCTACTTGGTGGAATATTCCACCTATTGGAATAACTACTACGTAGATATTTCTAGTCTTCCCTCCTTTTTGCTACAATTTGAGCCCTCAAGCTACCTTTTCCCCTTTTTGGTTCTTTTGGTTCCTCCTCTCAGCAGTTCTTCCTTTTAGTCTGAAGGTCTTTGAATGCCTTCAGGTCTGTGTTTCAATCCTATAAATATCAATGGATAATTTATTGCCACAAATTTGACATCTTCGAGTCCATCATCATTTGAAAGCCAACGGCTAGTTGGTTGCCCTAAATTTGACAGCTACAGGCTTGTCATCCTCTTTAGCAATTCCTTCAGGTTTCTCGATTGCTTTGGCCACTTTCCTCTGATCTTAACAAGTGACATGTGGCATTTTTTATTGATCTTAACAAGTGACACATGGCATTTTCCATTGATCTTAACAAGTGACATGTGGCATTTTCCATTGTGAAATAGGTGAGGACACTTGGCAGCATCCACTTAACTTATAGAAGCTTTAGGTACCTTTTGAGAGTCTTATAGAAGATGACACATGGCAGCTTCCATTAGATTTAGAAACATTCATGACTCATTTGGATTCATGTGAATGCAAACACTTGTCACACTCTGCTGAGTTATAACAAGACATGTGGCATGTTCTGATACTTTTTAGAAATAAGTTATAATGTGTCCCGACAAATGACACTTGGTAGCTTCCACTCATTTTGGCAACTCACTTGGGTCCCACCATAGTCTTTGCTCAATATCAAAACAAAAGGAAGAAACTATGGATGTTGACACTTGGCAGCTTCCACTGAGATTTACAAGGGACACATGGTGACTTCTGCTACATTTATAAAAACATATTAAAACCTTTCACAGTTGCCACTTGGTGCCCTCCATGAAACTCTGAGAGAAGCTTATTGAAAGAAGCTTGAAATGTGGATGTAGACACTTCTCACACTTTGCTCATTTTTAGCAACTCACTTGGGGCCCACCATAGTCCTTGCTTAATAATGAAACCAAAGGAATAAATTGTGGTTGTTGACACTTGGCAGCTTTCATCAAGTGTTATAAGGGACACATGGCACATTTTGCTACTTTTTAGAAACAAATTATAATGGGTCTCGATAGATGACACTTGGCAGCTTCCGCTCAACTTTGAGACTTTAGACAAAACTTTAGGCAAAAAGAAAAACCCACGCAGAAAGAAAAACCTGTGGCCTATGTCATAAACCTTACTGCCTAGAAACTGAAACACGCAGGGACAAAACTTGGAGTGCACAACTGAAACTCAAAATAAAATGTAGAGTATCTTACTCTACAAAGGGAAGAGCAAATTTTTTGGCTCGTAGGACCAAAAATAGTTCACATGTTGCCCCAAAAATGAGTGATATTTTTGGGGACAACAGATAGTAAGGTAGATTGCCTAACATGAGCTAGATCTAAGAAGCGTAAGCTTATTAGGAGGTTGTCAATCCACTATCTTAGAATAGTTAAGTTGAAAAAAATAAATATGAAGTACTTACATCAAATGACCAAAAAGACTAAAAGGAAATGAAAAAAGAAATAAATGTTTGATAAGGATAATATACTAATTATAGTAATAAGTGGGTCAATACTAATGCTAAACATGTCAATTTGGGTTCATAAAATAGGTGGGGACTCTATGAATAGGGAGAAATTTAGAAAGTGGATTTTGGTTGAGGGTAAGTAGGTAAAAATAACATGATATTATTTCCTACCATAGTGATCATCAACGGTTAGGATAAACATCAACGGTTAAGGTGACTGTCAATGGTTGGGTAATTATCAATGGTTGAAGGTGACCATCAATAGTTGCTATGGGTTTTAGGTATGTTTATAAAAAGGTTATAGAAATCTTGGGATAATGAGGTCAATGATTAGGTAGTAGATTGTTAAAGGTTTGGTTAGGGATGGGAGGTCAGAATATATGATGTAAAAGTGTCTAAGATAGAAACTAAATAATCAAAACTTGAAAACTAGAAATATACTTAATTGGTTGTTTGATAGTTGGTATCTAATCTAAAGTGATTTTGGTAGAGTGACAATACTTTACCTAAGGAATAATTTTTTCAAAGGTTCAAGTCTCTATCGTAGTTGCTAACTTATTGGAGGGAAGGCTTCAAAATAAGTTCTTGATACTAGTTGATAGCTTGATCATCTGATTGCTAGAATTCCTAGATGGATCCACATTTTCACCTCTTATTCCTCTCTTTTATAGTCAAAAGAGATGGAGGTGTAGGTTATAAAAGGGGTAAAAATCATTAGAAATATTTAATTCTTTATGTGTTATCTTATTTCATGAATTAGTTTATGATGTGATTGGGTTCACAGAAGGATTAAATTTGAGTGGTTAGGTGGTAGGGACCTAATCATCAATGATAAAGGTGATCATCAATAGTCATAATAACCATCGATGGTCGAGTGTTAAAGATAAAATGGGTTGAAAAAGTAGGTTCGAGAGTTGGTTTGTCTACTTATCTAACTTGACTTAGGGTCATGGTTAGAGGTTGGGTGATGGTCTAATCTAGGGGTGTTTTGACATTTAGAACCATCATGTGTGGCTTTTTAGTGTCTACAGTAGGGATTTAGGTGGAAAGAATAGATAAACTAGTGGAGGATTTAATGGTATAGAGAGATAGAGCTTTATCTTTTACTGGTGAAGGCTTATTAGATGGAGGAAGGAGAATGTTGTTAGGTCAATATGTCATGTTTCATGATGTGAAAGGAATCAAGTCATCTTGTAATGTAATAACCTAACTTTTGTGATTATATTTGATGCACTAGTGTAGGGTAGATAACACACAACCCATAGAATGAATCTACAAGCATCCTAACAAAATGTTGTACTAGAATTATCCTTCTACTACATAAAAGAGCTTAGTAAATGTGTAGGGTCCTAGGTGAATGTGAAGGATAATGGTTCTTAAAGTCATGTCCATGGTATCATTAAATTATTTGAGTACCATTGAGGTTTTTGACATAATTTTCCTAGGTTATTTGAGTTAGTTTTATGCATGGGAGGAGATAATGTTGATATTAGCTCCCCCATCAATCATAACCTTCTTGATGTAGGTTTGGTTGATGTACATGGTAATGAAGAGGGGATGATATAGGTCATCTAGATGGATATAAGGTATTTCTAAATCCTTGAAGGTAACAAGGTTAGAAATGTGAAGAGATCCAACAAAGGCTACTAGAGGTTGTGGGTCTTTTGATTGGACCTCTATGGATTTTAATGCTTCTATCATTACTTGAAAGTGATGGGGTGAGGTATTGATTAGTTCATAAAAACTCATATTTATAGGTGTTTGGTGAAGTTATTTCAAAACTACTCATTGGATTGATTTAGAAGGATTGGATTGAGGGGGTTCCAAGATGGACACTTTGAGTCTAGTTAAAGGTAAAGGTGTTTGGTGTTGGCTGGGTGATTGGGTGGTTAAAGAGGGATATGTCCATAGAATGGATACTTTTTCCTTTATCTTTTGGGTGGGATTATGATCATGTGACCACATGGATGGCTTAGATTGGGGGATGAGTCAGGATAGAAGATTGCTTTGATTCCTCTTCACTTTGAGGTGAGAGTGGAGGAGTAGGTATTTTTTGGTTGATGTTTATTGGTTCTTGTATTGGTGTTAGATTTATAATAGGCTCATCTAATAACAAGTCATCCTCATGATATAGTTGATGGGATATCACTTGGAGAGATTTGTAGTTCTCCATGTCATGCATGGGTATCCTATGGTACAAACTTACTAATCTTTCATTATACCAAGATGGTTTATGACTATGTGGGCCAAATGGTCTAATAAGTTGTAAAGTTAAGTAAGATGCTTGTAATAGCCTTTATAGGATGGTTGAGTAAGAATCAAGTAATGATGGCAAAGGTATAGTTATATTGGTTTTAAGAGTTAAGGTGGAGGCCCTTTTAGGAGTGGGCTTGGTGGTAGAGGTTTTGGGTAAATGAGTGTTCCTAAAAGATGGTTTAGAATTTGGTAGAGAGGTTAAGAGTTTGGGGTTGGAAGGTTTTAAGGTAGAAAATCAGGAGATGATCAGTTTGTCTAGAGAGGATTGGGAAATAAGAGGTATGTTCATGGGTAATTTGGTGAAAATAGGTGTGGATGAAAGTAGGAGTGATGGTGTAACTAAAAGTGGTGGTTGGGTTGTGATTGGGATGGTTGGTTTCCCAATTAAGGTAGAGGGATGAGGTCCCAAAATAGAGGGAAAAGTAGAGAGGGGAGGTAGAGTTTTTGTTTTTGCATTTTTAGGTGGTTTTAATTTTCTGGTCTTAGTTTGGGGTGTTTTTTATAGGTCTAGTGGGCTTAAATCTAACTTTATTGATGGGTGAGTAATTTAATGAGTATAAAATATGCCAAGTTTCTTGGTGGGTTTGGTTAGAATGGTAAAAGGTGATTTAGTGACTTTAGGTGAGTTTGGTTTTGATGGTGGTGCTATGGTTTGATGGGTAGAGGTGTCTGATGGTTGGGTTATAGTGATAGTGGATTTGATAGTGGAAAGGGTAGGTTGTTTTGATGGTGAAGGCTCTTACTTGGATCTATACAAGAGTCCAAGATGTTGCCAAAAGGTGGCCTGATCCAGGTTAGGGTCGAATATGAATTCTAAGTTTTTAACCAATTTGGAGAAAGGTTTATAGATGGGTATAAATCCCCTAGTAGTGGATTTAAAGGATAGACCCAAGGGTTGAGGGGGAGGAATGATTACCTCATCCTTTTCCTAATCAAGAGGTTCTAATACCTAAGAATGTAACTCTTTGGTGGGAGGTGTAGGCAAGGTGGTCGCTTCCTTAAGAGTGATCGTTAAAGGAAGATTAGATTGTTGTATGATTGAGGAAAATGATGAAGTAGGAATGGTTTCTTCCTCTGATGTGCATATCGAAGAGGAGGTTGGTGACTCCACTACCTCAATAAATGGAGAAGGGGAAGAGGTGATATGGTTGATGGTTTCCTCAGTAGTGAGTGCACCAAGAACCATATTTATAGTATGGACCTCGTGATAATGAGAGGATTCTAATTTATTTTTATTGTTGGTAGAAGGAGCATGGTTGGGAAATGACTGTCTAAAGATGTGGAGTGATTGGTTTATGGGTGCATTGAGGTTATCCAACACCAGTTCTCCCTTGTCAATGAGAGTTTAGAAAGTGTTATTAAAGGTGTTACACCTATTAATGTCATGTTTAATGACTTGATGGAAGGTGCATAATTTTTTCTCCTTATACCAACCTGGTACAGGATGAGAGGAATCAAATTGTTATGGAAGTTTGATTGGGGGAAGCTATATGATATTGGCCTTTAAAAAATTCTCCAAAACCAAAACATATGACTCTCCAAGTAGAGTAAATTACTTTTGAGTCTTATGGTTTAGGTTCCTAGTGTTTTGATTGGGGGAATTGGAAGAGTTAGATTTGTTAACAATAGGTGGAGGGGCAGTCTTAAGGACAACCAAATTCATTATCACCTTATTTTTGGAGTTAGTATTGGTTTGGTTATTGGGTTTAGAGGAAGAATCCTCATTTTTTTAAGGTGGAATTCTTGTTTCTCAATTTCAACTTCCCCTCATCAATGGCTCTATTTTATAGCTTTTGTGCCATGGTAAAAGCCTTTTCAAAGTCCTTGAAACTCTAAACTCATAAGATAGAGGAAATGTGTTTTGCGTAGGCCTAGGTAAAGAGTTCAATCAACTCAAGTTGGGGTAGAGAGAAGAAGATTTGGTTTATTATACTTTTCTAATGGGATATGAAGTCAACAATGGATTCATAATCAAATTGCCAAGTGGAGTAGAGATCAGTGATGGACACTTTCTTAGAGATGTTTATGGAAAAGTGGTATAAGAAGATTTGATCAAGTTAGGAAAAAGAAAAGAGGGAATGAATTGTAATAGAATTGTACTAATCTAGTGAAAAATTTGATAGAGACATGGGTAAGGTACGAAGAAGGAGAGCATCATCATAGGAAATCATCTAACATGAATGCCTAAATTTTCTTAAGTGTTTTTGAGGGTCCTCCTTACTCTAAAACTTCAAAAAATTTGGTATCTCTCATTGAGGAGGATATGGTTGAATGGGGATGAATACGTGAATTGTCTCATTATAGATTTGGTCATATAACAAATATTATGAGCTCCAAAAAGGGATGACTCCAAAGTAGTCATTTTATCCATAAACATTTTGATAAGGTTAGTTTGGGGTAGTGTACCCATATAGGTATAAGGTAGGTTATGTTGGGTTTGGGTAGGTGTAACATATGTATAGTTAGTGGGGGGTTGAGAGGCTACCACATGTTGGTATGTGGATATGGGTGGTTGAGATGATGCCACATATAAATATGTGTAGATAGGTTGTTGGGTAAAAGGTAGAGGTATAAACCCTTGTGGATTAGGGATGTAGCTTAGGTTTGGTGTGATGGGCACTTATTGAGATATTATCATAGGTTGGGTAGGAGGCAAGATTGGGTTATTAGATCGAGGGTAGGTGGTAACTTTGGTATCGATAGGTGGAATGGTATAAGGTATGGGAACTACCAAGCTCTAAAATGGAGTGGAGGTAGGTAGGTTGGAAATAAAAGGATTGGTGGTGACACTAGTAGAGTGTAATCTTATAGTAAGGTAAGTG
This sequence comes from Torreya grandis, assembly GCA_037957365.1. Classification (NCBI taxonomy): domain Eukaryota; kingdom Viridiplantae; phylum Streptophyta; class Pinopsida; order Cupressales; family Taxaceae; genus Torreya; species Torreya grandis. The sequence continues at coordinate 797,131 of JARHVA010002362.1, read as the reverse complement.
TTGGATCTAAAAGGTTAGGTTGCTCTTATACTAAGAGGCTTGTTAGTTGGTGAAGAAGGTGATTGAGCATTGCTTGGTTGTATAAGTTGGTTTTGGATGGTGGTATGGGTAAAGTTATTGGTAGAGGAGGATTCCTAGGTGAGTAAAGGTTGGGTGGAGATGGTGGAAATAAATGTGTCACCCATAAGATGGGATGACATGCCATAGGGATGGTCAATAAGTGAAACCAAAGTAGGGGTATAGTGGGATATGGTGTTAAGGTAATGTTGGAAGGCTACATGGTTATTATCTAGAGAGGTATTGAAATCCAAATCACCTTGGACTATTGTTTGAGGGATGGTAGGACTTCCAAAAATATGAGGAGAAATATTTTCATATGAGATATACTCCATGGATGAGGAAAAAGAGGAGGATGAATGATTAGGAGGTGGGCCTTGGTTTGCTTGGTTTCTTAGTTGTTGCTTAGTTAAAAATATGTAGATAAGGAAAGGAGGAAGATACAATCAATCTCACAATTCAAACAAAGAGATGAAAATAAAAAGTCAAATAAATGAAACACACACTAAATCCTAAGGTTCCTTTTAATATTTCTTTTGGCTTATGCCTTAATTTATGAGAATTGTGTGACTAAAGTTGGCTTGTAGAGTGGGTACTATAAAATAATTGTATGGTTGGTTTTAGGTTGTGTTTAGGCTCTCAAAGGGATTTGTATTAAAAATAAATATGTGTCTTGATCTTGGGGCCTACCCCCTCACTTCACACACCATAAAAATAAGGGTGTCGGGTGCTTAGACAAGATATATTGATTGCCAAAGATTATACTCAACCAAAGAGATGATTTTGTTCTCCTTTTGGTGATGAAATTTAAGTAATATTATTGGGAAAGGTAACCACTAGGTAATGAAATCCCAATCAAGCCTTATATCAATGTTTTTATGCTTGATTAAGTGTAAGTGGTTTGGTTTTTTGTGTGTGAGAAGATTGAAGATATGATTAATTTACCTAATTAATTTATTAATCTATGTGAGATAAAATAAGCAATCAAACAATGTATGCAGTCAATTTTAAGCCCAAAATGAAATTTTGATTTCATTGAATGAGTAGAAATACAAGAAGAAGATCTTAGATGAAACTAAGAAACCAAAAAAAAGACTCAAGGGTCCCACCAATCATGCCAAAATGTTTCAAATAAATTTCACTTATGTTCTTTGGAGGAAAGAAAAAAGAAACTCAAAAAGGGTATGGTATAAAAACTTGATATGTTGTGTGCATGTTGATCTAGATGGTTGTGGATATTCATTTTTGTCTTGGGAGGAATGACCTATAGATAAGAAAGCACTCAAAAAAATGGTTGATTAGCTAGATAGTAGGGTGGATTGCCTAACAAGATAGATCCAAGAAGTATGAGCTTCCTTGGAGGCTATAAATCTATGCTTTTAAACAATCAAGTTATGAAAATAAAAGATAAATTACTTACATATATTCATAGAAGATATTAAAATAAAATAGAAGAAGTGCTTGATAAATGAATAGGTGAATTTGACTAATTATAGTAATAAACATATCGATGCTAATGATAAATGAATCAAGTATGGTCTAGAAAATAGGGTAGAGTTTTGTGGTCAAGAAAAGAGGTATAAAATTAGATTTGGTTGAGGTCTGGTGGGTGAAAATAACTTGCTATTTATTTGTCTAATAGTGACCATCGGTGGTTGGGTGTGACCATCGATGGTTGGGGCATACCATCAGTGGTTAGAGTGATCATCAAAAATTACTATGGGTTTTGGTTTGGTTAAGAAAGACTAATTAGTGAGGTCACATAATGGAAATCTAAAGGTGGGTTTGGGTTGGTTTAGTTACAAAATAGAAAGAAACTAACTAATTACTAAAAATAGATACTTACCTTTCCTAATTATTGATCTGAAGAAGGGTTGAGGCATCTGTTGGATAAACTCAAAGTAATTTTGGTAGAGTGATGACACTTGGTTGTTGGCTGATGGATGGTAGTACTTTGGATCTCTATCATACTACTAGTTTGCTGGTTCATTGGAAGAGTGACTTGCCAAAGAAATTCTAATATAAGAGGCTCTTGATAGTTTGGAAATGGATGATGATTTATTTATACTAGATCCTATTTTCACCTCCTCCTCTCTTCTTATAATAAAATGGGAGAGGTGGAAGTGTAGGTTTAATAAGAGGTTTAAATTTTTATCTAAATTAACTTTCACCATGCATTGATCCCTAAGTGGATCAGGCAAGCTAATTATAAAAAAACAAGTTGTTTTTAAAGTGGGTGTTTAATGTTTAGGCAATGGGAACTTGACTGTTGGTGGTCAGGCCTAATCATTGATGGTTAGGGTGACCATCGATAGTCAAAGGTCAAAGTATAAGTTTGGTCAATGTGGGTTAGTGAGCCAATTAGCTAATCAACTAACATGACTCAAGTTTGTAGTAAAAGGGTTATGGGAGAGTCCCTAGGGGGTCCTAGGGTGGTTTATGGGTCTTTTGACATCTATAATTATTGTGTGCAATTTTCTAGTGTATACATTCATTACCAAAGATTTTAAAAATTCCAAATGTTATAAAACTACAAAAGGAACCAATACTATCAAAACCACAATAAAATAAATTATATGAGCTCCCTTTATTGTTCAATACCAAACAATAAAAGGACACAATTTCAAATAATTATGATAGTAGTGATATTATACCTAATACTAGTATGGAAAATGAATAGTTGAGTAAACTTCATCTTGATCCACTAGATACTTTACCACATGATTTATTTATACCTATATGTCTTGGTACATATTGGTTGAATCCATCTCCAAAAACTATCAAACTAAATATAGATAAAGTCAAGGTAAATCATATAGCTTAGGATGTTCATAAGGTATTAACATCTAAGATGTGTTGTTTCCAAAATTGGATTAGCCCGTTTTTGGGAACAAACCCCTATGAAACTTGTCTGTTTCATCTTTTTTCTCTCTAAGTCCATTTTTTGAGATGGATTTTGAATTCATTTTTGTCTTGGCTTAGAAACATGAAAGTGACCACGATCTCGTTGCGACCAAGGAACCCCTCCTCCAGAATGCCTCTTCTAGAGTTGGTCTTTTCTTCTTTTTTGCATGGGCAACAAATTTTGCCACCAGTGCATTTTGACCCTAAGAAATCAAGGGCAACAAAATTTGCCACCCCTACATTTTTCCCACAAGGGTGGCAACTTTTGCCGTACTTACATCTTAACCTGCAAGGGCGGAAAAATTTTCCACCCCTACATTCAGACCCACTAGGACATGCAAGGGCGGCAAATTTTGCCACCTAAGCATGCCTCAGTTTCCGTGCATGGCATTTATTATTGCACGCAGCAGGTTGTTGAGGTATATTTTCACCCCATATAAACTGATTTAAGCCTCATTTATTCTCATTAATTCCTCCTCTCCTCCTACCCTTTGCGTGTGGATGATCTAGCGAGTGAATTGAAGAGCAATTTCATGGATTCGAGCTTGTGGCACGCGCAGCTTTCTACGTCCGTCTCGTTGTTTGCATCTATTTTGCTTTTTCTTTGTTCTTCCTTAGTTTTTTATGCTTTTTATCATTTTTAGATTATTTTAGAAGTTTTCTTCCCTGCTGGGAATGGTATAAAAAGCCATCCCTCTTCATTAAAAATCGCGGTCTTGTTTGACCTTACACGAGCGGCAATTTTGCCGCCCATACCCTCGGCTTCCCCACAAGCCTTAGCTATAAGGGCGGTGAATTTCACCACCCAATAAATTCTTTTGTCTTGCAAGGGTGGCAAAAATTTCCACCCTCGTGACCCTTATAGTCTTTTCTGGCAGGGGCGGCAATTTTTGCCGCCCCTCCATGTTTCTAACTATCCCTACAGGGGCGGTAAAATTCACCGCCCGTGTAGTCTTTCCCTGTAGGGGCAGCAAAATTCACCACCCATGTCTCTTTCTCCTCCAAACTTGCAAGGGTGGAAAAATTCACTACCCCTATAGGCCATTCCTGTAGGGGTGGCAAAATTCACTGCTCTTACACTCTTTTATCCCAGCATGTAGGGGCAGTGAAATTTGCCACCCGTGCAACCCTCCCTCAGATTTTCCAAACTCCCAAAAAAAATTTGTGTTGACTTTTTCTCCCTTTTTCTTCCTCATTTTTCGGTCTTTTCTTCCACCCAGATTTTTTAAGTGACCTCCGTTGACCATGATCACTTAAATTTCACTTTCCCCCTTTCATCCACTCTCCTCTAATCTCGCAATCATGTCTGCAACACCTTCAGATAAATCTTGTTCATCGACACCTGTTCAGCCAAAACCATTTCCCATGTCTAAAACATCTCTAAAAAAGGTGAAGACCATGAAGTATAAATATCAGGGCATCTTCTCGCTCATGTCAGTCTCCTCAAATGTCGACGACATCCGAGACACTGAGATCGGTCACATGGACATGGCCGAATTCCTATCACAAACAAAGGCAACGATTCCAAGCACCGAGATGAAGAATATCATCGAGAGTAACATCCACCTGGTGGCCGCCTTTTTAGTAGTAGCACATCACACTAAGTTCATTCTCTAATGTGCTCATTTCTACAACAAAGAGACCAGGTCAGTCTTAGACACCAGAAGCAACATGGTGATTCAATTGGATCCTGAATTCATCGATAAAGTTTTCATGTGCCCTCCAGCCACTGAAGTAACCAAGATTGACTTCGTGGATGCATAGAAGGAATATGACAAAGAACCTGAGAGGGCGAAGAAGGTCATGAATTACAAATGGATAAAATCCCCTAGGACCAGCTTATCAAGATGGCCACAGAACTTTCTGAGGAGTGACTTCATTGAGGAGGTTGGTGACTTGATCACCCTCCTCAGTAGGGTACGAGGCCTCCCATCCTCTTCAATGTTTCATGAATGGATGTATTCATTCATTAAAATCATCCTCTAGGGCAAACATGTCATCTTTTGGGGAGAACAGATCAACAATGCTCTCCATGAATAGTTATCCAAGGTACAAACCTCTTACAAGTTCTATATGACTTCGTACCTTGTGTACATAGCTGCCACAATGCAGGCTTTTCTAGGCTTAACTACAGAGGGGGATAGAAAGACAACCATAGTGTACTCATTTTAGCCTTAGCTGACTCTGCAAGGATCAACCCACCACTTCAAGAGAGTAAATGATTCCTTTTTCACCATGTTTTTATGCCTCTTCGACCCTCAACTTGAGCAGAAGAGAGTATCAGATGAGGCTTGAATAGTGGTCAATGATTACGGCTGCATGTTCCTTCAATTTCCCACCTTTTTCTATCTTTGGGTTGGATTTTTCCAAGGCTACCCCAACATGCTTCTCAAGTTCCCTTCAGATAAGCTAGTACTAATGAAACTTTGTTGACAACTAATTGTTGTGCATACCAAATAGATGGAGTTGAAGAAACTAGGCTTCAAGTTTCCAATTGAGATTGGCAGGTACTCCATTGCAACAACAGCCAAAGCCAAGGTCATGATAATTGAAATGCATATGGTCACTCTAAGACCATTTAAGAGAAGAGAAAAATTTGACTATAGGGGCGTAAATGACAAAATCAGAAGGAAAACCCAGTTCCATGAGCCCATGATTGAGGATATCTGGATCAACCTAAGGATAGCCAAAGAAATCAGGAAAATGGACTTCTACAGGCTGACACTAGAGTAGATCAAATATCTGGGACTTGCAGAGATCCCTTCTGGCCTGATCGATGATAAAAATATTGTCAATAGCAGATACCTTGCAGAGAAGGTTTTTGGTTCCCCTCTTCCTCCAACACAGTGGTCTCAGAAAGCGCTGACTTCTCTGAAGAAAAGATTCAAACCAGTATTGGCTAACACCAATGCTTGGTTAGCAGCCAAAGGGATCATCCTAAAATAATTCATCATAGTATCTAAGGCTAAATATCAAGTAGAGATGAGGAAGAAGGCTAAAAATAGAACCAAAAACAAAGATGATGTACCTTCTCCTTCTGGGCCTCACAAGCCTAGAATCATCTTTGTATCTAAGAAACCAAAGGCTACTGAAGAGCCTAAAGTGGAAACAAAAAGAACTGAGGAATAAAGCCCTCAGACATAGGCAGCCTAGTCCATAAAGACAAATAATCAACCATCAGAACAACTAGGCACTGGACCTCCACTCTCACTAGAAGAAGCACAGCCAATCAAGAGCGTCTCTCCTTCTCCTCCTCAGTCTCTCGTGGTACCCTCTTCTCCTATCTCTCCAATCAGTGTTCCCTCTTCCAGAGCTGCCTCTTGTTCCAAAGTCATATTCGACAATACTCAGGGCACTTCTGGAGGTTCTCCCTGCTCTTCTGGGTCGATCCCCAATTTATCTTCTCCTTCCTTCAACTTGGCAGCAAGCCCTGCACTAGAGCTAGAATCAATGGTTGGTACAGTTTCCCCAGTTACTCCAACTATGACTACTATCACCACCAACAGTGTAGAAGCTACTGCAGTAACACTAGTAGAGGTGTAATATCCCCAACCAGTAGGGATATATGAAAGACACAAAACTATGATACCAAAGACCCAAGCTCTGATACCACTATGATATCCCCAACCAATAGGGAATATATAAACTCTAAAAACTCTGATCACAATATAACCTTGCAGAATATATTCAAATAAGCATAAGCAAATCACAGTATAATCTGTCCATAGCAAATCAACATCTTATTACTTATTCTTCTAGATGATTACAAAAGATGAGTCTCTGTTATACAAATAAGGAATATAAAAATCTGGTCTTAAAACCCTGTGTTTTGCAAATCTGGGAGTGAACTCTGAATCTGGAAGGGTCTCGGCCTTTCTGTGTCGACACACAGACGCCGTCGTCAGTCGATATCTCGCCGACGTCGGTCTCTATCGGTCGGCTTTCTGCCGATGTCGGTCCTCAGTCGACCGATGTCGGTCGCTATAAGCCCTCTCTCTGCCGATGTCGGTGCCTGGTCGGACCTGTACGGACCTGTACGGACTTAGTACGGCCGCCCACTCAGCACAACCTGTCTGTTGATCCCTGATCTGGAAATCTATGGTATCTAATACAGCAGATCTCTCTCTGTATAATTTATTGAAACAAAAGCATGAACTAAATCAAGAAATACCTGGAAAGCTCTGTGATAACTTCTGTGTGAAGTTATCTCTCAAACCTGGAATTCTGTGATAACTTCTGAATGAAGCTATCTCTCAATTTGGCGATAAATCAGCTGATCTTTCACAGCCTCTAAATCACACACAATGAAGAGGGAATGTTCTTCACTGCAATGGAATCCTGGAACCCTTGGCTCAGTCTTCACAGAAGAAATTCTTCAATTTTCAATAATCAATAATCCATAGCATAATCAATAATGGCCTCCATGTGAAACCCTTATACCCTCAAAAGATATGCTTGCCCTAATTAGGGTTTTCTTAAATTAGCATTAGGGTTTCTAATTTAAAATTAGAGCAAATAATTAATAATTAATAATTAATTATTAATGAGACCAAATAATTAATATTTGATTAAATCAATCAAATATTAATATCTCCCTCAATATACGTCGGATCCTCAAACCGATCGAAGCAGGTGAATCAGGGAGTGATTCTGCATATGACCATACCAAAATAAAGGTGTTCCACTGCATATCAAATATCCCTAAAAAGTAGGAGCTCAGGCTCAATGCATCTGAAATACCCTGAATGAAAACCAAATGTAGAAATTCTGTGAATCAAAGTCAAGCCAATCTCCATCATGACCCTCTATCCATCCAATCAGCCTACGAAGGTCGCATAATAGGCCAATCATCAAATCTGTCAATGTCCACAAAAAAGGGGACATGACAATCCGCCCCTCCGAAAATTGCTTGTCCCCAAGCAATCTCAGAACAATGAACTACTCGATCCACCTGGATCCCAAATGTAGTTATGCTCTGCACTGCTGTGAATTAATGCAAGTACCTGTAACATCAACAGAAGTAGAACAAAGAGGAACCCATAATCAAATTGGCAAACACAACTCAACCAATCTCTGAAATCACAACTGCCCTGGATGTGTCGATACTGTAGATTGTGTACTTGGCAACTGCAAATCCCATCTACAAAAGATGGTGTTAATCCATCCCATAATTTATCCCTCTGTAATGGTGGCACAACCAACTGTACCACACTGTCAAATGTGTGAGAAGAATCAATCTGGAGACTCGACTCCACCGGTATCCCAAACCCCTCAGAATTAGGTACTCCCAAGTCCTGAACCGGTGTGTCAGCCTCAACAACATGTTCCTCAGCTACAACTATAGGAACGTACTCACCAACAACACTCAATGTACTAACCTCTGAGTCTGGGGCTGGTGAAGACCGTAAATGCTCTAACTCCATGGTCATCTCAGCCAAATGAAATTGTGACTCCTCATAAGCTAACTGCGTAGTCTCAAGAATCTCAGAAGTCGCTTGTAGCTGCTGAGTAAGCTCACTCACCTTATCTTCCTCGACCAACAATGCATCATACGCTGTGCTACCCCACTCCATAAGATAATCTCTGTCGGTGACCAACTGCATATAATCCTGTCTCAGAATCTGGATAGCCTCCCATAAAGAGTGGATCTCTGTCAAGGACAAATAACTACCTCCCTGCTCGATGCTAGTAGGAGAACCCCATCCATATACAGCTAACAACTGACGAGCTTCATCGAAATGCTTGCAAGCGGTAGCAATGTCTCGCTCACTAACTCTCAGCTGACTAGACACATGGTGGCACTGGCTAGACTGTCTCCTACAATCCTCCTCTGATGCATGGTCCAAAAGAGTAGACTCAAAATCACTGATCTCTGGAGTACTACCATCCATACTCTGTGAATCAACTCCATAGCTCATATCAACATACGGAGTATCAACAACTGTAGCATCACGGTCTAACTCCTCCATACTGCGAGAAACGGCTGGTGAAACTAAGTCCTCAAAACTGTCCACTGCATCCTCCTGAGTATCTTCTGCAATAATCGGATCCTGGGACTCTTCTACAATCTCTATCATAATTGAGAGATCATCAACCCTCAGTGCACTAACACCTGAGCACACCTGTACACTCTGAGTGCAAGCATCAGACTCATCCTCATCTAACTCTGAAGAAACTGCTGCTGAAACTATCTCATCATCACAATTTCCCACTCCCACGTCCTCTGCAACTAATTGAGAGTCTAAATCCCCATGACTAATCTCATCCACATGTCTAACAATTGGTGTAGCGCTGCCCTCAACCACTGTTGAGACCTCTTGTTTCTCCTTCGTTCTATTTTGTGATGTGGACCTTTTACGAATGGATGCCATATACCGTAATAATTTGTCTTCAAATGTAGGATCTGAAAGAGTTTCATTCATCCTCCTCTGGGTTTCAACCAACTGGTTCAAACTTTGTTTCAGCTTTTTCATATCCTTGTCCCACTATTTTTGAGTACTTGAAGACATCATGGATACTTCGTTGATTCAATCTACCCAACTACCCAACAAGATGGCAGGACATTAGCTCTGATGTGCCCAACAGGATGGTAGGAATTTGGCTCTGATGTGCCCAACAGGATGGCAGGAATTTAGCTCTGATACCACTGTAATATCCCCAACCAGTAGGGATATATGAAAGACACAAAACTATGATACCAAAGACCCAAGCTCTGATACCACTGTGATATCCCCAACCAATAGGGAATATATAAACTCTAAAAACTCTGATCACAATATAAACTTGCAGAATATATTCAAATAAGCATAAGCAAATCACAGTATAATCTGTCCATAGAAAATCAACATCTTATTACTTATTCTTCTGGATGATTACAAAATATGAGTCTCTGTTATACAAATAAGGAATATAAAAATCTGGTCTTAAAACCCTGTGTTTTGCAAATCTGGGAGTGAACTCTGAATCTGGAAGGGTCTCAGCCTTTCTGTGTTGACACACAGACGCCGTCATCGGTCGATATCTCGCCGACGTCGGTCTCTGTCGGTCGGCTTTCTGTCGACGTCGGTCCTCAGTCGACCGATGTCGGTCGCTATAAGCCCTCTCTCTGCCGATGTCGGTGCCTGGTCGGATCTGTATGGACCTGTACGGACTTAGTACGGCCGCCCACTCAGCACAACCTGTCTGTTGATCCCTGATCTGGAAATCTATGGTATCTAATACAGCAGATCTCTCTCTGTATAATTTATTGAAACAAAAGCATGAACTAAATCAAGAAATACCTGGAAAGCTCTGTGATAACTTCTGTGTGAAGTTATCTCTCAAACCTGGAATTCTGTGATAACTTCTGAATGAAGCTATCTCTCAATTTGGCGATAAATCAGCTGATCTTTCACAGCCTCTAAATCACACACAATGAAGAGGGAACGTTCTTCACTGCAATGGAATCCTGGAACCCTTGGCTCAGTCTTCACGGAAGAAATTCTTCAATTTTCAATAATCAATAATCCATAGCATAATCAATAATGGCCTCCATGTGAAACCCTTATACCCTCAAAAGATATGCTTGCCCTAATTAGGGTTTTCTTAAATTAGCATTAGGGTTTCTAATTTAAAATTAGAGCAAATAATTAATAATTAATAATTAATTATTAATGAGACCAAATAATTAATATTTGATTAAATCAATCAAATATTAATATCTCCCTCAATATACGTCAGATCCTCAAACCGATCGAAGCAGGTGAATCAGGGAGTGATTCCGCATATGACCATACCAAAATAAAGGTGCTCCACTGCATATAAAATATCCCTAAAAAGTAGGAGCTCAGGCTCAATGCATCTGAAATACCCTGAATGAAAACCAAATGTAGAAATTCTGTGAATCAAAGTCAAGCCAATCTCCATCATGACCCTCTATCCATCCAATCAGCCTACGAAGGTCGCATAATAGGCCAATCATCAAATCTGTCAATGTCCACAAAAAAAGGGGACATGACAAGAGGGAACCATTACCATAATAGGTACTTCTCTCCCACCTTGGATGACAAATTTCACCCCCAAAAGAAAGAAGATGGCCATCTCCCCAGATGAATTTGACTTTGGCAAAATAGTGCTGGTGAAAGCTAAAGCTCCTAAGAGGCCAAGAATCCTCTCGAAATTAGTCGAGGAAAAAGGTAATTTTTTTTTGGAAATGGCTAGGCCTCCATAGGACGTAACTCTTGAGGGTTTCGAGATGAGCAGCTATTCCATCTCTCATGTTAAACTTGGCAAAGTCACTCACGAAGGTGTGAAAAGTGATCTTCAAGCTGCTATGGACATCATGGTCCAAAAATTTGACTGACAGAAGGAGATGAAGGATTATTACAAAGCCAAAATAGAGCAGCTAACGATAGTGATTAGAAGGTTCACTCTTCCCCCTGAAGCGGCAACTCTAGAGGCCTTCTCCGTGGATGACCCTGTAGACACCGAAAAAGTGTCTAACCCTTGGTCCTTTCTCCCTCCTAGTCCTCCTTGGTCCCTAACCCACCTAAGTCTTATTAATTGGAAATAAACATCTATTTTTAATTAAATAAGGCCCCTTTAACCCCTCCCTCCTTTGACACCTCGCCTAGGACACCTCGCCTAGACACCTCACCTTAGACTAAGTCTTTCCCTATGACTCACTCAAGATCTCTCCCTAATTCTTCTAACCTCCTAACAAACTCCCGTGCATATTTAGCACAACCCTCGGCATTCTCCAACGCATAAGAACACTTGGCGGATGAAAAATGGGCTTGGTGGCTTGTTCTGCTCGTTTTAACCCCACCGACGTCGGCCACGTATCGGCCGATGCCGGCGGAATCGCCGACGTTGGTTATACTTAACAGACTTCTCTTCCTCTTTCCGGGTAATCACAATCACAATCAAAATCAGAGTTTTTCGAATCTCGGGTGATCTAACAGTGGTAACTCTCTCTTCCGGTGAAACAAAGTTCTGGTGCTCTTGCTTTTTGGTGTTCTAGCATCTTGTTTTCTTGCAGGAATCAGCATACTTGAAAACTTCTCTCAGGCACTGAGATCTTGTATCCAACGTTTTGTACCGGGACTGCATGCTATCTTCATCAACTATTCAACGCAGATAAGTATTTGTGTTGTCTTTATTTCTATATCATTTTATTTATATCAAATACTCTGTTTTCTGTCCATTCCAATATCCTTCACCAAAATCTTCTCTGTTCCTCTCGGAGACGCTGAAAAGCTCTCTCTCCTGTCCATCTGCTTTTCTCTGCCTTTCGCCTCTGTCATTTACCCAGTTAATTCCCAGACAATATTCTCTGTCCCTTAGACCTCAAACAGACCCTCACAGACCCCAGACCCCCAGACAAGACCATAGACTACCCTGTAGGCCTGAAACCAAACCTGTAACCAGCTCTTGACTATTGCCCCTACCGATGCCGGTCACTTCCCCAACCGACGTCGGCAACCTTCTGACCGACGACGGCAATACCACCGACGTCGGCGACTGTGTTTACCAGTTTGCAGCTTATCAGGTACGCACTTGTTTTTAGTCTTTTCTTTTCACATCTTTCAATATTTCTCTTTTTTGTCTCTGTTATATTCCTTCTTAACAGTGGATTGTCATCCTTGAAGAAGCCTTAGCGCTTCTAGGACCAAGCTTTTGCTTGGCAATCCACTCTCTTATCGACTAACATTCTTTGTGTTTTTAGTGTTTTATCTCTTTCAGGTGTTATTCCTTCACAGCCAAAGAGGAGTATTCACAGCGTCTGGATTTACGGTGCGCAGTCTTTATCCAGGTACTTCACAAGCCTTGTCCATTACTTCTTTAGTTTCTTCTTTCTCTTAAATCTGAAAAAAGCAAAATTTTGAATAGAAACATTCTGGCACGCCCGGTGGGACCCCTTTAGGGCCTTCCGTGGGTTCCCTTTCTTCTGTATTCATTTAGTTGCATTAGGCTTCTTAAACTTCACCTCTCCTTCTTTTCTAAAAAAAAATCATAAGCAGGAAATTAAAAAGAATTCTTTCTTACGTTCTCTTGCATTTTCTAGACTAGAAAGAAAAATCATTCTCTTTAAACCCTTTCTCCAATTGTTTTCATTCCAATATCATATTTCAATTTGGGACTTTAAAACTTGTTGCATTTCATTTATTGCCTTCTTGCATCTTTTTAGTCTACATCTAGTAACTTAAACGCATATTGAATAAACCGTAGACACATGATGTTACACTACCAGACCACAAGCACTCAATAAAACATTAAACACACTTGAGACAAGGCCCGTCTGGGATTTCATCACCCAGCGGACAACCTTACCCCTACCCGGCAATCCTACTTGGATTTCACCACCAAGGGGAAAGCCAACTCTGTTCTCTGGCAGAGTATAAACTATAGGCGAGGTATATCTTGGCTAAGCGAGACCAGCTAACCACTGGAATCGTGAAGTGAGGAGAGCTTGCTCCTTAGCACCAGGCCACGTACCAGACCCTAACACAGATTTTTGAGCACCTTAACTACCTGAAACCATCCTTAGATTGCCTATTCTAGGACCCCTCTTATAGCCAACTTCTTCAAACATCTTGTTAAGGCATAAGCCATACGATCCTAATAAATTTTTTTTATAGGGATTTAACGCTAGGCTCTGTCTGTCACCATCATCTATTTTGTTTTTTTTATCTATCTTTTTGAGCTGGTAAGGACGTTTTCCTCATTTCCAAAAACTTTTTTTCTGAGTTTCTGGAAAACACAGTAACCGACATCGGTCCTGTAACCGACGTCGGCAACTTATATTAACCGACATCGGTCATCTGACCGGCATCGGCAGTCCTATTAACCGACATCGGTTTTTCTACCGACGTCGGTCTCTGTCATTTTTCTTTTTCCCAAAAATAGCAAGCATAAAAACCAACTTTCTACCTGTCAAATCATCCATTCCGGTTTTCTGAAACTGACAAGACACAGTTTTCTGAAACCTGCCCTCTTTCCAGCCTTGAATGGTTTTGACACGTAGTCAAACCAAGGCCCTTCATGACCACGCTAGTCAACAACCGCTTCCTCCTTCACCACCTACAACCAGTCCAATAATGGAGTTCAACTCGGAAACTGAAAGAACTCCCATTCGCCCAACTCCGCCTCAAACTCCTATCGTCCCAGAAGGGGACCAAGACTTTGCACGGTTTTTAGACCTTAACGTTAAAGCTTTGCAACATTATCTCGCCAATAGCCAAACGCGAGACTCCCTAGGCAACCCAATCTATGGGATGCCGACTTCTTTAATCACATCGACCGCCCCTACCATTCAACCATTAGACAACACCTCCACTAGTAACCCAACTGTATCTTACCTTCAGAACATAACTTCTCCTTCTAAACCTACCTCTATGGGGGTTCCAATACTCCCTCAACCTCAAGTCACCCAACAAAACCCCACACCATTCCAAAACCTTCTAGTCTCTATTCCCCCTACTCTTGCACCAATAAATACAAGAGTAACCGTCTACCCATCAACAAGTGTAGCCACGCCTCAACCATCCTTGACGGCTCCTATCCAACTGGTGCCAACCAACCCCATGACGGCTCCTATCCAACTTGTGCCAACCAACCCCATGACACAAGTACCATTTGTCCCCATAACCACTTATCCATATGTCGCGTCTACGCAACCATCCACATCATACGCCCCTACCAACATCTTTCAAGCACCTTATAATCTAGGAGGCGCTCCACCCATGAATCCGTCAGCAGACATTATCAAAATGCTGATGGATAAAATGTCTAGTTTAGAGACATCTGTTTCCAGCTCACGCAATGCTCTATCATACGAGCAAATTTGCAATGAGCCTATTCATCCGTCTGTTCCGATTCGACCATACCCCAGCCAGTGGGAGCTTCCAAAATTTTCATGCTTTCAAAGCAAGGAAGACCCACAGCAACATTTACGGGCATTTAGACATGCCTGCTACCTTATCGCCCATGATGACGCATTACTCTTGCATACATTTCCTATGTCCCTTTCTGGTGCTGCACTCGACTGGTACAGCTCCATTGCCACCCATTCCCTCTTTTCATTTACACAATTGGCCCAGCTTTTTCTTGACCATTTCTCCATTAATATCACTAAAAAGGTTTCAATCACAGACCTTTACACCATCCGTCAATTTGAGGACGAATCAGTAGCTGATTTCGTTGCTCGTTGGAGAGGCCTTATCAACCAACTCTCCTTTTCCTTACCACAAACTGAGCTCATTGAACTCTTCGCCCGAGCTTGTGCCAAACACATTTCTTCTACTTTGAGGGTTCAAACCTTCCGTACTTTTGACGAAGCCTTCACGATGGCCCGTAAACTAGAATTACGTGCCATCGAGGAGAACAAAATCAAATTGCAGAGCAAGAACCCCAATTCCAAGACTAATGACTCTTCTTCATCTAAACCTTCATCTTCAAATTCTAAGTCTAAAGCTGCAGCTAATGCTGTGGCCGTTAGACCCTCATCTTCCTCATCCAATCAAGCCGAACCCTCCACATCTCAAAGCGCCACCCGTCAATTCCAGCAAAGATACGTGCAAAGACAATATACTCCTCTTGGAGAATCTTACGCATCTATACTGGAAAAACTTGTCAAACAGGGGATTATCAACCTCCCCCAAATTTGACCACCGCCTCAATTCGATCCCTCACGCGCCATCCCTGTGTGGTACAGGGAAACTGACTTCTGCAATTTCCATCGTGTCAAGGGACATGACACAGGAAACTATAAAACTTTTAAAAACATAGTCCAGGATATGCTTGAAAAGGGGGAGCTCATTCTCGACAATCCTAATGCACCTCCAAACCAGGGCATCGACATATTCAAACAGCCATTTCCCAATCATCCACCAACCCAAAACAATAATGTCCAGACCTTAATTGACAACACGCATGAACATGATATTCGAACTGTCAATACTGTCTCACCTTTCATCTCCAACCAACCTCAAGAGGTTAACTCATCTACCAGTCCATCACGTATGGATGAACCTCTTTCCCCGGTCAATTCTCCATCAACCCCTCTCATCCTGGAGGATGCCTTAACTTTACCAGCACAACCAATCTCACCATCCTCTTTTCTTCTTCCTATGGAGAACCTGACCTTACCTACTCCTCACCCACAAGTGGAGGGCACCATAATTCCTGCCCTTTACCCACTTGAGGAGTCACACTCTCCAGTTCCTTCTCCACCTAGAGAAGAACCTGACTCGCCATCTTCTTCAAC
Source organism: Torreya grandis (assembly GCA_037957365.1). NCBI lineage: Eukaryota > Viridiplantae > Streptophyta > Pinopsida > Cupressales > Taxaceae > Torreya > Torreya grandis. Next base: position 780,924 of record JARHVA010002362.1, on the reverse strand, counting down.
CAATAACAATCCAGTGATAACTCCCATACACTTTGGGTCTAACATTGCTGCCACACCTAGCACATCTTCTCCAAAATCCCAACTTCATCCAACGTCCTCCCAACCATTTTCCCGACTAGCGGAGAAATTAGAACTTCTCCCTTCAAGGAAAATGGAGCATCGGGGATTGTGGGAACATCTTAAAGTTCTTCAACATTCTCGTGTCCCTTCATCTCATACTGCCAATCTTCCCAAGGCAGAATCATCCAAGACTCCAAACAAAGACCAAACCGCCGCTTCCAAATCTACATCTACTCAACCCAAACCAATCAAGCCATTTGGCATTTGCCTTCTCTCTGCCCTCACTCACCCGCAAGTGAAGGTGGACTTGAACCAAACCTCGCCCAAAAGTAATCTTCCAACCAAATCCAAGAAAACTGCCAAACCACAAAGGCAAACCCCTCCTCCACCGTCAACTTTGCCTTCCATCTTAGGTCCTCATCCTTCTACTTTACTTGGCATACTTCCTACTCCATCTCTCAACCAATACAAATCACCTCCCTTACTTCCTTCACCAATCACAAGTCAACCTCTCAAAAATTCGGCACCTCTCATAAAGAAAATGCCGTCTTCCCCTATCACCGCACCACCAACCCAAAAGGTGGTACGAAAACCTTCTTCGACATCCCCTAAGTAGAAGTCACCAGCATGTCATGTGTCAACAAGCGTGGACCCCTTAGAAGGTTCATACGCTTTTATATTACATCAACTTTTGCAAACCTCTAGCATTACCCTTCCTCCCATCAAGCCATTCCAACCTCTCGGTTCAAAACCGTCTTGGTTCGATGATACAAAAATTTGTTTATATCATCGCACACCAGGACATGATACTGAGACCTGCTGTGCCCTCAAGGCCGTCGTTCGCCGCTTTATGGAGAAAGACACCCTTCTACTTGAGGACACTCTCGACCAACCCTCGTCACCTTCCCATCCAGCCTCATCAACCGCATCAATATCTATCCAACAGACCATAACCCCTTCTTCACCAACTATCTTCAAAATCAATGCCATTCGTGTAACCACTAGGTCACAGAAGGACAAAGCGAAAGAAAAAGCCGCTATCCCTTGGACCTATCCTTTCATCCAAGCACCTCAACCACCAAAATCCAAGATTTCCATCTTAGGTGCGTCCCAACCTACTTCTTCACAGGCAATCACAGAATCCATGATAAAACAACTTCACCAAACGCCTGTGAAGATGACCCTCTATGACCTTATTCAAAGCTCCCCCCAACATCGCCAGGCTTTAATCAAAGCCCTACAGGCAGCTGAGGTTCAACCTGAAGACCCTCAACCACTTGCTGCCTTAGTCCATTCTTTATCCCCCATCGCATCCATCACTTTCAATAATTCTGAGATTCCTACCTCTACCGAGGAAGATCAGGACGCCACCCTTTTCATCACAGCCTAAGTTGATCGAACTCGTATTAAACGCGTTATGATCGATGGGGGTGCTAGCATCAATATCATTTCCTCCCACGCCTTTGACCAACTGGCCCTTCCAAAGAATTGCGTATCAAAAACTGACGCAATCCTTAGATCATTTAATGACACAACTGCTAACACCATCGGCACTGTTGTCCTTCACATCCGCGTTGGGCCACGCACAATCCCAGAGCTCTTCTACATCATCGAAGGAGAGTTCCAATACAACATCCTCTTAGGGCGACCTTGGATCCGTGCCATGGCTTGTGTCCCTTCAACCCTCCACCGTTGTGTCAAATTTGAACATGACAAACAAATCCATACCATTCCCGCCGATCCATCACCTTTTAAAACCTGTAACACAACCTATAGCCCCAACGACGTGCTTATACCACTCAAATCATCAACCCGAACTTCATCCCCATCTGCAGAAGCGTCAACTAGTACGCAAACAGTGGTCGCCACCACATCCTCTTCTCAATTACCAATCAAGGACCCTATGGACGACGTCTTCCAAAGACTTTCACTAGGAGAATATCGTCTCCTTACTCTAGATATGTTCCAAACTCCTCAAGAGTATGGACAACTTCATCAACACCCAAACTATGACTGTCGTATCGGGATGGTCATTCCTTATGGTCCTCCTAGCCTTCGTACCAATCTTGTCTATGGGGGGCTTGATCAAGCCCCTACTGAATCAAATCCTTCTTCCTCGCCCCAAACCTTCACATCCGATTTCTCTTTTCTTAGCAACCCAACCTTTGCACATACCTATCTTTATAGGTGCGCATGGAAGGGTTTCGGCTTTGGACGTTACGAACAAGGTTCTCATCAGCCTGTCGAAACACCCAATGACGATAATGCGAAGAAACGGTATGGACTGGGTTTCCAAGAACCCACTGAGGCCTCCACAAACCTTTCTCCTGAACTAGACATTGACCAATTTCTTCTAGACTCGCCTATTCTTCCTTCCTCACCTACGGAGTCGATGGTTTCCATCCCTCCTAGTTCTTTTTTTTTGCATAAACACCATCTGCTTGGAACCGCTAACCTACCAACTCAACGGGGTTCCCAAATCTCTTCCTCTCATTTATCCTAGCATGATAGACGATGATTCATCAACCATCAACACAATCCACTGCATAGACGACGACGCCATTCTTACATATATGGGTGCTGATGATTTTTTCATTCAGCGCTCTCTTCCTTCTGAAACGCAGGTTATGTTAAATGAATCGACCATTAACATTAACCTTCCATCCTCCGATGTTCCTCATGTCTTAAAGATTGGTCAATATTTAGACACTCAGGAGCAGCTTGACTATACCCAGTTCCTTTCTGACCATAGCAAGGCCTTTGCCTGGACTTATAGCGATATGCCTGGCATTGACCCCACCATCGCTACCCATAACATCGTCACAAATCCAGAGGCTAAGCCTGTTAGGCAAAAGCTTCACAAAATGCATCCTTGTGTTGCACTTCTTGTTAAAGAAGAGCTTCAGCGTCTTCTTTCAGTCTCTTTCATCCAACCCATCGATTATCCACAGTGGGTCTCTAACATCGTTCCTGTTACCAAAGCGACTGGGGGGATCCGAATCTGTATGGACTATCGTGACCTCAACTTGGCTTGTCCCAAGGATGACTTTCCTCTTCCAAACATTGACCAACTTGTTGATCTCACGGCCGGTCATGAGATGTTATCTCTTATGGACGGGTTTTCAGGATATAATCAAATCCTGGTTGCACCGGAAGATCAGCACAAGACCACTTTCATTACCCCATGGGGGACTTTCTGCTATCAAGTCATGCCTTTCGGCTTAAAGAATGCAGGCGCCACTTATCAGCGTGCTATGACCTACATCTTTCACGATCTCCTCCATAAAATCATGGAAGACTATGTGGATGACCTATTAGGCAAGTCCAAACTTCGTCGTGACCATCTGACTATTCTCAAAATCATCTTCTCTCAACTTCTTCAATACAATGTTCGCCTTAACCCCAAGAAATGTGTTTTTGGGGTCCTCTCTGGTAAGCTTCTAGGCTTCATTGTTTCCTTTCGTGGCATCGAGATAGATCCTGCCAAGATCCGCGCTATCCTCGAAATGCCACCCCCATCTAATCTCAAGCAGCTTCGCAGTTTGCAAGGGAAACTCCAGTCCATCCGACGTTTTATCTCGCAACTTTCTGATCACTGCCAACCTTTTCATCATCTTCTTAAAAAGGACATCTCTTTTACATGGGATAAGGATTGTCAAGAGGCTTTTGAAGCCCTTAAACACTATTTGATCTCTCCACCTGTCCTCATTCCACCTCAAGATGATAAACCCTTTTACCTTTATATCTCTGCAACCAATCATTCGTTAGGTGCCATGATCGCGCATCGAGATGAGCAACACCGCGAGCAAGCGGTTTACTACATCAGTCGAACATTGGTCGACTATGAAACTCGGTACACCCATACCGAGAAACTTTGTTTGGCGTTAGTCTTTGCTGCTACTAAGCTCCGCCATTATCTTCTTAACCACAAAACCTTCGTCATCACTCACACTGACCCTCTCAAGTATATGCACTCCAAGCCTTATCAGAATCAACGTATGGCTCGGTGGCTCATGTTGCTTGCTGAGCTCGACCTCAAATTTGTCCAACAAAAATCTATAAAGGGGCAAGCAATCGCTGATCAACTAGCCGATGCCCCACTTCCTGACAATCAACCTTCTCACTGTGAGTTTCCTGACGAGTCCATTGCCACTCTTTCCACCGATGACGCCATCTATCAAATGACCATGTTCTTTGACGGCTCTAAATGTCAACTTGGTGGAGGTGCCGGGGTCATTCTCATCCCTCTCGAAGGGGAGCCCATGCCTCTATCTTTTAAACTCGACTTTGAATGTACCAATAATATGGCTGAATACGAAGCCTTAATTTTGGGACTTCAAACCGCCCTTTCTTTAGACATTAAGACCATCAACATCTTCGGTGACTCGCAGCTTGTCGTCAATCAGGTCAACGGTTCATACCTCTGCAAAAATGAAATTTTACAAAGGTACAAAAAATGTGTTGACATTCTCCTTGCATCTTTTGACCATCACTTATTGCAGACTGTTCCTCGATCGACGAATAAGTTTGCTGACACCATGGCTTCACTTGCCTCTCATATTCCTTCATCATCATCATCCTCATCAAGAATTTATGTCATGGTACATCGTGTGCCATTGCCTTCATACATTTCCACTGACATCAATCTCGTCCACACCGTAGACTATAGTTCACAAGATGTTTGGTATAAACAACTTGAGGATTACTTGACTCATTCTCTCATTCCTCCCAACCTCTCTAGCAATGCGCGGCGAGCTTTCATCAAACGCACCGTTCGCTATACCATGCTAGGCGGTCTTCTTTATAAGCGAGGTTTCGACGGCCTCCTTCTTCGTTGTCTCACCTCCACTGAAGCCTCTCATGCCATTAAACAAGCCCATGACGGGATTTGTGGTGGACACTTCAGTGGAAATTCGGTGGCCAAACGCATCCTTCGCCTAGGCTATTATTGGCCCACTCTTCATCAAGACTGTAGCGATTATGTTCGGCGATGCGTCAAGTGTCAGCAGCATGCTAACTTGTTTCATCTCCCCAGCCACGCCTTACAAGTTGCTCAGGATTTTTGGCCTTTTTCACAATGGGGTTTAGATCTCATCGGTGAGATTAATCCTCATTCATCTCTTCGTCATCAGTCCATCATCACCGCCACTGAGTATTTCACTAAGTGGGTGGAAGCTATTCCTCTTGTCTCTACAAAAGCCGACAAGATTGTCGACTTCATCAATAACCACATCATCTGTCGCTTCGGTGTCCCTCATAAAATCATCACCGACAACGGCAAGTCCTTCAAAAACAAAACTGTCCAAAAGCTATGCGATTCATTTGGCATCAAGCTCAGTTTCTCTTCGCCTTACTACCCACAAGCAAATGGGCAGGCAGAGGCTTCCAACAAAATTTTAACCAAAATTCTCATGAAGGTGGTCAACGACACTGGAAGGGACTGGCACATTCAAATTCCCTTCGCTTTGTGGGCTTACCGCACTAGCATCCGAACCTCTACGGGCGCTACCCCTTTTTCTCTAGTGTATGGATCAGAGGCTGTCCTACCTCTCGAAGTACAGATCCCATCTCTTCGCATTTCTCTACGAGACATTCTTTCCAATGATGACTTTCGTCAAGATCGTTTAGCTCAATTAGAGTTACTTGATGAGCGTCGTCTTGCTGCCCTTAATCATCTCCATGTCTATCAAAGTCGAATCAGACGAGCCTATAATAAAAATTTGAGAGAACGAGATTTTAATATCGGAGACCTCGTCCTCAAAGAGAATCAACATGTGACTAATATGGAACGAAGTAAGTGAGGCAAATTCGCTCCTAATTGGCTCGGACCTTACATTATCACGCACAAGTACGAATCAGGGACTTATCGTCTGTCTTCTCTCGAAGGCCGACCATAACCTGAACCCCTTAATGCATTACATCTACGACCGTTTTATTGCTAGTTGGGTACTCGTTTACTTAACATTTAACTTGAGCTCGTCCTTTGAGCAATCCCTCATCCAGCTAATCCTATTATTTTTCAACCCTACTTCTTTTAATAAATCCTCTAAAACCCTTTTATATAGTATGGATACTTTGTCCTAATAAAAGGGAGCCCTTGAACTTTTATAAGTCTTGTCCATGACTCAAATTTCTATCAACAATCAATCAAGATGTCAAAATAACCAAGGTCACAAAAATCAAATTAAAAAGCAGACTGGTCCCTTGAAGGACAGCTGTACTATCATTGCTGTAACTAATAGATTGCTCCCTCGAAGGACAGCTATTCAAAAGCCCTCTTATTAAGCAAAGATCTAGACCACTCCCTTGAAGGATGGCTATGACTAAATCTGGCAATAAACAGCACTATCTTAGAAGCTTCTCGCATCGATCAGCTTCATAACTGACCATCAAGCACAATGACATCACTATATAGGCTTCCCATATTAATCAGCCTCAAAAAAAAAAAAAAAAAAAAAAAAAAAAGAAAGTCATGGACTTGGCTTATGTTGTCTCAGGGTCTCCTATAAAAAGGGGCGAAGTTATCTCTGCTCTTAAAATGGGTTGTCCTATCCTCTTTTCCTATAACCTGCTCAAGGGACTTCGAGCTCACTTTAGTGTCAAAGTGATTCGATCACCACTCTAGCATAACTTATGATCAACGACGCAACGCATAATGGGGTTCTTGGTTCTAATAACCCCTATCTATACTGACTTTTTGGTCCTTGTCAATGAAAGAGCAAATATGCCTTTCACTTCTCTTTTTTTACACTTTAGTCACATTCAATCAAACCCTTTTCAAACATAACCATGACTATGACCATAACCTTGACCTTGACTAGACCATCACCCACTTTGACTCTTCCTCCCTTTTGGGAGAACTACATAGGCCTGAGGCCCCTAACAATAGGGGCTATGTAGGCAGCACTCAGTTGACATGGGGTCTTCTGGGGTTAGCTCGACCACTTTCTTTGTCACTTTCTTCAATTTCCTTCTCTCGTCCCCTGTCAATCACATCATAATCATTTATATACTCTCATTTTCATAAGTCATTAGTCATAAATTTCATCCATCATAACTCATTAAACATTTGCATAATCCACAAGTTAAACATTCAATATCACATCTATCACATCTTTCATCATCTAGTCTAAAGTCATCATATAACCATTTCATAAACATTGTCATCATCACATACTCATTTATATCATTCTCATCATTAACATCATCATAAAACATCATTACATTAATCATTAAGCATCATCATAACATAATCATCATCACCATAAATATCATATCAAAACATGAAACACTTGAAACATATGACAAATACTGCATTTTCATAACACATCAATAAGCCAAAATCTCATCATATATATCAAAAATCAGTTTTATACAAAAAGACACAACCAGTGTCTGTCTCTCTCTCATCATATATCTCTCATCTTCGGCTCGCAGGCCGGTATATACATCAAAAAAATAATAATAATGCAACACTGGGGCTACCCTCAAGGCTGTGGGTGTGGTGGTGGTGGCGGTGGTCGAGAAGACGCTGTATCTCCTCCTCCCTCTAATCTCTGCCATCTGCGTGACCCTGAAGCCGTCACTCGTGACATAGATCTCTGTCTGCTCTGCTCCATCCTCATCTCTGAGTATCGCCGTATATGAGGGATCCCCCTGATGGCCCTCTCATAATACGCGATCTCATCTAGCACATCATTGTATCTAACCATTGACATAGTCTGCGGTGGACCCATCTGCCCTGCTCCTGTGGCCTGTCCTGATCTCTGAGGCTGTGGCTCACCTAAGTGCACTGATACTGATGGTCCTGCCCCCTGTGAAAATGTTGGCTACTGAGATGGCTACTGCCATGGGCCCTGCCCTCCAAAACTCTGCCCTGCACCTGCCTATCCCTGAGCTGCGGCCAGCTATCCCTGTAACAGAGTGACCTGTGCTGTCAATACTGCCACCTGCCCTGTCATCTCTCCCAGCTGCCCTGTGACTCCTGCTAGCTGTCCCTGCAAAACTGAGACCTGAGCCTGAGCCGTGTCTCTCTCCTCTCGTGCCGTGTCTCTCTCTGCGCGGGCTGTATCCCGCTCCCTGGTGATGGCCTGTAAATCTGGTTGCTCCCTGATCTGTATCCCTCTGTACTGACCTGCCCACCATGCCGTGAAGGCCTCTGTACACCCTGGGTTGACTATCCCAGGTCCTGCTGGCAACTCCTCAAAATCGGGCTCCTCTGTCTCCTCTGGAAGTGAGAGCGGCGCCTCTATGTCATCCCATCTGTACTGTGGGAAGGTGGGAGGCACATCCTGTAGCAACCCGTACTGGCACTGCACTCTCTCTACAGGGATCCTCTCGAGCTCACCAACTCATTTGCCTCTAACCCATCTCCGGCTCTGAGCTCCAATCAGCTGCTCTCCCTGGTCTCTATATGCTGGATAGACCAAATATGGTCTCCAGATTATGTCTGTCGGGGCCAAACCCTCCAGCACTCCCCTGTAGTGGTCGATGTCCCTGACCACTCCATCCATCCATGTCTGCGCCATAACCTCGCGCCATCATCTGAATTCAACTCTGAAGCCAGCCTGAATAGCCACTGGGAGGCCGAGAGGTCGTGTGACTACTATGTGCTCGTACGCCCAGTAATGTAGCAGGTGGCCCACACATAGACTGTACCACCGTCACCAGGTGATGCCCCACAGCTCTCTATACACCTGGGCCAAAAATAATAGTGCCCAGGCGAACACTGTCCTCTGCTCTATCATCTCTAACAAAACTCCGGTCATAGAAACTGGAAATCTACCGCCCTCTGCGTCCGGCAATGCATATACTGTAATGCCAATCATCATAAGGATTGCTAGCCTATGGGCCTCCTCATCCACCGCGTATAGTGGCTCATAAGCAAAGCTCGCCGAGTGGTAGCTCGTCTCCGCGGCATGCTCTCCAAACAGCGTCACCATATGAATGTCATGCGCCTCTCTCGAGCACGCATACAAGTCTGCTCCGTGCACCGGTAACCGCAAAATCTGGTAGACATCCTCAACCGTGACTGTCATCTCGCCCGTAGGCAGGTGGAAGGTGTTGGTGGCAAGGTCCCACCGCTCAATCAAAGCCACCATGAGGCTCACGTCCCTAGCCACCCTGCAGTAACGTCTCAGCCTGCCTAATCCGACTGCGCTCATCTGCGCCCACTCCTCGACGGACACGCCTCCACACATCCACGTCAGCAAAGTCAGGAGGTGATCCCGCAGCATCAGAGTCTATCTATCCTGTACCCACCCAAAGCAATTTCATGTTAACATTGTTCCTACTCTTCTTATTTTAGCAACTATTCTGACCACCTATGCCTAACCTGATACCCGGGAAGCCCTTGGTGTAGCCTCGACCTTTCAAACTTGACCATTTTTCAAAACCATTTCTGACCAGACAGCCACCGACATCGGTTAATGTGCCGGCGACGGAACTCACCTAACCGACGTCGGTCACCTCGTGGCCGACGTCGGTAGGTTAGTGACCGACGCCGGTCTCTGGTCGGCCGACGCCGGTGGAATCGCCGACGTCGGTGACTGGTTCGACCCTAGAGCCGAACGGGGTGAGCCCTAAAAATTAGGGCTTCCCCATTTTGCCTTTCCCAACACTCCTAAACCCCCTAACTTACTCCTAAACTCTCTTAGACAACCTACCCACCTTCCTAGCTACCCTCCCCTCCTCAATTTCTGACTAAAATAACAAAATTTCACAAGCTAAATTCAAAGTCAAAATGAATCAAATGGGGTTCAAAGACCCTCATACCTCATCCCGTCGACGCCGGTGTGGTGGCATGATAGGTGCCGCTGGTGGTGGACCTCCCGCCGGTCCTCTACTCCCCTCTGCCATCACGTTTGTCCTAGTGGCTCTGCACACTTCACTTGGGCCACACACGTCCCTGCAACGTCCAATCAGCGCCTTCTCTCCACCAATGCTCCTCTGCCACCTCGCACTACTCCCTAAATTAGCTCAAGGTCACTATCACTCAACAAATCCCAGAGCTCTTTTTTTTTATCTTTTAATCAAATAGCAAATGACTTTTGGTGGGCCGCCAATCTGGTTTTGTCAGATTTGGCAGGCCGCCGACGTCGGCATCGGATAGCCGACGTCGGCCTATTTTCGCCAACGTCGGTCTCCTTTTTCACCAACGTCGGTTATGTAGCCGACATCGGTGTATTTTAACCTTTTATCTCTGTTCCGAACAACCACAATCATGTCTCTAATCAAGTTAAGCCCTTCAGACCATGTCAAATTGGCCCCTTGGGGCACTTTTAGATTACTTTTTGCTTCTATCCATCGACCACCAGACTTTGGAGATCATGCCCATCTCCTAAAACCGCGACTACTTCCAAAGCGTTTGCCTTGGTTAATTTTTGCATGTATGCTATTCCACGACTGGTTAGCAATTTTGTCCGCAGACTATATTTTTGGACCCTCACAAGTATAGGATCACACGCCAGTTGATCCGCCCTACTTGTGACTTTTTCGTGTTTTCAGGAGCACTTCCTAAGCCCGGGATACCTGGAACATGACGACCATTTGGAGATTCAGCCTCGATTGAATAACCCGATCAGCTACGACTAATGCTGGGGCCCGGTTATTTCAATTTTGGCACTCCTCGACCCTTGACCTGTGACAATTGACCCGACCATCTCGTGCAGTGGCATGCATGCAATCATGACTTTTGCAGTGTTTTCACTCACTCTTCATCCTTCTCATCCACCTTTTGTCAAATCAGCACCCGATTCCAGGTTCCCTTCCCTCGACTCCCACTTTGAGGGGGAATACCTCGTCCATACTTCGGGGCAATCCACATCATCCTTTACCTGGGGCAACCAACTCCTGTTTTTGTCTTGCAGTTCGTCCAGAACAACCAACAAGACAAAAAGGGGCAAATGTAGACACCGAAAAAGTGTCTAACCCTTGGTCCTTTCTCCCTCCTAGTCCTCCTTGGTCCCTAACCCACCTAAGTCTTATTAATTGGAAATAAACATCTATTTTTAATTAAATAAGGCCCCTTTAACCCCTCCCTCCTTTGACACCTCGCCTAGGACACCTCGCCTAGACACCTCACCTTAGACTAAGTCTTTCCCTATGACTCACTCAAGATCTCTCCCTAATTCTTCTAACCTCCTAACAAACTCCCGTGCGTATTTAGCACAACCCTCGGCATTCTCCAACGCATAAGAACACTTGGCGGATGAAAAACAGGCTTGGTGGCTTGTTCTGCTCATTTTAACCCCGCCGACGTCGGCCACGTATCGGCCGACGCCGGCGGAATCGCCGACGTCGGTTATACTTAACAGACTTCTCTTCCTCTTTCCGGGTAATCACAATCACAATCAAAATCAGAGTTTTTTGAATCTCGGGTGATCTAACAGTGGTAACTCTCTCTTCCGATGAAACAAAGTTCTGGTGCTCTTGCTTTCTGGTGTTCTAGCATCTTGTTTTCTTGCAGGAATCAGCATACTTGACAACTTCTCTCAGGCACTGAGATCTTGTATCCAATGTTTTGTACCGGGACTGCATGCTATCTTCATCAACTATTCAACGCAGATAAGTATTTGTGTTGTCTTTATTTCTATATCATTTTATTTATATCAAATACTCTGTTTTCTGTCCATTCCAATATCCTTCACCAAAATCTTCTCTGTTCCTCCCGGAGACGCTGAAAAGCTCTCTCTCCTGTCTATCTGCTTTTCTCTGCCTTTCGCCTCTGTCATTTACCCAGTTAATTCCCAGACAATATTCTCTGTCCCTTAGACCTCAAACAGACCCTCACAGACCCCAGACCCCCAGACAAGACCATAGAATACCCTGTAGGCCTGAAACCAAACCTGTAACCAGCTCTTGACTATTGCCCCTACCGACGCCGGTCACTTCCCCAACCGACGTTGGCAACCTTCTGACCGACGATGGCAATACCACCGACGTCGGCGACTGTGTTTACCAGTTTGTAGCTTATCAGGTACGCACTTGTTTTTAGTCTTTTCTTTTCACATCTTTCAATATTTCTCTTTTCTGTCTCTGTTATATTCCTTCTTAACAGTGGATTGTCATCCTTGAAGAAGCCTTAGCACTTCTAGGACCAAGCTTTTGCTTGGCAATCCACTCTCTTATCGACTAACATTCTTTGTGTTTTTAGTGTTTTATCTCTTTCAGGTGTTATTCCTTCACAGCCAAAGAGGAGTATTCACAGCGTCTGGATTTACGGTGCGCAGTCTTTATCCAGGTACTTCACAAGCCTTGTCCATTACTTCTTTAGTTTCTTCTTTCTCTTAAATCTGAAAAAAGCAAAATTTTGAATAGAAACAGACCCGATCATTCAAAAAGCAGAAAAGACTTATTTGAAGTGAAAAGTCCTGGAGGACTATATTGAAAGGATGCATACTCAGAGATTTTCTTTGCTATCAGAGGTTACAGAAAGGATGGGTAAGATGAGAAAGGTAAAAGCAGAGTTAGATGACTTCGTCTCCCTTATCTCTCAAGAGATCGATAGCTCAAAAAAGGATCTTAGAAAATGGAAGGAGATGAAAGATCTAAATAAAAACACCTTGATATCTATCGGTGTCATTTCCAGCAAGGACTCCTATGTTGAAATCAAGGAGTCACTGATATTTAGGATCCAGGTACTCAAAGATCTAATTGATGACCTCAAAGCTTTCAAGGAGGCTAGTGAGAAGAGTGACCTAAGCCTGCTGAATAAACTAGAAGAGCTGTCATGCAACCTAACCTCTAAGGAAAATCAGTTCCTTCTGGCAGAAGAAATGATTTAGAGCTTCAAAGATATGATTCATAGAGATTTTAAATAAAAATCCTTCTCAATGTCATCTGTGGACAGTATTCTAGATGCTCAGTTAACTTTGGAAAATCTAAAATCTAGGTTAACTGGTTATGCTAAGGCCATCACAGCTTTGAAGGATGCATTGATCAGAGCCATAATCATCTTCAAGAACACAGTTGCACCAGATAGCATAGGAATTCAGGCATCCATCACTATGTATAATGCCCATATGAAGAAATCTGGCAGTAAGAACTAAATTGTTCCCCTTCTTTCTTCTTCCTTCCTTATGCACTTCTGTTTTATGAAAAGTGCATGCAATTTTATAAAATGTAATTACATGTAAATATTTCAAAAAAATATCTCAAAGTCAAAGATGAGTCATCTTTGACCGAGATATTTTTGTATTTTATTATTTTTTGGTTTTTGAGGATTTTCTCCCTATATATAGTGGAGACCTCATTTGTAATTATATCTTGGAAAAATAGAGAGCAAACACTCTGCCAAAATTGAAGCAACTTTTGAGACTTTGTGCTCAAATTTTTAAATCATATTTTGTTGAATGAATGAGAAACAAGTTTATTTTAGACTTTGTGTTGAAGTTATCTGTGTTGTCTAGGAAACAGTTTCTTATGTTCTCTTTCCTGATAATATCTTGTTTATCTGATTTAATAAGCAAAGTGGGTGTGTTTATATTATCTAAGAGCACTTTTAAAAGATAGAGAGTAGACTTTGAGCTATCTTTATCCTTGAAGATTCAGTTATCTTTTGTAGTTTCAGGCGGAGACTTTGTACTTCATTTTATTCTATGGTTATGTTTGTTCTGAATCGGTGAAAAGAGCTACGAAAGACTTTGTGCTTACATGAGTGTTCTTGTGGACTTTGTTATCTTAGGTGATCTCCTGCTCTCCATTTGATACCATTCTTGAAAGAAGAGGAGTGTTGTTAACTAAAGACTAAGATTTCTCTCTTTTGTTCTTTGTACATTACCTCTAAAAAAAGAGAGGTAGATGTTGTTATACCACCTCATGTCTTATTTTCTGCTTAATTATATGCATATAACATGTGAATATTTATAGAGAACCTCCTCTTGATGAGAGGAGAGATTTACTTCGTAAAGATCTGGTAAACCCATACTTTTTGTGGTGTAAATCTCTCTATGCTGTGGTTGATATACCCATTTTTCCATTAGTTAGTTGACGACAAAATATTCACCCAATAGTTTTTTGGTGACTCTGTTGGGGATCAAACGAGCAGTTTCAGTTCTTTCCCATTGTTATTTTTCCCCCAACTTTTCACAACAATTTTTTGGCAACTCCGATGGGGAAATAACGAGTAGTTCCAGTTCTTTCTCATTGTTATTTTCCCCCCAGCTTCATGCAACAATTTTTTGGTGACTCCATTGGGGACCTCAGATGTGCAGTCTGAAACCTCAAGTTTCAGATTGAAGCAGTCCCTACCCTTATCCATTACATAGTCTAGCAACTCTATTCCATGTCTTACCCATTATCATTATATCCTTACCATCTCCCTCCACCTCTGTTACATTATCTGGTCTACAAAACCAGAGCCACTGGGAAGAACGTGCATTTTGAAGCATCAAGCTTCAACTTGAAGCAATTTTGGTCCCTTTTTTATTTTAAAATCTGGCAACTCCATGCTACACTAGAAGCCAAAGATCTAAGGTTGTTGTTGACCCTATGTTTGAGTTGGCACAACAAAGTAACTTTGATCTCTTTCCTCTGTCATCTTTCCTCCATGTTTTAGGAGTTTTTCTCCTAACTTTATCAGGTCACCAACACAAGGTAGAGCTTCTTTTCCTGCTATTAATTGTGCCCTACCTATAAATACCCCACCAAGATTTGTTATCTCACCATTTAATTGTCCTAACATAATGGCTCAAGGCCCATGGTGTAATTCCTTTGGTCCTCTCAATTTGACTGCACCTTTGCATGAACTACCTCATAGTTCTAGGAAAAAATTTCCTAAGTTTTTGGTGATGGAAAGGTTCATCCCGACGAGCATATTTCCACTTTCTCCATAGTGTGTGGTGTGATCGGTGTTAAATTTGAGGATGTAGTAGTTAGACTTTTTGTGGAAACTTTGACAAGAGCTACTGCAGATTGGTTCTATCACCTGCAGGCTGGGTCAGTAACAGACTGGGATACGCTCAAGTCCAAATTCGAAGCTAGGTTTAAACCTGCTGAAGATGCACACGCTTTGTTGGCTTAGCTAACACAGTTGAAAAATGAATCCCAAGAACCCATGAGGGATTTCATAGCTAAATTCAACAAGTTGAGAAATCAGATTCCAACTGTGGCTCAGCCCATGCCAAAAAATCTCAAGTGCTTGTTTATCAATTCACAGCTTCCTGAAGTAAGTTTCCTGTTGAGGTGAGCTAGCCCTATAGATCTAGCCTTGGCTCAAAGTTTAGCTACTGAGATTGAAGATGATCTTATCCTGGCAGGTAAGATCAAAAAAGATCCTAGTAAAAATAAATTCCCTTCATTTGTTGAAAGTTCTTTAGGTACTACAAATTCCATGGTGCAAAAATTGATGAATAAACTGATAGCTTTGAAGAGGAAAATAGCCCAAGGTACGTCTGCTCCTACCTATCGAGATGCACTTAGGAGAATGTTCCTAAATTAGCAATATTAGGGTAATGCTACCCAGAACCAAGGGCAATCCAATGGCCTACCTCCCCCTCCAGGGAGATTAGCCATTGAAGCAACACCTGCCAATTCAGTGGTTGGTTACCTGGAAGCTGAGCACGACAATTCGTTTCAACCTCAGTTGGACCAACAAGAAGATGCTAATCTCTTCGATGAGTAGGAAGAGGAATTAGTTGGTGACTCTAATATCAGTTTCTTAGATTACCAAGATAAAGATGGAAGTAAAGGGGAGGGTTTGGATGGATCTTACACTATTTTCACTAGATCTCAAAATCAGTTGGCTTCATAGGCTGACAAAGGAAGGGCAGAGGAGGAACCCTGACCAATGGTTTCCATCACCAAATGTGGAACCCCATTACCTTCACAATCAAAGGATCAGGTAACCCATAAAAAAGTAAGCACTCCCAATCACCCGATATCTTCCACTTCTATTACTCAGACCAGTGCCGCACCTATTAAAGTCCCTGATGATGGACTCTCTTCCTCTGTTACAAGTTCTTTTCAATTATTTGATATAATTGATCATGCTAGAAAGACTAAAATTCAAATGACAGAGGTTGAATATTTGAGGGCTAACCCAGAACAATTTGATAGGTTAGCAGAATATGTGAAAAATAACACTGTCCCCGTAGGACAAGAGTCTTTCAAAGCCATTCATGACCCCCCTAAAGATAAACTAGTCCAAAACAATCTTGTTGTGACTCCTCCTGTTGCTCCTAGAAAAATAGAACCTTTCTATGTTTCTTTACTTATAAATGGTTTTAAACTGAGTAATTGTATTATAGACTCTGGAGTTTTAGATAATATCATGCCTGCGAAAGTGGTGGATTCTCTTGGCCTGACTTTAACCAAAATTTTTGGGAGGTGTTTTTCCATGGAAAACAAGCAAGTTCCCCTCCTTGGTCAAATAAAAGATGCTCGATATGCCTTTGTGGATTTTCCAAAAAAGCGGATAAAAATGACGGTTTTAGTGGCTGATGTTTCAACATCTTACGGCATCTTGTTTGGGCAAAATTTTTGCAAAGATGTTGGAGGTGAGCTAAGTATGGACTTGTTAGAAGCAAGGATCCCAGTTCAAAGTGTCATGAAAAAGTTACTTCCTAAAAAAGAAGCAAGGTATGTAGTTACCCGATCTTCAACACCAGAAGCTCAAATTTTATTTGAGTCCTCAGGGATGGGCAATTAATTCCTATCTACGGATGAAACCCATGAGACATTTGATGAAACCCCTCTAAATAATGAATTGAGATTATGTTTAGCCGATACAACAAGAAAATTGACAAATCAAGATGAACACATGGAAGAGCCTCTTCCCCCAAACAGAGGAGTTTTCAAAGAAAAAATAGCGCCCAACGAGGTATGGACCTTAGAATTTGATGGTAGCTGCTCCTTTACTAGTTTGGGAGCTGGGGTTGTGTTGGTATCTCCTCAAGAAAATATTATTCTTTTGTCTTACAATTTTCAGTTCAACAATACCAACAACATGGCTGAGTACGAGTCCTTATTGTTCAAACTATAGGCTGCCAGAGAAAGGGGCATTAGGCTACTCCATGCTAAAAGGGATGCTGAGTTGATAGTCTGCCAGGTGAGGAACCTCTATCAGACAAAAAATGAAAGGTTGCATCACTATCGCAACCTAGTCTGGGATCAGATTGAAAATTTTGATGCTTTCAACATATCTGCCATTCCAAGGGAATTCAATGACTGAGCAGATGCATTGGCTGTCTCTACCACCCTTCTAGTCCCTCACCCAGACTTTAAGGAAGATAAGTATACTATTGAGCTGGTCTTTCGATCGAGTGTACTAGATAATGCTAGCCACTGGCAAGTGTTTAACAATGACAATCAAATCATCGCCTTCTTGGAGCAAAAGGATAGTTTCAAACAATTGCATTTTGAAGGCAATGAACTCCGAGAATGTGAAACAACTCCTGAGACCCATACGGATACAGGTGAGGATTTCCTACAGCTTAAGGGGAATAAGATTCTCAAAGGTCTAGTTTTCCTAGAGAAGTTGTTTGATAGCCATGATAGGTTTGTCAAACAATAGTGAATAGATTCAAATTCTTCCCAAGATTTTGATTAAGTCAACTTGGTAACCAAGCGCGATCCTAAGATGGTAAACATTGGGAAATGCTGCACTCTCGAGGAGAGATTTAAGCTTGTTAGTCTACTCTACCAGTATATGGATGTATTGGCCTATTACTATGATGATCTAAAATCACTCAGGCCAAATGACATTCATCACGACATTCCCCTAAAAGCCAACTCTGTACCTTACAAGCAAAAATCTAGGTAATATAATCTAAAAATCTCAGATACTATTTTAGTTGAGATACAAAAGATGTTGGATGCCCAGATAATTTTTTCAATCCATCACTCAACATAGATAGCCAACATAGTGCATGTCAGAAAAAAGAATGGCAAAATTTGAATCTGTGTGGATTTCAGAAACATAAATCAATTGTCTTTAAAAGATAACTACCCTCTTCCCATCATGGATCAAGTTTTGTAGATGGTAACAGGTTCAGAAATGTTATCAATGATAGATGACTTTTCAAGGTACAATCAAGTCAAAGTTGGAAAAGTAGATCAACACAAGACAACATTCACCATGCCTTGGGGCACGTTCACTTACTGAAGAATGCCTTTTGGTCTGATAAATGCAGGCACCACTTTTCAAAAGGTGATGGATCTCACTTTCAAAGATGAGATGGGAAAATTCATTATAGTATACCTAGATGATCTGACAGTGTTTTCAAAACATCATTTTGAGCATGTTCACCATTTGTAAAAGATACTGGAATGCTGTCGTTAGAACGGTATTTCTTTAAACCCAAAGAAATTTGTCTTCAGAGTAACTGAAGGAAAACTTCTTAGACACATCGTGTCTCGAAAAGGTATTAGAATTGATTCAAAAAGAGTCAAGTCCATCCAGGAACTTACTCTGCCTACCAGCAAGACTGCATTTCACTCTTTTTTTGGAAAGGTGAATTTTATCTGAAGGTTTATTCTTGAGTTTGCTGAGAAAACCCATCATATTGTCAACATGATGAAGGGCAATGCTACATTTAGGTGGACTGCTGAGGGTAAATCAGTTTTCAAAGAGATTAAGGAAGCAATCACCCGTGCACCAGTCTTAGTCTGCCCAAATTATACTAAAAGTTTCAAAATATATAGTTATGCTTCCGAACATACACTATCGGCTATTCTAGTCCAGCAGAATCCAGAAGGTGCACAATCTCCTATTTCATTCATGAGTTGTCCACTCAAGGATCATGAACTAAAATATTTCCTTATGGAGAAGCACGCATACGCTGTGGTCAAAGCGGTTAAGCATTTCAAGTTTTATATCCTGAACTCTCACACCAAAGTTTTCATACCAGACACTACTGTAAAATCCATTTTGACTCAGCAGGAGTTCGGCACGAAGAAAGGTAACTGGATTACCAAAACTCAAGAGTTTGATCTGGACATCAAACCAACCAAACTCGTACAGGGAAAGGGTCTTTGCTAGCTGATTGCCAACAACATTCCAAGTGAAGCAAAAAGTGAAGAAAAAGTGGTCGAAGGCATGCCTACGGTCCTCTTTGTTGACACTACTGATGAGTGGTATTTTGACATCACTCATTTTCTGACATATGGTGAGTGTTCCACTCATCTTTCTTTTAAAGATAAATAGAATGTTAAATTGAAAGCAGTTGGTTATGTTCTATGGGACAATGGTCTTTACAAGAGAAACTTGGATGGGGCATTTCTTCATTGTGTTGACAAGATGCAACAAGAAAGACTCTTAGAATCTTTCCACAATCTGGCCTGTGGGGGACATTTTTCTGCACCAGTGATAGTGCACAAAATTCTATGAGTAAGGTATTATTGGCTCACGCTATTCTAGGATGCCTACAAATGGGTACGTAGGTGTGAATTGTGTCAGCAATTTGTTGGAAAGCCTAAGATGCCTGCTTTGGCTCTCAAGCCGGTAGTGATCGAGGAACCATTTTAGCAGTGGGTTATTGAATTCATTGGGGTAGTCAACCCATCTTCAAGTGCCGAACATGATTATGTCCTCATGACAATAGATTATTTTACTATGTGGGTGGAGGTCATCCCAACCAAGCATGTTACGTCTGAAGTGGTATGCAGCTTTCTCAAAGAAAATATCATCTCTAGATTTGGGGTCCCACTGAAGATCATAACAGATAATGCAACTTATTTTTCATCATATGAAATTACGCAATTCTATTTTCATTATAGGATTACCTTATCCCATACTTCAGATTACTTTCCTCAGGGAAATGGCCTAGCAAAATTGAGTAACAAGAACCTGGTCACTATTATCAGAAAGTTGGTCAATGACAATCAGAGAACATGGCACAAAGCATTGTATGATGCTTTATGGGCAGATAGAATAACACCAAAAAAGGCCATAGGTATGTCCCCTTTCTAGCCTCTTTATGGTTTGAATGCTGAAATTCCCATCACCCTTGAACTTCCAGCGCTTAAGTTAACTAAAGCAATCGAAGGCTCAACCTTCGAAAGCTCGGTCGACAAAAAAATCATGTATTTAAGTGAGATGAATGAGCGTTAAGCTATGGTAGTAGATCAGATTAAGGAACATCAGAACTGGGTGAAGGCACTCTTTGATAAGAAAGCTAAAGTTTGTGAATTCCAGGTCAGAGATCAAGTCTTGTTGTGGGACAAGAGGCGAGAACCAAAAGGGATGCACCGCAAATTCGACTCCTTATGGAGAGGCCCATTCACCATTTGACAGCTCTATGGTGAGGCTAGCTTCTTACCAGAATACCAAAATGGAATGCCATTTGTACTACCTCATAGTGGACAGCATCTGAAGCTGTTCAATCCTTGAGACTTGGAGAAGTCTATTTGTATATATGTACAGTTTTTATATTTTGTCTATTTGTCTTTCATTTTTAGCCTGACTCCATAGCCCAATGGCTTGGATAAAGGCACTTAGAGACTGGTTTCTACTCCCACTAATCAATTTGATTAATGGAAGTTCCTTAACAAGAACCAGCTATTGTTTCCAAAATTGAATTAGCCCATTTTTGGGAACAACCCCCTACAAAACTTGTCTATTTTGTCTTTTATCTCTCTAAGTCCATTTTTTGAGACGGATTTTGAATTCATTCTTGTCTTGGCCTAGGAATGTGAAAGTGACCACAATCTCGTTGCGACCAAGGAATCCCTCCTCTAGACTACCTCTTCTAGAGTTGGTCTTTTCTTCTTTCTTACACAGGTGGCAAATTTTTCCGCCAGTGCATTTTGACCCTAAAAAATCAAGGGCAAAAAAATTTTCCACCCCTGAATTTTTCTCGCAAGGGAAACAAATTTTTCCACACTTACATCTTAACCTGAAAGGGTGGAAAAATTTGCTGCCCCTGCATTCGGACCCACCAGGACATACAAAGGCGGCAAATTTTGCCACCTAAGCATGCCTTGATTTCCATGCATGACATTTATTGCTGTACGTGGCAGGTTGTTGGGGTCAATTTTCACTCCATATAAACTGATTTAATCCTCATTTCTTCTCATTACTTCCTCCTCTCCTCTTTCCCTTTGCATCTGGATGATCTAGCGAGTGACTTGAAGAGTAATTTCATGGATTTGAGCTTGTGACACATGCGGCTTTCTAGGTCGGTCTCGTTGTTTACATATATTTTGCTTTTTCTTTGTTCTTCCTTAGTTTTTTATGCTTTTTATGCTTTTTAGATTATTTTAAAAGTTTTCTTCCCTGCTGGTGATGGCAGAAAAATCCATCCCTCTTCATTAAAACCTACGGTCTTGTTTGACCCTGCACGAGCAACAATTTTGCTGCCCATACCCTCGGCTTCCCCCCAAGCCCTAGCTATAAGGGCAGCAAATTTCACCACCCAAGTAATCCTTTTGTCTTGTAGGGGCAGAAAAAATTTCCACCCTCGCAACCCTTGCAGTCTTTTTTGACAAGGGCAGCAATTTTTGCCGCCCCTCCATGTTTCTAACTATCCCTGCAGGGGTGGAAAAATTTGCCACCCGTGCAGTCTTTCCTTGTAGGGGCAGCGAAATTCACTGCCCGTGCCTCTTTCTCCTCCAAACCTATAAGGGCAATGAAATTTGCCACCCCTGTAGGCTATCCCTATAGGGGTGGAAAAATTCACCGCCCCTACACTCTTTTATCCCAGCATGTAGGGGCAGCGAAATTCACTGCCCGTGCAACCCTCCCTTAAATTTTCCTAACTCCCAGGAATTTTCTGCGTTGACTTTTTCTCCCCCTTTCTTCCTCATTTTCTGGTCTTTTCTTCCACCCAACCTTTTTAAGTGACCTCCCTTGACCATGATCACTTAAATTGCACTTTCTCCCTTTCATCCACTCTCCTCTAATCTTGCAATCATGTCTGCAGTACCTTCAGAGAACTCCTTTTCATCGGCACCTGTTTAGCCAAAACCATTTTCCATGTCTGAAGCATCTCTAAAAAAGGTGAAGACCATGAAGTATAAATATCAGAGCATCTTCCCGCTCACGTTAGTCTCCTCGAATGTCGACGACATCTGAGACATCGAGATTGGCCATGTGGACATGGCCAAATTCCTAGCATGAACAAAGGTGACGAATCCAAGCACCGGGATGAAAAGGATCATCAAGAGTAACATCCACCTAGTGGCCACCTTTCTAGTAGCAGCACATCACACTGAGTTTGTTCTCCAATGTGCTCACTTTTACAACAAAGAGACCAGGTTGGTCTTAGATGCCAGCGGCAACATGGTGATTCAGTTGGACCCAAGTTTTCATATGCCCTCCAACCACTAAAGTAACCAAGATTAACTTTGTAGACACACAGAAGGAATACAACAAATACCCTGAGAGGGCGAAGAACGTCATGAATTACGAATGGCTGAAAGCCCCCAGGACTAGCTTATCAAGATGGCCACAGAACTTTCTGAGGAGTGACTTCATTGAGGAGGTTGGTGACTTGATCACCCTCCCCAGTAGGGTGCGAGGCCTCCCGTCCTCTTCACTGTTTCATGAATGGATGTATCCATTCATTAAAATCATCCTCCAGGGCAAATAGGTCATATTTTGGGGAAAACAAATCAGCAATGCTATCCATGAATAGCTATCCAAGGTACAGACCTCTTACAAGTTCTATATGACTTCATACCTTGTCTACATAGCTGCCGCTATGTGGGCTTTTCCAAGCTTAACCACAGAGGAGGATAGAAAGACAACCATAGTGTACTCATTTTACCCTCAGTTGACTCTGCAAGGATCAACCTGCCACTTCAAGAGGGTAAATAATGTCTTTTTCACCACATTTCTATGCCTCTTCAACCCTCAGCTTGAGCAGAAGAGAGTATCAAATGAGGCCTGGACAGTGGTCAATGATTACAGCTGTATGTTCCTATAATTCCCCACCTTCTACTATCTTTGGGTTGGTTTTTTCTAAGGCTACCCCTACATTTTTCCTAGGTTACCTTCAGATAAGCTAGTACTAATGGAACTTTGCTGACAACTGATTGTCATGTATACCAGACAGATGGAGATGAAGAAACTAGGCTTCAAGTTTCTAATTAAGATTGGTAGGTACACCATTGCAATAGTAGCCAAAGCCAAGGTCATGGAAACTGAAATACAGATGGTCACTCTAAGACCATTTAAGAAAAGGGAAAAATTTGACTATAGGGGCGTAAAGGACAAAATCAGAAGGAAAACCCAGTTCCATGAGCCCATGATTGAGGATATCTAGATCAACCTAAGGATGGCCAAAAAAATTAGGAAAATGGACTTCTGTAGGCTGACACTAGAGCAGATCGAATATCTGGGACTTGCAGAGATCCCCTCTGGCTTGATTGATGATAAAAATGTTATCAATAGTAGATACCTAGTAGAAAAGCTTGATGGTTCCCCTCTTCCTCCAACACAGTGGCCTTAGAAAGAGCTGGCTTCTCTGAAGAAAAGATTCGAACCAGTATTGGCTAACACCAATGCTTGGTTAGCAGTCAAAGGGATCATCTTGAAAGAATTCATCATAGGATATGAGGCTGAATATCAAGCAGAGATGAGGAAGAAAGATGAAAATAGAACCAAAAACAAAGATGATGTACCTTCTCCTTCTAGGCCTCACAAGCCTAGAATTGTCTTTGTATCTAAGAAACCAAAGGCTACTAAAGAGCCTAAAGTGGCAACAAAAAGAACTGAGGAACAAAGCCCTCAGACATAGGTAGCCTAGACCATGGAGACAGATAATCAACCATCAAGGCAACCAGGCACTGGACCTCCACTCTCACTAGAAGAAGTATAGCCACTTAAGAGTGTCTCTCCTTCTCCTCCTCAGTCTCCCATGGTACCCTCTTCTCCTATCTCTTTGATCAGTGTTCCCTCTTCTAGAGCTGCCTCTCCTTCCAAAGTCATATTCAGTGATCTTCAGAGTGCTTCTAGAGGTTCTCCCTGCTCTTCTAGGTCCATCCCCAGTTTATCATCTCCTTCCTTCAACTTGGCAGCAAGCCTTGCACCAGAGCCAAAATCAGTGATTGGTACAGTTCCGCCGGTTACTCCAACTATGACTACTGTCACCACCATAAGTTTAGAAGATGTCACTGTAACACCATCAGAGGGAACCATTACCACAGTAGGTACTTCTCTCCCACCTTGGATGACAACTTTCACCCCCAAAAGAAAGAAGATGGCCATCTCCCCAGATGAATTCGATTTTGGCAAAATAGTGCCGATGAAAGCTAAAGCTCCTAAGATGCCAAGAATCCTCTCAAAATTGGTCAAGGAAAAAGGGTAAAATTTTTTGGAAATGGCCAGGACTCCATAGGATGCAACCCTTGAGGGTTTCAAGATGATCAGATATTCCATCTCTCATGTTGAACTTGGCAAAGTCACTCACGAAGGTGCGAAAAGTGATCTTCAGGCTGCTATGGACATCATGGTCCAAAAATTCGATCGAGAGAAGGAGATGAAGGATTATTACAAAGCCAAAACAGAGTAGCTAATGGCAGTGATCAGAAGGTTCACTCTTCCCCCTGAAGTGGCAACTCCAGAGGCCTTCTCTATGGATGACCCAGTCATTCAAAAAGCAGAAAAGACTTATTTGAAGGAAAAAGTCCTAGAGGACTATATTGAAAGGATGCGTACTCAGGGAGTTTCTTTGCTAGTAGAGGTTGCAGAAAGGATGGGTAAGATGAGAAAGGTAAAAGTAGAGTTAGATGACTTCATCTCCCTTATCTCTCAAGAGATTGATAGCTCAAAAAAGGATCTTAGCAAATGGAAGGAGATGAAAGATCTAAAGAAAAGCACCTTGATATCTATCAGTGTCATCTCCAGCAAGGACTCCTATGTTGAAATCAAGGAGTCACTGATCTTCAGGATCCAGGTACTCAAAGATCTAATTGATGACTTCAAATCTTTCAAGGAGGATAGTGAGAAGAGTGACCTAAGCCTGCTGAATAAACTAGAAAAGCTACCATGCAACCTGACCTCTAAAGACAATCAGTTTCTTTTGGCAGAAGAAATAATTCAGAGCTTTAAAGAGATGATTCACAGAGATTTTGAAGAAAAATCCTTCTCAATGTCATCTGTGGATAGTATTCTAAATGCTCAATTAACTTTGGAAAATCTAAAATTTAGGTTAACTGGTCATGCTAAGGCCATCACAGCATTGAAGGATGCATTGATCAGAGCCAGAATCATCTCCAAGAACATGGTTGCGCCAGACAGCATAGGAATTCAGGCATCCATCACTATGTACGATGCCCATATGAAGAAATCTGGTAGCAAGAACTAAATTGTTCTCCTTCTTTCTTCTTCCTTATGCACTTCTATTTTGTGAAAAGTGCATGCAATTTTGTAAAATGTAATTACATGTAAATATTTCAAAAAAATATCTCAAAGTCAAAGATGAGTCATCTTTGACCGAGATATTTTTGTATTTTATTATTTTTTGGTTTTTGAGGATTTTCTCCCTATATATAGTGGAGACCTCATTTGTAATTATATCTTGGAAAAATAGAGAGCAAACACTCTGCCAAAATTGAAGCAACTTTTGAGACTTTGTGCTCAAATTTGTAAATCATATTTTGTTGAATGAATGAGAAACAAGTTTATTTCAGACTTTGTGTTGAAGTTATCTGTGTTGTCTAAGAAACAGTTTTTTATGTTCTCTTTCCTAATAATATCTTGTTTATCTAATTTAATAAGCAAAGTGGGTGTGTTTATATTATCTAAGAGCACTTTTAAAAGATAGAGAGTAGACTTTGAGCTATCTTTATCCTTGAAGATTCAGTTATCTTTTGTAGTTTTAGGCGGAGACTTTGTACTTCATTTTATTCTATGTTTATGTTTGTTCTGAATCAGTGAAAAGAGCTACGAAAGACTTTGTGCTTACATGAGTGTTCTTGTGGACTTTGTTACCTCAGGTGATCTCCTGCTCTCCATTTGATACCATTCCTGAAAGAAGAGGAGTGTTGTTAACTAAAGACCAAGATTTCTCCCTTTTGTTCTTTGTACATTACCTCTGAAAAAAAGAGAGGTAGATGTTGTTATACCACCTCATGTCTTATTTTCTAATTAATTATATGCATATAGCACGTGAATATTTGTAGGGAACCTCCCATTTATGAGAAGAGAGATTTACTTTGTAAAGATCTAGTAAACCCATACTTTTCGTAGTGTAAATCTCCCTATGTTGTGGTTGATATACCTATTTTGCCATCAGTTAGTTGATGAAAAAATATTCACCCAACAAGATGCACATAGATAAAAATAATGGCATACCTAAAAAGGCACAACCATAGTATGGCATGGTTCTTTACTCATAAAAAAAAACTCTAAATGGTATAGCACATGCTCAAGAATAACTTAATAAGTTACATTTTTCATATAACAATGGTTATGTAAGAGACAAAAGAGGAGAAAATGATGGAAAGGGAGGACCAAATTGAAAAGGATGAGTCCTTTCCAAAGGAGAATGCAGATGACAGTTGTGACGCTCGTCAGAGGGATAATAAGATTTCCTTCATGAATTTGGCCAAATTCAAAGTGGATGCAATTTTCTAAGTTGATTCATGGATGCACAAGGAAATGATGGAGCTGAAGAAGAAATTAGAAATAATGTAACATAACCAAGAAGCTGATAGGATCAAAATCAATAATTTGGAGAAGCAAATGAGTGATATTCCAATTAAACTTAAGGATTATGAGAATAATCTGAGAAGGCTCATCAAGGAAAGTAGAATGAAAATGGAGGAGGTTACTTCTAGCATATGTGCGGCTACAGCTAACCTTGGAAAATGAGCTAATGAAGATAGAATATTTGGAGGGGCCAAGTAAGAGGACCAGACAGAGCTTGAGGAAGAAGGCCCAACAAAAAGCTGCTACATCAGCTGCAATTTCCATACAAGATACAACAATGGTTGGAAATGAGGCTGTGAAGATGGTCTTGAAATTATAAGACTAAGGTCTTCTTTATTGCTATTATTTTTGTTCTGGTCCTTTTTGCTAGATGTTATAACTGGTTCGAAATTTTGGATCTTAGTTTTAAAAACTTATTTTGAGTTTCCAGGTCTCTGTAAAACCTGTGATCTTTCTTATGGTTTTGGTCTATGGTTTCAGGTCCTTGTAAAACCTGATTTTGATACTATTTTACAGTAAGTATTAAGAATGTTATTCTTGTTTCATCTTTCTTTCTTTGTTAAAGGGTTTTGGGGTCCCTTCAAAACTTGTTTTTACCTTAATCTAAAACAATGGTTATGTATGATTGTAGTTTTGAGTTATTGATTAAAACTACTATAGATATTAACTTAAACTCAAAATTATAATAACATCAAAAGGAGGAAATAAAGGAACAATCAATAATTCAAGAGTGAAATATTACCATCACCTTGTCCCTTGTATCTTCTCTCCAAGATTTTCCAACTGATTCCAATGTAAAATGATTTGGATGTGGATTCTTGATGATAGCTTGAAGATATCTCCAATGGATTCTTTGGATGGTTAAATGGATTGAAAGAGTATAAGGATGATATAATATGGATGAATATAAGAGTATATGTAAGGATTATGGATTTCTAAATTTATTATTAGTTTAGCCATGTCCCAAGCATGTGTATTTATAAGATGGTGAAGGGATTTTTAGGGGAATTTTTAATTATTTAGAAGCCTCTAGTTTAGAGCCTTCTAGAATCTTAGAGGATATTCTCTAGTTCTATAGATTTCTAGGTTAGTTTAGGTGATAATTTGGATTAGATGAGGATTAAATTAGGTTTAAGGTTTATTGGGATGTAGGAGAGGTTAGGGTGGTAGGTTGGCTAGGGGTAGTTGAATAAATAGAAAATCTTAATTTGCAAGTGGGCTAGTGGGTAGTTAATGCAATAGGATTAGTATTTAAGTAGGATTATTAGTAGGATAATGTGGTCATTAATTGGTCATATGGGTATATAAAAATTTATGGGGTGTAGGAAATATTATATAGGAAATAATATTTTAATTTATTGACTAGGATTATGATTATTGGACAAAATAGTAGGATTAATAAAATCATTAAGGTGAGTGTATTTAGGTACATACATTTTTACCCTCTTTAAAAGGGTATTTAAAGTGAGAAAGTGAAGTAGTGGTAGTAATTGACTTTCAAATAAAAACCATTTCATTGATGAGTTAATAAGTGATGTTAGTGGACATGATAACCCCTTGAGGGGACATGCGTGGAAGAATGAGCCAGATGGCCACTCAAAAGTAAATCCCTAGGGTGTGATAAGAGAAAGATGATAAGGGGTTGAAATTTCCTGAATATTAATTAAGCTATGATTGAGATACCCTAAGAAAAATTACTTATGAGATAAAGTTACTTAGCTTTAGAGGATAAATCCTATGAAACAACCAATGTTTAGGGGGGAGGCAATTTGATTAATATGATAAGATTAAAATTATTGAGATGTTGACATTGTTCAGGGAATGAAAAGATGTAGTAGGCCACGATCTGGTGACAACTCCCTAAAATGGCACATGCAATGGATAGTTAAATTCCTATGAAGGACATTTGATAAGTGATTATTGATAATAAGGTGCTTTAATAAAAGGTTCATAGCTCAATATGATTTAATAAATTTGAGTGAACCATATGAGATGGGATGGGATGGATGGTTAGGAGTGGTCGAGTTATCCTTGAGCACTTAAAAAGTGGCTATGTGTTGCCTACATAGTCTAAAAAGACCTTAGGCCAATATACTTCTAACTTAGGAAACATGAAACTATGCCCTAAAATAGAGATTTGGGATGACTTAGGGATGGAGATAATGTGATTAAATGAGATAAAGTATTTGGGGATCAAAATTAGTGGAATGGATTAGATAATATAGTTAGTAAGGGCTAAACAGGATGAAAGGGAAAAAAGACAAGGTGAATTAGGGGGTAAAATGGGAAAAAGTGGGGGTAAAAGGATCATTTTGTTTTTTTATCTATAGTGAATTTTGTGCTCTAAATACCAATAGATGGATCTCATTCCTTTCTCATCATAATGAGGAGAGAGATTCTAAGAACACTAGTGGGTGGCTGATGTAGGACTACTAGTGAGTATTCCATCACTAACTAGTGGGTTTTAAAATTTGTTCATTTATTATAGTCATTTATTACATGTACATTAGGTCATAGAAATACCACCATTGAGGGTATTTCCCTTAGTCATGGCATTATCACTACAAATGGATGTATTGTAACCACAAGTTATAGTTTTTCAAAATCACAAAGGGAAACATATGATTTTGTAATACTGCATCAAGTGACTTACATTATCAAAATAATGCAAAGGGGGGAATTGTGTTTTTAAAAACCACATGATTAGTCGTACAATTCTTTAAAACTATAGGTTTTGAATGATGATATTACCAAAACTAGTAGTTAAGGTAAAATCATGAGTTGTGATATTGAGGCAATTAGGGATGATAATTAGTTAATGGGTTAGGAATAGAATGGGGATGAAATAGGTTAGTAGGAAGGTAAACGAATTAGGATTTAGGGGAGGGTGTGTATGGGGTTCAATTATATGGGTAAGCTAGTGAATAAATTAGGTGGGTGGAAAAGGGTAATTAGATGAATGATTAGAGAGGCAGATACGAGTTAGATATGAGAGGTTATTAGCTAGATATGATAAGTTAGTGAGAAAGGAAGGTTATAGGTTGGTTTTACTAGTGTGATAGGTTATTTAGATGAGTGACTAGATGGGAATGAGTAAAATTGGGTGGAATAGTTAATTGGGAGGGGTTAGTAGCTAGATATGAGAGATTAGTGAGAAAGGAAGCTTACGGGTTGGTATGACTAGTGAGATGGGTTAGTTAGAAGAGTGACTAGATGGGAATGAGTAAAGTTTAATTTTATGGGTTGGAAAGTTAGTTATAATGGGTAATTAGCTTGAGAAGGTAGATTAGTTAGGGGGAAGATGAGGTTAGAGATATGGGGGATTAGATATGTAGACATTAATTATCCTACATTATGTAAGAATTAGGAATAACTAGTGATTCATAAATAGAAATACAGCATTTGAGTTAATTAGAGAGAAAGTAACCAAACATTATACATGAGAACACACACTATAAATAAAGCAATAAATCACATAGGTAACCATAACCAGATAAATCTCTATTTATCTCTTCAAAAGTGGAACCCTTTTCTTCTTCATCTTCTTCTTCTTCTTCTTCTTCTTCTTATATATATATATATATATATATATATATATATATAAATATATATATATTTCTAGTCTATGAATGTTCATCTTCTCATACTTGGCACCAAAAGTGGAGTCTATTCATATTATAACCTATTATAAGTCATGAAGATAGGACAAAATAGACTTATATAATGATAAAATGATTACATAACATATGAATATCATATAAATATCATGTGTAGCTTTGTAATCTGAATTCTTCTACCAACACTTTATCAAAATTAAAATATTTTCTCATCCCAAGACAACATCACCAGATCCTTTGATAATGCACAAGTGGCTAGAGACTGAAGAAGTAGTTAGACTAGTAAGATTCGTAGTAGTCACTGAAGGCACCATTTATAATTTTCACCTCTTGCATACTACTTAGCCACCCTTTTGGGTTTTCAATTAACATACCAACCTACCACCCTTTTCATGTTTTTAATAGGTTAGCATAAAAATGTGGTTTCCCTTTATAGGTTTCCAACCATACTAGACCCACTTGTCTTACTAAATCATCCCCAATATAAAATGCTATATTTTTTTTTCAAAATTGGTACTTTATGCAGTGTTTAACTTGATGGTGGTGGCATAGATGTAGATGAAGATTGACCAAAAGATTCCTTAGACTTGGACTATGTGGCTTTATGCTAAGTGAATCTATTGGAGTTATAAAGGTGGATTATACAAAGGTGTGTTGACAATCTAATCAACTAAAATGAAAAAGGGAGTCAAATCCATCTTATAGGTATGTGAGTCCAACATCACTTCTTGGATCAACCATAATAGGGTACACAATAGATCATGGTATCCAATGATTTGATTGATATCTACATCATCAATTATGATCAAGGATACCTTAGTGTTTATGACCCTTTTCTAAATCTTCCCACTCACCTACTCCATCTTATCTATGTCATTGAGCTTGGAGGCTGGCAAAAGAACTATGTAAAAGTTGATTTTGCCAATTGAGTAGGTTATCACACACATTATCCCTAATATTGAGTGATTATTAGAGTCACCATAATTATCCTCCCCAATTTTAGTGTGGATATCCACAATTACTTTGGTGGTGGTGATCTTTATGAAGTCTATGCTAAAACTAGCTAAGAAGGTATCCAGTTGATGCTTCTAGTCTAAAAATCTATGTTTGACCTATTGTGTTTAAAGTAAGTTATCATCAAGCATTATTTGATACTCCTCCAATAGTGTTATGAGTATTTTAGCCTTAATATTAACATCCTACCCCAATGTGTTGACTATGTAGAGTTTTTGTTATGTACTAGTCCTTAGTTACTTTAGAGATAAGTTTCTTGATTCTACATTGATTGGACATGACTTGGTCCCCAATTGCATGAGTGACTAACTCAAGATAAGTATCCTAGATAATATTGGTATATTCATGTTGGAAATCTTTCAAATTAATGTTCTTAGATTTGGATTGATCTATCTTTTATTCTAAAGAGGAAACATTCTACACAATAGACTCCTAAAATGCTATAGTGCCCTCCAACTATTTCTTCAATGGCAATCTAGACATCCAATGAGGCTTCCTACTTAAGGGAGAATGTTGTCAATGTTCTTGCAGTCACTAAAGGGTTAGTTCATAGAATGGTCACAAGTGGAAGAGAGAACATGGTGTACTAAGCACTCATAATTGGAACATCCCATATCTAAACTCCTCCTAAAGGCAATCTAGTTGTTGTGTACCTATTGTAGCTATAGGTTGGTCTTCTGGTTACTCTAGATGATCTAACCTAGATTCTTAGTGATGAGGCACTTATTGTTGCTATGTTGTAGCCTCTTTTATAGAATTTTCATGTTGCACAACATCTTCATCTTGATTTCTCTTGGCTTCTTTTATTGCCTTTCTATTGAGCATCCTATGCAACTTTATTTTTATCCTATTCATTTTCTTATAGCTTCCATACATGCTCTAATTATATTTTCTATTCCTTGAGCATAGTATCCTTGGCTTGTTCTACCTTAGCCTATTCTTTTATTGCTAGGTTATCCTACACCTTAGATATCCGTTCTTGTTGTTCCTACACTTGGGCTTGCCTTTTATCCAAGGATTCATTTTCTTCTTCTTCTTCTTCTTCTTATTATTATTATTATTATTATTATTATTATTATTATTTATAGCTTCTTCAACTTGTATATGTGCATGAGTGGCCTCCTCTCGAGCCTTCTTTGCCTATGTTACTACATCCTATTGTTGTTGATCTATTTATATTTTACTTTGGTAGTGAGTGTAGCATCTTTGTTATTATACTCTTCCTCTATTTTCTTCTGATGTGCTTCTTGTGCTTTCTTGGCTACATTAAAAAATTCTTGTGCCTTTTTGGTCACCTCTAGATCCTTTTATTAATCAACCTATATATCTTAGGACTTTTATGTGGCCTTGATTTATTTATCTTATTGAATTTCTTGTTTAACTTGCTATTATTAGGCTTACTCTTTTTAATATTTATTTTCCTCTTGTCTGATTCACCATTCCACTGCATGAGCTACTTCCTCCCATGAAGCCTATTTATATTTAGCTAAAGGTTATTTTGGTATGATCTATTCAACATCTAGGGATTTCTCTGAAGGTGGAAAATCACTTGGATAGATGATGGGGTTGAAGACATGGGATTTATTTTACCCCAAAGTAACTAACATACATTTGGGTGGTGGTGAAGTTGAAGATGGATAAGGTTGTATTTCATATGTTGTGTCTATCCTGATGAAGGTACATTCTTCTAGGGTAGGTAAAACCCTAGTCTCTCACTAAGTTTTGGGTTTATACATTAGAGACTCCTTTAGACTTTTTTAAAGTGGCACAAAGATGTTGATGACTGTAAAGGTGGTATAAGGCTGATAATGAAATAAGTCATCCCTTCACTACATCTACTTAGCTTCTTTGCATATAATGTCAAACATAATGGAGGTAGGGCATGGTCGTAGTTATACCCACAAAATTAGAGGAACCTTCTTGCACACTTGGACCATGCACACTACCTTATAAAAGAAGAACTCCTTCTCCTCCTCCCTATCATAGAAATATCTTACCATATAAATGACCATTACCTAGTAGATCTCTTGTTTGTCCATACTCATCTATGGTAAGTCATAAGAGATTGTGATTTGGGGCACCTTAGAGTCATCTAACTAGGTTTAGGTTCTCCTTATCTTGTGATTTAATAGACAATATAATGTTTTTTTCTCGATAGAGAACTTTCAATTTCTTTTCTACTGATGTAAAGTTGTGACTTCTAGTTATTGCTATACCATAAGGACTACTACACTAGATGGTATGGATTGGATTTGTGTTACATGCCTAGCTACATATGATTTTTGATTGATGATTTTGTCTTATTCCATGGCCATAGTAATAAATAATGGTAGAGGTTTGAATGGAAACTTTGTCATCTAGTGAATGTGGACATACACACCTTTCAATAGTAAGGTTAAAACAACATGTTATCTTAGGTATTACATGAAATATGATGACACCTGAGGATGTATGGAAATAAAATCCAAGCACTCCTCCCACTAGGATTTGAATTTAACCTCATGCACTAGGGAACCATGCTCAGGTGTCCATATTAGGTTGTGAAATTATTATACTAGCCAATAGTTAGTGTTTGGGTGCACCTCTCCTTTAGGGGACTTCCATTGGGTGAAGCATAGTAAAAAGATGAGAAACTGGTACTAAATTATTTTTTTATAAGTCATGTGACACTTATCTATGTTTATGGCCTGCTACTAAAAAAATTACTTAAGCTAATTAAAATGCTCATTATGGTGGATCATGTAATGTGTAATATCTACCACCCCTTTTGGAATTTACTTTACAAACTCGGTGGTCTACCAAAATCTCCATGTAATGTATTATACTTGGATGTGCACTAATTTGTCTTTAATTTATTAAATTGGGATTTATTTATATCTTGGAACATGTAAATCTCTAACCTCCTAAAGGATAAGAGGGATATTGTCTTATATGGATCTAGAGAATCCCTCACAAAGGCATGCCCAAAGCTTGGGCCATTACTTTTGTGTTGATGAATATCATGGTGTCAGGGCTAATGTATATGTTGTTATCACTGTAGCAACCAAAAAAGATTTGTACAATATCCCCCAAGTCATAAAAGATGGGCATGCAAAGTAGGTGCTCAATGTCTATAATTTGGAATTGATGTGGGACTGCAAGAGCCAATGGTTATGTATCATCTATGGGATTTGGTTGAAAGAGTTTTTGTTCTACCACTCTAAGATAATCAATTAGCTTGGGATTTATGAATTTTATTTTACAATGCTCAATGTTGATTTCCATTACCTTATTTTGGGCATCTATTAAACTCCTTATGAGTTGTGAATTATCCATGCTCTTTGAGTAGTGCAATTAAAAATATTTTTGCTTTCTATGTTGTATAAATTATCTTAGCTCTTGAAACTATAGCTTTTGAAAATATTTACAAGAATGAAATGCAGACTTGGTTTGCAACCTTATGCCTTTATATATTTTTCAACTATTAGTTTCCACATAAATTCCATATTAATTTGTCCATTTGACATCAATGTGAATGTCGATGTGGTAAATCTTATCTAATTTGACATTTAAGGTAGTTATTCATTGATACATGCATTGAGATATGCCATTATGTTTTTTGTTGTTCATACTAGAGTATGAATGGATGATGTTGATCGGCCACCAATTTGGTGAAGATTAAATCAGTCAAACATTGGATTTAGCATTAATTTCTTAGGGTGACCATTATATGGTGAAAATTTTGATTGATGTGACTTGACCATACATTTCCTAGACTTAATCACTATCTTTCACTCTTACTAACATCATCAATGGTGCACTTGAATTCTAATATGCATGGTTGGTGCATGCTATAATTATTATCAAGTTTCTCAAAAATTACTGAAGAGATCATCTAGAAACACACACACATAGAAAAAAACATAATAAAACATACAAAAATGAGAAATTCTAATCTATTTTGTGCTCCTCAACACCCACTCTTTTATCATAGAGAGAGATCAATTAATATTATTGGTGGTAGGACTTAAGCCTATAACCATTCACCCACCTTGGAAAAATAGTTCCCTACATATCTCTCAAAATAATGGTTCCTTGTGATATTTCATGTATAATGTAAGGAACATTCCATCTAATCTATAATTTACCTAGAAATTCTCTAAACTAACTATCATATGACAAAACTGGTTGATCTTTGTGAAATTCCTTATGGCATAGATTCCTATCATGCCATGCTTTCTATCTTTATTTATGATATTTTTGCATCCAAGATGATCTATGTCTATACTCATCCATCCTATTAAGTTTAAGAAGCTTGGTGGTGAGAGACTCATGATCCCCTAGCCTCATGACCATAGAAATATATAGACTAGATACCAAGTATTCCATTGGCATGAATATTTCAAGTCCTTATACCAACTAAAATGGAGTAAAACCCATAACCCTTTTATATTGTGTGCAATATGCCTAAAGAATTGCAATAATGCAATCTTTCCAATCATCTCTCTTGACATTAAAAATCTTTTTCAACACTTTATTAGAAGCCTCAACTTGGTCGTTAGCTTGTGGATGGTACCTAGATATTTTATGATGAGAAATAATAACTTATTTAGTAATATCTTTGATGGTATTATTCAAGAAGTGTGTCCCTTGATTTCTAACAAGCTTGATGGGGCATCTAAACCTTGTAATGATATTATTGTAAAGTAACTTTGATGCATATTTCATGCCATAGTTGGGTGTTGTAATAAATTTAACCCATTTGGTAAAGTAATCTATCATAGTGATAATATACCTTGCCTTACTATGTTTACTCAGAAGATTAATAGGTCCTACAAAATTGATAGCCCACTATGCAAAAGGTTGGTCATCTAAAAAAGGTTGAAATGATATTTCATCCTTATAGAGTGTCTCACCCATGAATTTACATACATCACAACACTATGATACTCTATGTGCATCTTGTAAAAGATTCGACCACCATAACCCACTCTATAACAATTTCCTTGCACTAAATTCTCTAGAAAAATGACCTATTTTTTCTTGGTGTGCCTTTTGTAATAGTTATGGTTGTTCATGTTCCAAAACTACCCTATGTAATACTTAATCCTTACCAAAATGATTCAAGATCCCATTTATAATATAATATGGTAAAGATCTAGTGACAAATTGATTATTGTCTCTTTCCTGGTAGTGCATAGGGAATACTCCTTATTCTAAAAAATTAGTAATTGCCTTAAAATTTTTGGGGATCATATAAATTAAAAAGAGATGGGAATCTAAAAAATCTTCTTTTAGTTCTTCTAGTTCTTTGTGATTTTGGATACGACTGAGATGGTCTGGTCCACCATTTTCTCTAACTATTTTGATGTTGATACAAAATTAGAATTATTGAAAGAACATCAACCATATCAAAATGCATCCTTCAAGCATAGGATTATTAACTAGGTAACACAAACCTTTATGATCCATGATATCTTCAAATGGTGTTGCAAGAAGATAATGTTAAATTTTTTGTAGTGTGAAAACTATAGCTAGTGCTTCTCTTTCATTTGTTGTGTAATTCTTTTCTACATCAGACAACTTTTCGCCTATAAAATGTATGGGGTGGTCTAATCCACCTTCTCATGGTTGTGTAAGCACAACACTAACTATGATATTGGAACCATCAATATGAACATGAAAGGTCTTGTTTAAATCTAGAAATAAAAGAATAGGCATACTGACCAGTCTCTATTTTAGTTATATGAAGGCTTTTTGACACTCAGAAGTCTAGATAAACGTTGTACCTTTGTGCACTAAATAATCCAATGGATATGAAATGCATGTATATCCCTTGATAAATTTTTGATAGTACCATATATGTCCAAGAAAGGATCACACTTTCATAGAGTTGACTAGTTGAGGCATACTCAGAATGACTACAATTTCATCCTGGTTCACCAAAATCCCTTCATTGCATACTACATGACCTAGAAGGATGCCAAAAGGTGTAAAAAATAATTAATTTTTCAAACTCAAGGCAATGCATAGATCTCAATAGCATTCTAACATGAGGTACAACTTAGAAAAATGTTCTTTAAAAAAATAAAAGACTACCCAATCATCGAGATAGACTTCTAAGAAGTCATGAATGAAATCCTTAAATGCAATCACCACTACTCAAGAAAAAAATGTAGGTACATTCTTGAGGATAATATTCATTATCATTGTCACCTAATTTTCACCCTAAAAGAGGTTATTCATGCCTCTTGCAGATTTGGGAAACATGGGAACATTTATAGGTATGTGGGTGTACCTATATTGGAAATGAGTCTCTATATTTAAGGGCTAGCTCCCTAGTTATATCATGCAATGTTTATCACTTAAACTATTGATTACTTATGGGGATAAGAGTTATAAAATACATAGATTGAACCTAATCTAAAGGAGGTGATGCACCAAAAATGTCTTCCATATGACCATCATATTTATATCATGATGAAACAAAGCATACATACTTGTCTTTAAGCTTTAATAGGTTCTAACATGAGTATTTCAATATAAAGGTGGGATGTGAGAAACAACACAAAGAAAATGAATTAGAGGGAAGATTTTACACTTCGAGGACAATTATACACTTGAAAAATCTTTACATACTAGACTACATTATATATGACCTATTAGACTATGAACTCTTGCTTAAACTTGAAAGGATAAGGGAAGGAAGGATAGAGAATTATCACTTCTCATCACCATACATCACTTGCAGACTTAGACAATTTTTCAAAATAGAGAAATAGACTTGTATTAATGTCTAAAGGCAAAATATAACATCAATCTTGTAAGGATTTACTAGACATGGTGTGGTATCATTTACAAGGGTAAAAATGGTAACACCTATAGCATTTGAGAAAGAGAAGTTGGAAATAAGAACCCCCAAAATGGAATCAAATCATTTCAACCTCATTTGAACCATGGTTGCAAATGCTTCTATAAATATGCTCATTAAAGCTTCTTGATTGATACATATTACTTCAAGTGGTTTCATAGTTACATTATTCTTTCATTGATACTCTTTGATTGTTGTAATGGTAGGATCAAGTAGTTTTGAGCTGATTTATAGAATCAATGTAGTTAGAATAATCAAATCCATCTATTAGAAACTTGTCCTAGTGCTAACTACTCCAAAATAGTTTGTCATGATGTGTATAGTGGAGAGAAGAGGTTCCTTTCATGTATTTGGTCCTATATATGAAACCATTAGAGCTTATGAGTATGTTTTCATGACATCCATATAAACTCCAACTCTTATTCCAATTAGATTGTGTTCAAACTAATCTCCATGCTCATGGGTATATTATAGATGGAAAACCAATCTCAGACTATTGGTTTTCCTTATTAGGTCCAAATAAAATATGCACAAGTCCTTATCTAATAATGGTGAGCATAGTTGCAAAAATGACCCTACAATCCATAAAAATGTCAAAATAGAGGTCCACACAATGGTGGTCCTTTATATTCCATATACCTGACTACATCACTTTGACAACTCCATGGCATTTGAACTAGCTTCAATAGTGTCAGGATCACCTTATAAAACATTCTTACCCTTGGTAAAAAATGGCTTCTCAACCTCCATTACAAAACATTGGGATTTCCATTATTATAATTGGTTATCAAAATTTTACTCAACCCATTGACATATTAACTACTCTTTCTCTATCAATTTTGATTTGTATGAATGCTCACCAACCATTAATCCTATACCAATTAAACATGTTGTTGACACTTGTCAAATACACATTTGATTTTGAGATTTGTTGATCCCTTTGACCTCCAATCACTATTAGATCTAAATTTATGATGTAATGTGGACCATTAGATCAATTAGGACCCACTATTTAAACCCCAATGGTTAGTTTACAGAGCTTAAAATTGACACCCTGTGGACTGTATTTGACATCCATAGAATGTATTTGAAATATTATAGACTGTAAAATTTAATAATAGATAGATCTTTGCAATTTTTTATTTTTACATTAGTGTGAATGCCTTATGATTCAGGTCTAATTTTGAAGCCCTATAACTTGAAACACAAAATTCATGGAGGCACCAAATTTTTAGGAGATGTTCTTGAGACTAAAAGGGATAAACCCATTTGATCTGATGGTCCTAAGATCTCTCTAAGTGTTTCTAAAAAATGCTCAAGATGATGGGTCCATTCACTCCCACATGATACCTTGATGATGATCTAGTTCATTTGGCTAAGTATGTGAAACTTAGCAAAATCTGATTGAGGAGCCAACTTTGAACATACATAACTTCTACCACATTTTGATGGATGATTTAAAACTTAACATGTAGAAAACAAAGACCAAGATAAACAAACCCATATGATTATTTTTTCCTAAAATTTACATATGTTCAATATATGGCCTTGTCAATATGCTCACTCGGCTTTATTGAGCTCCTTGTAAATTGGCTAAGTATGGAAACTTAATGAATTTTGACTAAGAGACTAACTTTGGATCTTCATATCTTTTGATGTGCTTTGATAGATGACCTAAAAATTGGAACATATGTTCTTGGGACTAATGTGAACAAACCCACATGAGAAATTCTCCATGAATCATCCACACATGGTAATTATGGCATCAATAAACTACCTACTCATAATTTATACCATTAGACCCAAAATGTCTAGATGAACATAATGAAGAACTAGATGAATGCTATGAATTTTTGTACTCATTCTATGAATTCTTGAAATATCATAGGGACTCTATAACACTGTTCATCTACTCATCCATTAGCAACCTAATCTATGTTTTAACTGCATTGATCACTATGAAGACCTGCCACATGCATATATGACTCTAAAATGACACTTAAGACACCAAATGGCATAAGGATTGAACCAGACCATGACCAAGACTAGAATGGCATATGAAATGACATAAAATGAGCTACAACATACCCCATATCATTATAAAAATCCCCTAAACAAGATCCTAACTATAGGGGGTTGACTCATCTTTTGCCTGAGGTAAAAATGGTCAACATCTTTGGCAATTTCCTAGGGGTGGTATGCTTGCAATGCCATGGCCAATTGCCTAATCCTATAAATTAGACTATGGAGTCATAAGTATACAATATATACATACAAAATGCCTTGAATAACACACAAAACATAAGAAAACAACAATAACAAAACACAAAGCAATAAATACACATGTGTTCAAGATCACTTATTGGAACACAACACACACAACAAAAGAAACGCACACCTATTCTAAATTTATAAAATAGACCTTCAACTCTCAATAGTAGGGTTTCATATGTTTCTCATTCATAGGGGTAAGTAGTTCTTTTCCATTCATCCTTACTAAACTAAAGGAGTTATTTTTCTTGTACTTGGTGATGACATGTGATCTGCTCCATAGGGCATAAAATTTAGTATGCCTCCTTGGTTTTTCTTTATCTTCATCCCATTTAAAGACTATGTCACCTTTTTTAAATGATCTTGGAGTTGCCTTCCTATCAAAATACCTCTTC
Organism: Torreya grandis; assembly: GCA_037957365.1. Lineage (NCBI taxonomy): Eukaryota > Viridiplantae > Streptophyta > Pinopsida > Cupressales > Taxaceae > Torreya > Torreya grandis. Next base: position 740,124 of record JARHVA010002362.1, on the reverse strand, counting down.
ATCAGTACCTAGTGATGCTCCATAGCTTGATGAGCTTTACCTCTAGTCTCTGGCAACTCCATTAATTCCATCAATTCACTTCCATTGGAGTGTTCTCAAGCAGCTCTAGTTGATGTACTAAATCTAAGGTAAGTAAATATTGAGAGATAGAAAACCTAGCTTCCCTTCCATAGACAAGCACAAAAAGAGAACTCCCTATTAACCTCTTGGGAGTTATCTTATCAGCCCATAAGGCTATCTTTAATTTGGTGTGCCAAGATATTTGTTTATGATCCAAGGTTCTCTTGATGATTATGATCAAGTTATTATTATTAAATTCAACCAACCCATTACCTTGAGGGTAAAGTTGGATGAAGTTCTCAAGAATACACCATTGCTATTTTACCAATTAGTATCTTAACACCCATAAAATTAATATCATTATCTGAAATAATAGTAAGAGTGCCAAACTTAGTTATGATGCTCTCATATAACTCCAAGATATCACTCTCATTATCCTCCTTCAATGCTACTACCTCAACCATTTTGTAAATTAGTCAGTTGTTATGAGTATCCATTAGTAACTAGCACTTTATAGGACATTTATCATGCCAGTGAAATCAAGACCCCATTACATGAAAGGTTGGTCTACTTGGATAAGATTTACTGGAAGAGCTAACAACTTCTACTTTCCTATAAACAAATCACATTGTCCACACCTTCTCACCCAAGCATGGAAATCCTTGAAGAGACTAGGCTAGTAATAGCTAGCCCTCATGAACTTGGTAGTTGTGGTTCTTGGAGATAAATGACCTCCTACTATTCCATCATGGAACTTCTCAATAAACACTCCAAATTTGTCATTATCAATGCATCTCAATAGCACACCATTGATGTCCCTCCTAAATAGTACACCATCCATAAGACAACATGTAATAGATTGTAATCTAAAATATCTTCTTTGTGATCTATTCATATTATCAGGGTACTCAAAATTTTGGATAAATCTGATCATATCCTATGTCTAAATTTATGGAGGTAATGAACCAGTTAGTTGGGGATACTCATGGTTGACTAAAGAATCTTATTTTGACTAATGAAGATCTGAATCTAGATGTTCACAAAGGCCTTTACCCCTTACAAGTTTTGTCACTTTGATATAAAAATCGTACTCAATCACCTTAGTGATCCACCCTGCCCTATTTTCACTAAGATCTTTGCTCAAAAGAAACTCCTTGGTGCTATGATGAGAGACCATAATATGAATCTTGTTATTTGACATGATATGTCAAAACTTATTTAGTCCTCTTATAGTATCAAGGACATGTTTCTCCACAAAGGTGTATATGACTTCATAATATTCTAAACCTTGATTGAAGAATGCAATTGGCTACTCCACATCCTCATCATTCATTTACATCAACATGGCTGAGATAATATCAAGGTTAGAAAATGAATACAATATTAAGTCCTTAGTAAAATCAATATCCACAAGGGTAGGATCTTTTATGATTACTTTATTTATGGTTTCAAAACTGCTCTTACTCTCTTTGGTCTAAGAAAAGACTTGGTTCTTCTTGAGCACAGCTATGATAGGTTTTACTAAAGATAAAAAACTAGGTATGAACCTTGTTACAAAATTCATATTGCCCAAGAAAATTTTAAGACCATTCTTACGTAAGGGTAATTATAAACCTAGAATAGCCTCTATTCTCTCAAGATCAATAGTCAAACCATCCTTGGAAACAATATTTCCTAAGAGCTTACCTTATGAAAAATAAAGATGCACTTATTTGGATTAAGAGATACTCCATTCTACCTAAATCTTTCAAACACTTACCTTAAGTGTTTCATGTGTTAATTAACATCCTTATAAAATACTATTATATCATCTAGATAAACTAGTAACATCTTATTGATCAAACCTTTGAAGGCCATATCCATTGCTCTTCAAAAAGTGGCATTGGCATTGGATAGACTAAAGGACATCTTACTATAAGCAAATATTCCCAATTTAGAAGTGAAGGTTCTCTCTAAATGATCATCTTCATTGACTAAAATTTAATTGTATCCTAAATATTCATCTAAAAGAGAGAAACATTGAGAACCTAAAACAATCTATAGAATCTACTCCATTGAGGGTAGAAGATAATGATCTTTGAGTGAAACTCTAATAAGATCTCTAAAGTCTACACAAAGCCTTATCTCCCCATTATTATTTCTAATAGGCACAAGGTTAGCTACCCACATTAAATTATTTTTGGGAAAAATTATCTAAAATTCAAGGTGTTTGGTAAGCTCTATCCTCATGAGTTTCTCAACCTTAGGGTTGATGGGTTTTTGCTTTTGTCTAACTAGTTTAACTCTCAGATACAACTCAATGGTATATTGTGATAGGCTAGGATCAAATACTTTGAGGCAATTTTATTCTCAAGTAAATATATCATTAAACTCTCTACATATCTCAATGAATGCTTATTTCTCTAATTTATAACATACCTTACCTAGTTTGAGGAGTTTGTCTTTGAAGATCGGGACCCTTTCATAATTCTCTTCTTTTGTAGATACACTCACTTTCTCCATATTTTTTAATCATTATCATTAAAGATAATTTCTAAGGGCACCAAACCCTTAGGTATCTTATCGGTCCTTAGTTTCCCAATCTGATCACCCAATTGTTCTTGGAGCTTCTTTTGATTCCTTGAAGAAAAATCAGCCTCATATTGCAAGAAGCATACAATGTGTTTGTCATTGTAAAACACTTGAAAAGACACTTCATTATTAGGTACAAAATGTCTAATAATGACCTTAATATGAGATTGATTTCCTTTTTTTTATGGTAGTTGGATTGTCAAATTGATCTCCTATGGCAACTAGTCTATCAACATGACTATTCTACTCCCTTGGGACTACGTAAATATTGAATGCATTGAATTCTTGAAGTAGATCCCATAACCTATGAATATATGACTTAATCAAAGGTTTATTGGTATACATCTCATTCCTCACCTAATTCATAACCAATTCACTATCTTCATACACTTTGAAGCTCTTGATTCCTTTTCTCCTTGCCCATTGGAGGCCATGAATCAAACCTTTATACTCAACCACATTACAAGTGAAACTAAAATTAAATATGTATGAAGAATAATATTGTTTTTGGATAAATGGAAAAACATAACACTAGTCCCTAAACTAGCTTTACTTATTGAACCATTAAAAAACATCTTCCACAGTTCATCATCTTCACCCTCTTCTTTAGCAGGCAGAGGTATCAGTATTTCTTCATGTATATAATATACTCCTAGATCAGTTTCCTCCATGAGAGCATAAAGATCCTACTCATGATTATTAATACCATATTTATAAAGAAACAAATCTGCAATTCCATCAAGATTGGAGGAAGTGCCATCATTTATGATAGAATCCTTTTCTTCATGAACAACACAATTTAAATTAAAACTTGCCTCAATATAAGGTTCAATATGAAACCTTGCAAGAGGTTATGTCCTAATTGTCACCATGGCCCCATATCTTATTCTAAAATCCAAGGAATACTAGTAAACTAAGAGATAGATACCTATTTTTGTTTTGAAGTCCCTTGAGAGGTAGATTGTAAAGTGGGATGGGAGATCAACTGTAACTATGTCTTGTAAGATAGAAAAATTGGGATAAATATACAAGAAAACCTTTAAGCCTTTTATCATCCCTACTATATTGGTAGGTGTACCATATAATTAAAGGACCCCTTTGCTATGTGGCTCATATTTTAGGCCTAGCTTGTCATCTATAACTTTGGTCATGATAGAAGTAAAAACCCCACTATCAACTATGTAATTATATACTAATTTGTCACCTATAATTAGGGTGAGGTAAAATGGTGGAGGTTTCTCAGCCCTAGTGGATGGTTCAATAATGGTAATAAGAGAATTTTCAAGAGTAACATGGCCATGAATTTTATTTGAGTTTGAAACACTAACAAGGATAATGGATATTTGCTTTTATAGTAGTGCTTTTTGACTAGGCATATGGAGGACATCCCAAAGAGAAATGGATGTTTTAGTATTCTTCAAAGAATCTATCATGTTTAAATAATCCATACTGACTTTAATTTAGGATTTTTTAGGTAAATATTAACTTAAAAATTGAGGAATAGGAGTAGACCTTACCATATTTTGCCTTATTGGAGGTGTAGAAGCATTTGAAACTACCATGGAAACATTTAAAACTATCACACTTACAACTATGTCTTATTGTCATATAAGAAGATTAGATGAGCATCTAGGCATGTTGTTTCCACCTTATAGAGCTTTTGTCTTTAACTTTGTATTGTCTATAATAGAGGCTCTTTGATTTAGAATAAAAGTGTCCTCCAAAAAAATAGTGAAGATCTCTCCTTAAGGTTTCCAACCCTCATTCATTTATATCATCACCTCATATTCATTTTATAAGAGGGGAGTAACTAATCCTTGAGCCACCAAATATTTTTATCCATTATTATTGGCACACATGAATTGGTCTTGCTACCAATATTCTCTTGGCACCAAATTGATATGAATTGGTACTATCTCCTTTGCATTAGTGGTAGAGTTATGATTGTATAAATTAGTAGGCCTATTTGGATTAGGCCTCCATTAGTCTCTTACTCTTCCATATTTTTAACCATAATATTGTTGGTAGGGGTAAGGGTTTTGATAGGCACCTTGTTGCACATTAGTTCGTATATTTTGAGCCTCTAAGGCTAAGAACTTCATTTTTTAATCAACATTATTTTTTGTTTGCCTAGGAGCCACCTTAGTTTTGGTATTGGAATTAGGAACTTGGGCTACATCTAGAGTACTAGCTTAAGCATGAAATAAAGGAGGCATAAACACTTTAGGTGGAAATCTTCTAGCTTGGATGAGATTTTTCTAGCTTTGATAGAAAGATCATATGCTTCAAGGAGGGTGGATCCTCCCATATGTTGAAAAATGACAACAATTTTAGTCCTAATGGCTTTCAAGGAAGTAGGGAACACAAAACTAGTAGGTGGTCTCATAAGAGGATGTAACCTATGCTATGTCTTCTTAAACCTTTTGTTGAAGTCATGAATTATTTCCTTGGGTAACCTCTTTATCATGTTGAGCTAATGTATAAGAGAAGCATGGTCACTTTCATTTCCAAATCTAGAAGTTAGCAACACTCCAAACTCAACCCATGTTGTGATGTATCCACATTCTATAGTCCTATACCAATCAATATCCTTCCATTTAAGGGACATGGAAATGAGTCTAATGTAAATGTTGTCTCAAATAATATTGTGTAAATTTCAAAAGTTAAAAACATCTCTAATATGCTCACTAGGTGTGATATGACTCTCACCATTGAATGTGGGCACACTCTTTATGGCATTAGGAGGGATGGAATTATATACATGAAGTTGTATTAGATTATAAGTTTTAAAGGTAGGGAAATTAAGAATTCTATCCATGTCTTCTTATTCAATATATTCAACTTATTTATCCTCTTCCTCCTCTTCCTCCCTAGAAAAATTTACTCATTCTTCAAAGGTCATATTAGGTTGTGGATACTGAATTGCAAGAGGGATCTTAGGTTGAATGGGTGAATTAATAGTATTATATGTTATAGTATAGGATGACCTAGTGAGGACCATGAATTATGGAGGAAATTTTATGTCAAAATAATGGTCTAAAACTAGATTTATTTTGAGGAGTCACCAAATGCTGAGTAGCACATCAATTTGTAGTTGGTGTTTGTCAAGACCAATGTTCACCTTAACAAATTATCTTGAAGACAATCCGGTCTCATTGGGCATGTCATAACTATTGTCACCATATATTTTACCCTAGAAGAGGTTGTTTAGGAATCTTCTAGATTATGGAAACATGGAAACATTTCTAGGTATGTGGGAGTACCTATATTGGAAATGAACCTCTAGATTTAAGGGCTAGCTCCTTGAATATATCATGCAACATTTATCACTTAAAATACTACTTACTTATGGGGAAAAGAGTTAAATAATTCACAAATTGAACATATTTTAAAGGATTTAATGCACCAAAAATGTATTCCACATGACCATCATATTTCTACCATGATAAAATAAAGCATATAAACTAGTTTTTAAGCTTTAATAGGTTCTTACATGATTTTTTCAATATAGAGGTAGGATGTGATTAGAAACACAAGGAAAATAAACCAAAGGGCATATTACACACACCAAGAATAATTATACACTTTAAAAAGCCTTACACACTAGACTACACTCTATATGGCTTGTTGGACTAGGAATTATTGCTTAAACATGAGAGAATAAGGGAAGGAAGGATAGATAACTATCACTTCTCATCACCATACATCACTTTCAGACTTAGATAATTGTTTAAAATTCAAAAAAAAACTTGTATTAATGTTCAAAGGCAAAATATAACATTAATCCAATAGGGCTTCACCATAAATAGTGTGGTAACATTTACAAGGGCCAAAATGGTATCTACTTATAGAATTTAAGAGATGGAAGTGGGAAAAAATAATCCCCAAAAGTTAATCAAATCAGTTCAACCTCATTTAAACTATGGTTGCAACAACTTTTACAAATATGCTCATTGAAGCTTCTTAGTTGATCTAGGCTACTTCAAGTGGTTTTAAAATTAAATTATTATTTCATTGATGATACCTAATGGTTTTATAAGTGGAATCAAGTGGTTTTGAGCTATATTCTATCATAAATGTAGTTAGAACAATCAAATCCATATGTTATAAATTTGTCCTAGTGATAACTGCTCCAAACTAGTTTGTCATGATGTGTATAGTGGAGAAAAGAGGTACCTTTATTACAATTGGTATTAGAGATGAAATAATTAGAGTTTATGTGTATTCCTTTTTGGAATCCATTTAAATTATAGATCTTATTCCAACTAGATCATACTCAAACTGGTTTCCATGCTCATGGATCTACTATAGATGGAAAACCAATCTTAGACTATTTGTTTTCTTGTTAGGTCTAAATATATTATGCATAAGTATTTATTCTATTAATGATGAAAATAGTTATATAAATGACCCTATAATTCATAAAAACATTGAACTAAATTTCCACACCAAACTCCAATGGTGGTCCTTTATATTCTTTATACCCGATTACATCACTTTGATCCCTCCATGGCATTTAAACTAGCTTTAATAGAATTGGGATGACCCTATAAAACTTTGTTTCCCTTGGTTGAAAATGGATTCTCAACCTATATAAAAAAACCTTGATATTTCATTTGTTCTAATTGGCCATCAAAATTTGACATGATCCATTGACATATTGACTAATCTCACTCTATCAATTTTGATCTATATGAATGCTTGCAAGCCATTGATTATCTACCAATTGAAAACATTGTTGAAACTTGTCAAGCATGTATTTTATTTTGATATTCACTAACCCCTTTTACATTTTCTCACCATTATATATGAATATAAAATTTAATGTAGATCGTTAGATCAACTGGGACCCACTATTTAAACCCCAATAGTTAGTTTATAAAGCTTAAAAATGACATCCCATGGATCATATTTGACATCTTGTAGAACATATTTAATTTCCCATAGACCATCACATTTAATATCAAATATATCTTTTTAATGTATTTATTTATATGTTAAAGTGAATGTATTATGTTGTAGGTCCAACTTTGAAGGCCTATAACTCGAAGCATAAAAGTCATGGAGGTACCAATTTTTTAAGAGATGTTATTAAGATTGAAAAGGATGATCCCATTTGATCCACTACTTTTAAGAGATATCTAAGTGTGTTTATAAAATTATGAAGCTAACTATTCCATTCATTCTTACATGACACCCTCATGATGATCTAGTTCATTTGGATAAGTATAGGAAACTTAGCAAAATTTGACTAAGGAGCTAGCTTTGAACATATATAACTTATACCACACTTTAATGGATGATATAAAACTTAGCATGTAATAAATATGGATCAAGATTAATAAACCCATATTATCTTTTTCTCTTGAAACTACCACATGTATGAGATATGGCCTTGTCAATATGCTCACTTAGCTCTATTGACCTCCTTGCAAATTGGCTTTGGAAACTTAACAAATTTTGACTGAGAGGATAGCTTGGATCTTCATATCTTTTTATGAAATTTAAAATATGACCTAAAATTTTAATCATATATTCATGGGACTAATATAAATAAACCCATATGATCTATTCTCCCTAACTCATCTACATGTGGTAATTATGGCATCAATAAACTACCTACTCAAAATTTCTGCCACTAGACCCAAAATGTCTAAATGAACACAATGAAAAACTAGATGAATGCTATGCACTTACATACTTATTCCAAGAATTATTGACATCTCATAGGGCATATGCAACACTATCCATCTATTCATCCATTAGCAACTTAATCTATGGTCTAACTGCATCGATCACTATGAAGACCTACCACTTGCATAAATGACTATAAAATGACCCTTAAGACACCAAATGGCACAAGGATTGAACTTGACCATGAACAATAATATAATTTCATATTAAATGACATCAAATGAGATAAAACATACCCCATGATATTATAAAAATCCCCTATACAAGATCCTAACTATAGGGGATTGAGTCATTTTTGGCCTGAAGTAAAAATGGTCAACAATTACCTTGTATGAAAAGGATCCTCATTTTGTGGAAAAAGTCATTTTAGATCTATTTTATTCTATGATGGGTATTTTATGATATCTACTTAAGCCATCCATGAAATAGTAGACTTCATGACTTTTGACATATTCCAAAACTTCATCTATAAGGAAATCATAAAAGGATCATTCACACAGGCATCATTTAAAATTTGATAATCACCACATACTTTAATCTTCCATATTTTATTAAGATTCACTACCATGGGGCTAACCCAATATACCTTTTATAATGGATAAATTATACCTAAGTACTGCATTCTATCTAGTTCAAATTTCACTTTTAACTTCATGTTTGTATTCAACTTGTATAGTCATTTGTTTATGGGTCATGCACATGCCTTGAGTTTGATATGAATTTTGTTGAGGGATGGATAAAAAATTATGACCTCCAAAAATTTAGTGGGAAACATATCTTGATAATCATGCATAATTTTCATAGCTTATGAAACTTTAGATTCAGTCCAATAGTCACCTATATTTACCAATTTAGGAACTTCCTTACTTCCAATGTTTTCCACCTGTTTTTTAATAGGCTAATGATAAATTTGATGCTTTTCCTCAGCAACAGATTCTTATAGCATTCATTTCCCTTCCTATTCTATAATTTTTATGTTTCACATCTTTTAATCTTTAGTGGGTTCTATGATTAGGTCCTTTACAGGTTCTAGTGGTCATTCTAATGTAAATAAATCAGTCGAATCAATATTAACATCAGTATCTAAATCTTTAATTTCCTCTTCTTCATCTTGTATTTGATGGCATGGATATATAATAGATTATTCTTCCATCTTGGTAGATTTATATCTTTGTAATTTTGTATTTAAATCATAGGCTATGTTCTTCTATGTAGTAGATTATATCATGGTGCTTATGTCTTCTATGCACCCATGGCATAGGAAATGTTTGATTTTCACTAGCACATTATGAAGTAGAGGATTCTCATCTTCAAAGATAAAAGTTTTTATGAATTTTCTCTACACTTTCACCCAAAGATTTGTCTCCTTCCTACATTTTTTATGCATATACCATGTTGATGGTAAGGGGTCAAGTGTGTACTAAAAGATGTGAACCTAGTACTTCAGTGCCACATGTTATTTTTTCTAAACCTCAAAACATTTATGGATATGTATTTTAAGGCACTCACCTTCCTAAAAGAAAGGCTAATTACTTATGATGACCTATGTTAGTTAAAATTTACTAATCATAAGTTCACACACATCATCTGAATCTGGTTGATCATTTTTATGAAGTACCCACCATATCACTACAACTCCCTTCAAAGCATAATTCAAAGCACTGACCCATTGATTAATGATAGGTATATGAACTTGTAGGTACAAAATGAATTGATTGATATCTTTGAAACATAGTATGAAGTTATCTCTCATTAGTGAAGACCATTATTATAGGCCAGAGTTCATGATCACCATGAGCCTAATTGAGTAGATGCATAACTGAGTCTCCAATAACAAATGAAGTTATTTACCAAGGAAAAGTGTTTTCTCAAGATGGATCTATATAATCCTACATATGGTCATCTTCTTGATAGATAAAATCAACTTCTAAGAAAGTAGGGGGTTTAGTAGACATAGACGCATAATCCTCAATGACAAAATAAGGTGCTAATGGATGAATAATGATTGATTTAGGCTTCCATTATTTAGATGTCTTCAAATATTAAGTGAGTAAAGACTATACTTATGGTTTAGTATGCTCATAAAATAAATTACACTTGGCTATGCGTATAGTTTTTAGGTTCTCTTCAGAGTTTACCTTCATCCAACTAGTGTGTTGTATGACATAAAGAGAGTCTAGTTCAACTAGAATGATGTAGGGTTTATGCAACTTATTCAAAGGAATGATGACAATGTTATCTCCTTGATGTGCCTCTAGTTGATTTTGCACAATATTGATAGTCAATTAGCCATCATATGCACATTTATTTCTAATCAATATAGGGTAATGAGTTGATGCTATCTTCATATAGATGACATAAAAGTCACCTTGCAAGCTCAGATCTATGACTTTGAACTCAATGTCTTTTAATCTACCAAAAGGCCCAATTCTTCCATAGTATGTTAAAATTATACTGACTAGGATGTAACTTAGAATTGGCCATCCAATCACCTCCCATGTAGACTTGGGATCATGTTGACCATGCTACCAAAGTCAAAGTCAACATTTGGAATTTCATATATTATAGATTTAATGTTGATTTATGCATCTACACCCCATGGCTTCTTTGTTTTGACATACCAAACAAGTTTTTTTGTCTTTTATTTCCCTCATTGCACACACTCTAGTAAATTATGTAGTAAGTTTATGATGGTCTAGGAGATGTCTCCATTTTTAGTGTACTTAAAAAACTTTAGTAAATATATCAATTTGGTAACAAATCCATTCTACCACATAATGCAAATGATCTGAGCATATATTTGGGCATTTATTGCTACAACATCTCCTTCAGTAATGTCTTGGTGTTGAATATTTTTCAACATTTATGCAACTTCATACATAAGCCCCTTTTTTATAGTTGGGTATAGGTATTTGTCATATTTTGCTTTCTAGATTCCTTGTTCTTGAGTCATTTTGAGGGGAGATAATTCTCTCTCTACGTGTTAGTGTCTTGTAATAGTGTTGAAGAGTGCAACTTCCTTGGGTTACTCATTCACCATATTGACATTGATAATAAAATTTTCCTTTCTTTGCTTTTTAAATCTAGGATAGTTTTCTATCTTGTGTTACTCATATACCAAATAATATGCATAATAAGACTATCTTTGAGGTTTAAAATGGGAATTACATTACACATGATTTTAATCTCCACATAAGTAACATTGCAAATGAGGGAATTGATAATTATTTCCTCTTTCACCTTGGTGACATCCTTTGCATCCACACCTATATCCTCCTTTGTTTGAATAATAACCTCCTATATACCCTCCTTGTAGCTATGTTGTATTGTATTGCTAATGCTACTGGGTATTATATCTAATTTCAAATTATTGTTGTGAAACTAGTGGGGTCCAATTATTTTGTTGCTACTATATCCTTGTTGGATTCCAAGGTACTAAAAACTAATATTGTAGTGATGGTGGTGTCAAACTCGGCTAAGGTTACGTCCATCTAATTAGACCTTGAGGCTATTATTGAGTCAAACTAGGAATATATTATGGAATTACTTGGTTTATAGAACCCTTATCAATATCTAGGCCTAGAATTGTCTACTTCATTGAGGATACTTGATGCATAGAAATAAAGAATATTTTTTTTGTTATATCTTAATTGAGCTTCTACAAAGCCCTATAATGCTTTTCATCATGGTTGTGTGAATTAAAAAAATTACACTATAAACTTTGTGTGATTTTGACATACTATTATAGGAGATGATACTATGTTGTTGCATTCCCTACTACTCTATATATTTCATATAACTCTATCTTGATCTTAGGATAATCATTCCTATGATGTCCTTCTTTCCCACTCTCCATGCACCATAGGTTTAGCTTAGGTTTATCTTCTTCATGGTATTGTTCCATCTTATTCATAAAAGATAATAATGTATTTTCAATCTTAGAAACCATTATGGGAGATTTCCCATAGTCTTAAATTTTCTCCACTCATAGATTAATAGCTCTAGTATTTGCCTTAGTAGCATATTGAGTCTATGCTATAGCAAATTTGATTCTAAAATGTAGTCCTTCGACAAACCACACATATTTATATTTATCTACTAAGGTAAATTACACTTTATTCATAACATCAAAGAACCTATGATCACAATCACACACTGATTCTCTTGACTTCTACCTAATCTTTATTAGGTCGTGAATAGTCTAACTTGTATATTTATTTATCTTAAATTTTGTAATAAGCCATTCCTTAGACTGTTGTATACTTGCTTTCACAATTTCTCTATGATACACAAATTCAAGTTCTCTTATACTTAGTTACCCTATGAACTCACACTTATTTATAGCCTCATCAATAATACCCTTAGCTCACCATCTCATTTCATATGTAAGTACTACTCAGGGTGCATAGACCCATCATATGTTTCCAAGTTGATAAATGCTCATACAGCACTCATTTTGTAAATTGGTGTCAAAGGGATATATTGTGAAACAATTATAATGGGATTTTGTGTTCTATATGATCCTGTTTGTGTACTATGAAAATTTTCCTATGCACTAGGAAAGTTAATATGTGCACTTTGTTTTTCTATGTTTCTTGCTTTTCTGTGCTTGGTTTCAATAAACCTTATGGCCTTCAATGCCTTACAAATTAATTTTGTTTCAATTTTAGTACCCCAATGATGCACTTGTTATGAAAATGGACCTTCCCAACTACTACCTACCTAATCATATAGTTGAAAATTTCTCTAAGAATATAAGAAATTGGGCTGCAAGGACATATGTTCTTTTGGTGAATGATTATTTCCTATGGCTTATTATTTTTCTAAGCTTGAACTTGTGATTAATCTATGACTTTTTTCTACTTCTTTGATTAATAATTCATTTCCTTATTTTGATAATATCTACTCTTGTATTTTTCACTACATCTATCTACTTCTACACTATTATCACCTTCTTCTTCAAACATCTCTTCTTTCTCTCATTCTTCATCACTTCTTTATTTTTGATGGAATTCATCTTCTTATTTCATCTCATTTTTCTTCATCCTTAATTATTCATCTATTTCTTCTCGTTCATCATGTATTCCTACTCATTATTCATCTATTTTACTAATATTATTAAATCTACTCATACCTACCTGGGTATTCTTCTATTTACTCCATCTATTCTATTATCATAGCTCACATTCTAAATCTAGACTTTTCTTCTGACTCTTCTGCCCTTGTGTCTCCATTCTAGATTTAGGTTCTAGTCTTATCTACTCATATAATAATAATAATTTACTTTTATGTTTCACACCCCATCATACTCTCAAAGAGACTACTCCATATTAACCAGAGTAGGCACCATGGCATTGTCCACAACCAACATTTTCACAAGGATAGGTATTCACTTTAAAATTTTCCCTTGAATTCCTGTGATGAATAAGTCCTTCATGTCTTTAAATTATATATATCTTTATACTAAAAACTTAGTTATATACCTATCTACTATAGTAGAAACCGAATGATTTATTGCTCTTATCTGGTCAGTTTACAATCTATGCAATTGGTCTATCTTTTCTTTAGTCTAGATTATAGTTTCTTATATTCTTGGGTTGAAGCAATAATAATCTAACTAGGCTAAATAGTTACCTAGAAATTTAGGAAACTTTCACTATAAAATTTCATATATCTCTCCATAAATATGCTCTCAAATGATTTATTTCATGGTAAGACTAGTCCATTTTGATTCTTTTTTTTTAAATTGCATATCTTTTGGTCTAGCCATATCTCAATATCTCTCTGCCCTAGTAACCATCTATCATAATTCATTTCAAAAAGTATTTCCATGCTTACCATGTCATTATTAGCAAAGGTTCCTAAAGAAATAGAACATGCTAAGGATGATTATAACTATGATATACATAAAGTGTGCACAATAGTGTATTGCATTCATACAGGAGTTTGGATAATAGAAACATAGTAAGCCTTAATAGTCTTATGTTATGTAGGAATTAGAAACAACTATTTTTTTTATAAATAGAAATAAATCATTCAAATTGATTAGATATAAAGTAACCAAAAATTGTATATGAGAATGCACACAAGAAACAAAGTAAGAAATCACATAGGTAACCATAAATAGAATGATTTATTGCTATTATCTAGTCAGTTTATAATCTATGGAACTGGTCTATCTTTTATTTAGTCTAGATTATAGTTTCTTATATTCTTGGGTTGAATTAATAATATTCTAACCAGGCTAAATAGTTAGCTAGAAATTTAGGAAACTCACACTAGAAAATTTCATATATCTCTCCATAACTATGCTCTCAAATGATTTATTGTATGGTAATACTAGTCCATTTTGATTATGTTTTCGATAAATTACATATCCTTTGGTCCAGCAATATCTCAATATCTCTCTCCCATGGTAACCATCTTGGCATAATTCATTTCAAAAAGGATTTCCATGCTTACCACACCATTTTTAGCAGATGTTCCTAAAATAAGAGAACATGCTAAGGATGAGGATAGCTATGATATACTTCAAGTGTGCATAATAGTGTATTATATTCATATAGGAGTTTGGATAATATAAAAATAGTAAGCATTAATTATCTTATGTTATGTAGGAATTAGAACAAATAGTGTTTTATAAATATAAATAAATCATTTGAATTAATTAGTTAGAAAGTAACCAAAAATTGTATACGAGAATGAACAAAAGAAACAAAGTAAGAAATCACATAGGTAACTATAAATAGATAAATATCTATTGATCTATTCAAAATTGGAACCCTTTTATTATTATAAACACACACACACACACACACACACACACACACACACACACACACACACACACACACACACACACACACACAGAGATTTCCAATCTATGACTATTCATCTTCTTATCGTACTTAGCACTAAAAGAGGAGTCTAATCATATTCTAGCCTATTATAAGTCATGAAGATAGGAAAAAATAAACTTATACAATGACAAAATGATTACATAACACACAAATATTAGATAAATATCCTACATAACTTTACAATCCAAATTCTTATACCAATATATACTATGAGATCATTGACCTTGTGATATGGGATTATTAGACTCCCATACCAGATCTAGGGGTGACTACAAAATATATGGATTGGTGGGTTAATAGATAGTCTCATATATTGCTTATATGTCCATCTAAAGTGAGGATGGGGGATATATATATATATATATTACTAAAGGCACATGATTGGTTAGGTAGGAGGCAATCATAGAGACCACAACCATAGGCATAGGGCCAACAAGATGCACAGGGAGGATGAGATGTTATGGATATTGACAAGGGAAACTAGGGGATCTAGGATGGAGACTAGAATATATTATGGGATTAGGTAGTGAGGAGAGTAGGATCAAATGATTTAGGACCATCTAGGCCACCTTTGAGTGAGGATGATTAGTCACTATTGGATAAACTAGGGAGAGAGGTACAAGCCTATGCTACAAAGGTTACAAGTATCTTAGCTGAGTATGATAATATGGTTTTATATTTATAACATATCATTTAGATAGATAACAAGATAATAGGGGTACTTGGATAGGTTACAAGCTTGATGGGATAGGTAACAGCCTTACATGGGTAGTTGGGTCAGAGACATGATTAGGATGGAAGGATAGATACACTCTAGAGGAAAAATGAAAGATGAGATGCATAGATAGAATCATTATCAGGGCATATTGGGTAGATTTTGTCAAGGTTAAAGGAGAGAGAGGTATAGATATAGGTGCTAAGAAGATGAAGGAGGAGGATGACATTTTACTAGATTAATAGGGGATGGGGATGGTGATGAGACAAATAGTTTGGCTTACATGAGAGGCTCAATATTATAGATATTTTTATGATGGAGCTATGCCAATAGATCAGATTACCATGAATTTTAAAGCTAATTCCTACCAATCCATGCATCAGCTTGATAGGATACCACTTAGGCAATAATGATTCTAGATTTGTATTTATGAGACATGTTTTATATAGTATGGATATGAATGTATTGTGACACATTGATGGCCATGAGGCCCATTTTTTAGGTATATATTTTGAGATTGACTCTTATGGACATTATGGACTATTGATATTATATCTATGTGGTATATGATGTTGTGATTATGTTATTGATGATGGATAGACTTAGTTATATTCATGTATTTATGATTTATAGATATATGGATGTTTTTGTTATGAATTTTGATTATGTGATTAGATGTTGTTGAGGTATGTTATTATTGTTGGTGTTGAATCATTGTTATTGTCATTGATGTCAAATTCAAGTCATTTATGTCAAAGTTAGATAAGATGTCATTAATGTCAAGGTGAAAGTTGAGGCCATGCATAGTAAGATGGTATGTGACAAAGAAGTCTTTTGACAAGAGAAAATTTGAAGGAAACCTTTTGTCTCTTTATTGAGATAAAATTTGAAGGAAACATAGTAATTATTTTGAGGTTGATGGTATCTAAGAGTCTGGATCATGGTACAAAGTAAGCTACTATTGTGTACTAGTTGTCTTGAGAAGTCTAGTCTAGCCCTGAGAGAAGGTGTATGCATGAAACATAGTGAAGCTTGGTTATTTGTGTTATTATAGGAATAAGAGAGTATAAAAAGATGTGTAAACATGATCAAGAGCCAAATAATCCTTTATATGTGTTTTTAGGTCAAGTTTTGAGGCTTAGTCCTTACTTGAGAGACCTAGTGAAGTGGCACAATCTTGGTAACGTGATGAGGTAAGCGGTCTAAGGATTATGAGACGATGGATGGTATTTTTTGAGAAATTTATGAGGTCATTTGATATGAGAATAAGGTTTTGAGAAGAGTAAAATAGGTTTCAAGTGTGATCAAAGTCTAAGTATGATTGGTATTTCAAGGCCTAGTATGAAAATAGACCTAGTGTGACCTGATGAGGGGTCAAGATCATTTACCAAAGTGTTAGAGATATTTATAGAATAATTTCTAAAAAGGGAAACCAATTAAAACCCTTCTAAAACCCTCATAATGACTTGATATGAAAGATCTTGTCAGTTATGGCTTGGAATGGTTTTTTTGACCTTGTTTTATGTTTGTAACATGTAAAGAACTCTTCCAAGTTTATCTAGGTGTTTTTGGTTTGTCATAAGAGTGAGTAAAAGCTACAATAAACCCCTTGTTTCTTAGAATTTTGATGTAAAAGGTAGCTTTGACTAGGTCAAAGCATGAAAATGGATGGAGGATGATGTGTGAGACTTATAGTTTGTGCTAATTTAAGTTTATAATCAATTTTTATACCCTAAATGTGCTAAATTAGTCATGGAAGTTGGCCTATTGCTAAAAGGACCTAATGAGCAAGACAATGAGAAAACAAGGTAGTAGTGAGAAAGAGACTAAGGATTAGTTGTAGAGGATTAAGGATGGGTCCAAATGAATGGGGTAATTTTTAAATAAATATAACTCATATCCCCTTTATTTATAAGTTTTAGTGATGAATAAAAACAAGCTAAATGTTTTTCTCAGAGTGATATGTCTAACACAATGAAGTTTGTATAAAGTGAAGACATGAAATTGGTCTATAAGACCAATATTGATATTGAAAATTGTAATATATAAATTTGAATAAGTTATAATTATATTTAAGGATCATTAAAACCCATTTTAAGTTCATAAAAGTGTTCACACAAGTGTTCTAAATATTGATCTTCATGATTGTGTTTTTGGAGCTATAGGCAATTTTCATTGTATGAGTGAGAATGTTGTTCCTAAGTAATTTTGTATATATTTGATGAATATAATGCACATGAAATTGTTATTAAGGTATAATAGTTTTATTTTAACACATTTTTATGCATAATAAACTCCCATTAAGGTTTTAAAATTCAAAGGCTTTTGATTGGGTTCTTAAGGCTTGTGTGGAGCTCTAAGTGAGCATATGAAGTTGATCACTTTGACATATTTTGCCTTGTTTGGTGAATTATATTTGGATTTTTAATTGAAAATAAATTAATTAAGGTTCCATAAATGTTATTTTTTATCATGGTTATGTGTAAATTTTAAGTTTATGATTTAGATTTGTAAGATAGACTTTATGGCAGTAAGAAGGCCTAATGGTGAGTAAACCTAAATGTGTGGTTCAATACGTGAAATGAGATAAATGGTGTTAGGGATATAATTTTAGATTATAAATGGTATTAATGAAGCATTTATGAATTTTTTGATCCATTTAAGGAATCTCAAGGTGTTTCAAGGAGGCCTAAGTGAGATGTGTGCTTAGAAAAGCCCTGATTGCATTAGGTCTCTATTAGGCCTAATGGTGGTTTTAGATCTTAAGGGTAATTAATAACATATGTAGTGGTTGTTTATATTTTTAATATTTAAAAAAATATATATTTAAAGGGGTATGTATTTTATTATCTAATAAATATGGGTTAGAGCAATATTCAAATATAAAAAGAATGTCTAATAGGCCTAATTTGACTAGTTAGAATATTGAACACATGAGTGAATGATATAGAGTTTTGGAAACTAGGTAAAGGGATTTAAGATAATTATATAGGTGTGATGAATATTCCATTAATATATAACTATGTCTCTATAGGTGATGATCAAGGACATTTGACTTAGTTCTGCCAAAGAAAGGGCTAGTTGAGCGAGAAGGCCTAAAAGGCTATTTGAGAGAAAAAGAAGAGTGAGAAGAGAAAAATAATGAGGTCATATTCAGTTGAGTGAGAAATTTTTTTTTAAGGGTGATAAAATATTCAAGGTATCCAATTTGTTTTGATTTACCTAAGAGGGTTGGTTCCTCTTTGTAAGTTAGTACTTGATAAAGGACTAGTTGAGTTGGTGCTTGACTAGTGAGGAGTTGGTGTTCCTTGTGGGGTTGGTGCCTCAATAAAATTTTGATTTATTATTTATAGTAATATATTCCAAATTTTTCATTAGTTGTTTTTATCCATGAATAGGTTTTACCACATATATCCTATGCTCTTTTTTTGTTTGCTTTCATAGATGCTTGTGTATGCATTGGTTAATATATGTATGTGAATGAATGCTTCATGGATGTTAAGTGAAATTAAAGGATTGTTTTAAGAAAAATGATTCATCCCCCTCTTAGTATATATACTTATAATATTTGGTATTATATAAAGTCATTTAAAATAGGTCTAATAGCTGAAAGGGGATCATAAACAAGTGAAGATGGCTAGTCAAGCACAAGGTGGTTTTTATACAAGCCAATATCAATTGTTTAATGGATAAAATTATGTATTTTGGAGTGTTTAGATGAGGACATATCTTATGTCTCAATCTCATGGTGTTTGTAAATTAGTCTTGGATGGATATACTATAGCCCCTATTCCTCCTATAGATGTAATAGGTAAGAAGGCTCGTGATAATATTTCAAAAGAAATGAATGGTATTATGTGTGGCCTATCAGAGGTATAACTTATGAAGGTGATGCACTATATGGTTTTTAAATAAATATGAGACAATTTTAAGACTATATATGAGGGATACTCCAAGGTCAAGATGGCAAAGTTACAAACCCATATAAGATAATTTAAAAGCTTAAAAATGAATGAATATGAGACCATTATAGCCTACTTATTGAGGGTTGATGATGTGGTCAACATCATAAGAGGCCTAGGTGAAGAATTGAAAGAGTCTACTATTTTTCAAATTTTTTTTAATATCTCTAACTCCCAAAGTTGATTCTAAGGTATTTTTTGTTGAAGAGATGTAAGATCTAGACAAGCTAAAGATGGATGGACTTCATGGCACCTTAACAGCCTATGAGATAAGGACAAGTGAAGGAAGACCTAAAAATAAGGAAGATTCATTCAAGGTAGAAAATAAGCTAAAATATATTAAGACACAAGGTAAAAAGGTCAAATATAATGATAAATATGATATTGATCATGATTAATTGATATCTATGTTTGCAATAAAGTTGAAGATAGGCTCAGGTAAATACAAGGGAAAGATGCCCTTTAAATGCCTCAATTGTGGAGAGATTGGACACTTTGCTAACAAGTTCCATCATAATCATAAGGCAAAGGATTATTAAGATCATGATATAATTCATGATGATGATAAAAGGTCTTATAAGTCTAATAAGAACAAGAAAAGCTTTAGAAAGTATGATGATAAGAATAAAATTTTCAAGTAAAAAAGAAGTTTCTACACTAAGGAAGATTGCATCTCATCTGATGAGAGTGAGATAAGTGATTCTAAAATTGACCATGAAGGTGGTGGACCTAAATTCAATGAAATTATCTCTATGGTTGAGGAAGAAAGTTGTTCAAATCAAGAAGAGTCCATATGGATTGAAGGTGTGGTTGCTGATTCAGATGAAGAAGATGATGAGGTAGACTTTGAGACTATGTTGATTAATACTTTAGAATAACTAAATATGGTAAATAATAATAGAGTGATGAGGTATCTTATCAAAGACTATGAGGAACAAATCAACTTGTTTGAATCTAGACTAAGAAACAACTCCAAGGAACAAGAGGAAATAGTTAGACATGTGGAGACTAAACCACAGATTATGATTTATAGTCTAAATTCCAAATAAGAATAATTTTCAAGGTATGTAACTGAAATGGATTCCTTAAGAGCTA
Source organism: Torreya grandis (assembly GCA_037957365.1). Classification (NCBI taxonomy): domain Eukaryota; kingdom Viridiplantae; phylum Streptophyta; class Pinopsida; order Cupressales; family Taxaceae; genus Torreya; species Torreya grandis. Next base: position 719,167 of record JARHVA010002362.1, on the reverse strand, counting down.
ACTTGGATTAGACATCAAGTAAGGTTAAGTCCTTTGTGAGGTTTGAAAAGAGTACCAATGATCTAGACAACATTCTAAGTAGTCAAAAGAATTATAATGAAAAAACATGCCTTGGTTTCAATAAAGACCAAAAGAATAACATTAATGTGATAAATAAGGTCAATGATCAATCAAATAATAAGGGTGATGGTATAATGATGCTAATACTATTAGGCGGCTTAATATTATAATGTATGCTAACCTTTTTAATGGAAATTATTTTTCATATAACCTATTTAGACATAGAGTAAGGAATTGTAAAAGTCCCTTTAAGAATGAATATTCATGGAACTATGAGGAGAGTCATTAATTAAGAGGTATGGTTCATGATGTGTTTCCATCAAAAGGAATAGTGTGTTTCAAAAATCAAAAGGTTGGCCATTATTGTAAAAAAGTTTCCTTGCTTAGCTCATGTGCTTAGTCACATGCTTAACAATCAATTCAAGTCAATTTTGTAATTGATACAACTAGTTGAAATCATTTTAAAAGCCTTTAGAACACAAAATTTAAAGTCACTACTATATTTTCATCAATTTCACAAAATCTATAAGCCTTGTGTGCTCACCTAAATCATAGTAGTGAAGGGACTAGGGCTCGTGTTGGGCTAGTTAAAACATGGGGAAAATTTATTCCCAATGGGACTTAGTCATTTTTGAAATGAGATTAGGTGTTCTATCAGTGTGTGTCATCTTGGATAAGATCAAGAGACACAAACCTATTCAAGGGCATAAGTCTTTTGGCACAAGTCCATGTCCAACTAGATATAGCTCTTAATGGCACAAGCCATAAGGATAACAAGTTAAGTTTTATTCAAGATCTTAGCCAATTCAAGGGAATGGATCATGTTTAGGTACTCACTCTTCAAGTTAGCACTTGAGGTGTGGTTATTAGGGCCTCGACGCATGCCAGTTTTAGGTTTTACAAGTATACCAAAGTCACTATATGGCATAAAGACATCATTAGTAACTTAGAATAGACTTTCCATCATAAGAAATTCAATAATGAATATTATATTATTAATCATACAAAAATCAAGTTGCAACCATATACTAGAGATAAACTACATGAAATGGACCAACACCCATGTAAATGTACAACACCATTTCTATTAAGTCATAGTTCATCAATAAAGTACAATTTATATAAAAATAAATTATAATATCATTTCTACACCACTACATTCCCAATAGCTCACATGCAAGCTTGGGCATTAAAATGCATGTAATTCTCAGTATCTAGGCTTATTCAAACTATATCAATGGCATTCTCAATTTTTGTAGAGCTTCATTACATTAATATTATCTCTCTTTTCCAAGTTCATGCTCATTTTTATAGGTAGGGAAGAATCTTTTTTCTAGGCCAGATGGGTGTACACTAGGTGCTAAACAATCATTGGGGGTCATTATGCCATTGGATCTAATACTCTGACACCCACACTCTCTAACCTCCATGTTTAACACTTAATGAGATTATCCTTCAAATCCAGGAACTAAACAACTACCTTCTAGTTAGTATAGGATCTACGGGTATCCTCCCAACTAGTTCCAAAAGTACAAAGAGAGTAACCATCACTAATGATTTCCTTGTGATGATATTTTTTGAGTTAGAATGATACACTAGGTAGCACAAAAATTGGCCCAACATTACCCCATATAAAATTTCTAGTCTACCCTTAGACTAGTCTTTAAGCTCCTTTTCCTTGTAAAATTTGGGTGCGCTATGTCATAGCTCTGCCTTGAAGTTATTGAAGCCTTGAATGGAAAACTTGATATCTTCAGTGGCATCATCTACTTTTGTTAATGTATCCTTGAGTGCAGACATATCTCTACTCTCCATTTATTTTTTAAAGGCTTCTAGCCCTTCCTTATCTCTTTTCACCCTACCATCTAAAAGGTCCTTTGCTCACTTTCCTTTCTTTGAAAGGTACCAAATAATACCTCCAAGTCTTATTCTTATGTTTTTAGTAGTGTGCTTAAGATGTTGACCTTCACCATAACTTACATACACTTGGTCTTGTCCATAATGAAATCATGCTTCATCAAAGAACTTATCCTCTTTCACCTTTTGAAGGTGTGCATTGATGACTGACACTTGAGTGGCAAAGCTACACAAGATGTCATATACTTCTTCTACTCCCTCTTCTAGTTTGGTGAAAAGGTCTTCCACTGTATTGAGATTTTTTTATCTCTCTTCTGATGGATTCATAGGGGTCTTCTTTTTCCTCTAACACTAGATTCATTTGGGGGAGCATTTATTTTACTAGTGCATAAACTTTATTAACCTCTTTCATTTCCAAAGTATCAAGACCATCCAAAAGGGATGGCTCCACCTCTTCGACATGCTTGATCAGCTACTAGAGTTTGAGCTTCATTGATTTTATTTCTTCCTCTACCTCATGTGCTATCTTTTTATATTTATTGGTATGAACATCATTGATGATGTTTTTACATGCTACTATCGAGTCCATCTAAAAGAGGGCATTATCTAACCTTATTGTGTTCATATCCCTTGGATTTACAAGTTGGTAGTCATGCCCCTCTTCTAAGTTATTGGCACTTCAGATATATTTATTTGGTACCTCAGACTAAACTTTATCTATGTATCAATCAAGAGCCCAATAAACCTGATGGTGTGTCAGGGTCATGGTAGTTTTGGGGTGCATCTACTCCAAAATGTAGAATTCATCATCTTCGATGAACTCCCTCTATGCTTATTCTCTATAGCTCAGCTCATACTATTCATCCTCAACTAGCTCTATCTCTTCTCCACTATCACTGGTGCCTTCTTCTTCTTCTACTATGGGTTATTCATCAGACTTCCCCCCTTGGTATATCTCCTCTCTTTCCTCAGTAGTAGTTTCACTATCTTATTTTTGGAGGGGTCCTTCCTCAAACATTTCCCCCTTGTCTTCTTCTTATTTTTTTGGCATGAACCTCCTCGATGCTAGCCTTACTTTAATCTCACCCTAGTAAGGTCTCTACTATCTTCTCCATTTGTTATTTTGAGAAACCAACATTACCTTCTTTGTCTTCAAGAATACCTCTAGAACTAGGGCATACCTATTGTGTAGCTTCCTCTACTAGCTTGAAGTGGGTTCTAGGTGCCTCTTTGATTTCCTTCTCCTTTCTAGGTTTTGTGCTAGTGGAAATATTTTCCTCTCTCTCTTTCTTCTTCTATCCCTTTCTACTTTGGCCAACTTCTCTATTATTTATTTATTTTTGGCATTTTCTTCTTCAGCTTTTTTCTTATCATCTTTCTTTCTCTTGGCCTATGCTTTGCATTTATTCTCTTCTACATTTATTTCCTTAGCCTTCACTTGATTAATTTCAGCTTGGGTCATGCCCTTAGCCCTCATGGCTTCTCATTCATGGTACAAATCTATCATTGTGTATATGTGATTTTGGTGTAGGTCCATCCCCTGCCATTTGTAGTTTAAATATTCTTCAGTTGGTGTGCTTGAGGGTATTACTTCTCCGAGCACTTATACCTCACTAGGATTTCCACCTATTCCTCCTTCCTCCATTTCATCTCTCATGCCTTTCATTTCTCCACTTCTTTCCTACTCTCTTTAGCCCTGACCATCTCAATGGATTCTTTTTACATCCTATCCTTTGTCATTTCTTCTCTTCATTCCTCCAGCTCATGTGTCTTCTACATATTAGCATCACTAAGGTTGAGTTTCCTCCATATTCACATATTCTTCTCCAATTTAGTCTAAGGGAATGGAGAGGGGATCTACTCACTTGATTAAGAGTCATATTCCTTAGGCATGATGTATATTCCCATCTAAATTATTTCTTACTCCATCTCCTCTTCCTCATCTATGTCAAATAAGATTGTATTGGGTACCACAAAAAGAACCTTCACCTTCTTCTTTTCCCTTGTACTAGGAGAAGAATTTGGAACAAATCACTTGTGCTTATTTTTAGAGGTTGAAGGAGAGGCTTCTTATTATGAGGTGATGTTGAGTCTTATTTTATCCTTTATCTCTTCCAAATTCTCCCCCTTCTTCTTGAGAGACCTTTTCTTCTTTGCTAGCACTGGAGTTCCTTCATCACAGATCTAGATTGGGGGGTCTTCACTCTACTCATCACTAAAGCCCTTCTTTCATGGATTCATCTCATAGTATATCCTATGGATGTGCCCAACAATGGTTACCTCTTGGAAATGATAGATGTCAGTGTGATCCAACTCATCCTCTTCATCCTCAATGGCCTTCCCATCTATGTGAATAAATTAATGCCTCATCTTACACCTCTCCATATCTAGTTCCTTGACTAGAATCTCTAACTATTGAGCATTGGGGATCCAACATAGCACATACCTAAATTATCTTATTGAGAAGGCATAGGGAAGTTTTAACCACCCTAACATGTTACCATCAACTAGTAACAAGCACACTACACAATAGTGTTGCATTATGGCAAAGGTTACCATTATGAACATACTCTGAAGGATCCCCTAAGGGATACACCATTTAAGCCTAAAGGCCTCTATGTACCTCTCACAATACCCCATAATGTGAGTCTTATATTTGAAATTAAAAAAAGGGGGGACTCATGAAGTCTTTGTACTTTTGTGTTAGGGAGTCATTGTAGTCTAGATGGAACTAGAAGTTGTCATCATCCCCATCTAGAATTCTAATCTCTTCCATGATATTGATAATGAGGATGGGTGCCCATCTAAATGTCCCCTTTTCCCTATAACACTACTGTACATTATTTAAAATTTCATTAGTGATGAATTTTTCAATATTGAATTGCACACCCTATACCATGTGATAGGTGATGCAAAGGTATACCTTAGTCACATCGATCCATCGACTGCCTGGGCATAGCTTGGAACTTACAAGGCATGCCACTACCCTCATGTTGGGGTCCTTATACTCCTAAATGGGGAATGAAAAACCTACCTTGAAATAATTTAGGAATTGGGTTATGCACTCCACCTCTTCATCATCATACATCATCTTATGGAAGTCCTTACCAGTGTCTAAAAGCCTAGTCATTATCTTTATCAATTGCACCAAAATATTCATGCACCTCTATGTGAAGTAAATGTGGTCCTCATGGATCTTCAAGAGTAGGAATTGAAGTAGCTCTTATAGATTCCTAAAGCATGGAAACTCATAAAGTTGAGTTGCACTAGAAGCTATCAATTTGTCTTAGATTGATATGTCAAATAGGGCATCACCTTGTGTTAGGTTGTGGAGCTAAAAGCTTCACCAAGATGCAAACAAGAAGAGGTTGTTGAGTTATAAGAAACTGACATCGGTCAGGCCAACCGATGTCAGTCATCTTTAGTGATCACAGTAACCGATATCGGTTATGGGTCAGCCAACATCAGTCAAATAGGCACCGACATCGGCAGCCTGTGTGTGCATGTGTTTGCATGCGACTCTCGAACTGGTCTATTTTTGGACAGACAATTTGTTTGTATGTTAAGCACTAATTTTATCCTTAGAGCTGTAGTTGTAATTATTTTAATTAGAAGTCTAATTATTGTTTGTATGAGATCTATATAACAGACTCATGGGTTGTATTGTAAAGTGTGCTCGATAAAGAGAGCAAGGTTAGCTTCTTCAGAGGGAAGAGAGCAAGGTTAGCTCCTCATAGTGCCACAGTGCCAAGTGTGTATGATCAGGTAGATTTTTGGGAGAGCAAGATCTGGTAGAAGATCCATAGGGGTGCTAGTTTGGAGAATCAAAAGGGTTCTTCATGTGTGTAAGATCTCGGTCAGCAGGTGTGCAAGGCCAAGTTGATCTATGGTATAGCAAGATCAGGTGAGATCTACATGTGTAAGTAAGATCATTTGATTTGTAGGTTGTTGAAAGTTCATGAGAGATCTACATGGAGTGTGTTGTGTACTCAAACTTGGAGTATGTGTGTATAATTTGTAGTACTGGCAGTAGTGATACTGACTGGTTGGAGGTGAAAAACAACTCTATGTTTGAGTTGTTTGTTGTGACCGTAGTTGAGAGAGAGAAATCTTGAAGAGTTTTACTGTTTACACCCTAGAGGTGTGGGAACCCTTGAGGAGTGTAAAGAAGATTATGGCATTTTCGTTGTTGTATTTCCTTCTCGAAGAGTATTAATACAATTGGGTATTGTCTCTCATATTTTGTGTTATTTCTAAATTTCTAGTTACTTGTTACTTCTGGTTAAATTCCGTGTTTAGTTGCTTATACAAAGGTAATCAATTGTGCTCCTAATCTTGACAGTGGAATTAGAGCTATTTGTTGTTCTATATTCCTAACACCTTGTGCCATCTTTCACCCTGTGTCCACCATCTAATCTTGTGTGATGTCTTATAATTAAATAGATGTGTAGTGGTTATATTATTTTAAATTGTATAAATTCATAAAAGAGTTCCAATCCTCCCATATCATGACCTATAAAGGGAATTGAATTACTTGGTAAGATATTTTGGTGAGTGTTTCAGTATCCACATGTGCCATGCTCATTGCTTCTATCCACTGTATTTTTGTTTTTACAATGGTCACTTTGGGAATTATAGGTGCCTATTTTGGGTCCTATTTGACTTGCTTAGAGCTTGATCCCTTTTATTTCCTCACCATACTAAACTTATTGGTGTTTAAGTGTTGTAGGTATAGTTTATCAAAGCCTCAAATGGTGATGGTGCATCTACAGTCATGAGATATATGACTGTTCCCTTGACTCTCAAGATTTTTTGGCCTTTAATGGTGGTCTAGGAATCAATTCACTATTCCAATTGTCTAGTTTATATATAATCCTTTCTCCACACTTCTCTAAATCACTCTTACTATGAACATAATCCTTCTTAGTATGAGGTCATTCACTCTTAGTGCCTAAAAATCACTCACATTCTCACTAGTATAGGGTTTTTACACCTCAGCTCTCTGTTTTTTTCTTAGGTTCACTCTTAGCCTTAATTTATTATGAACTTTGTTACCTAATTTATTATAAACTTTCTTGCCTAAGAATGTATACCACTTGATAATATATACCCTTTCCTTATCTACCATCATTAATGTAGGTATTTTATGGCATAACAATGCCTATATTTCTTGGAAATGCAAAATTTTGAAAAATCCATAAAAATCCTTTGTCATCAATGTATTAAATGTGTATCTTTATTCTTCTACCACTACTTCATTGAATGTTTTCTAATGGTAATTTGATAAAGTGATGTTTGGTTCAAATGGTCACTTCCTACTCAAATCTAGGTGGATGCAAGCTATCTTATATGCTTCTTTTCCTACTCTTGTTCACTTGGCATGAACTTCACCTTTCTTGTGGTAACCTAGGTGTAGCACCTCACACATGTATGATTCAACCTCCTCAATTCGACTTTATATTCTAGTTTTGCTTCCACATTAATTTTACTTCTTTATTTTAGTTAGTTTATTGTGATTCATCTTGCCTTGGCTTGTTATACCCCATATAAATCCCTTGAATTGGCCCTCCAGTGCTTTGGCTTCTCTTTTGGTTCTCTTGTGCATGGTCAGACTGTGCATCTTCATTTTATTTCTTACACCCGGCCATGTTGAGAGTCTTAACCTTATTCTTTGGTCATTGGTGCATGATCAATTGATGTGCCTCTTTCTAACTTTGGTGGAATGGTTACCTTTATGTTTATGTAATTTATCATTTTGTTCTCAAATCTTCAAAGTTTGTTGACTCCTTCATGCCTAGGAACTTAGGAATCTAGCTAAAGGTGCTTAGAAAGAAAATGGGCTTGACTCACCTGACTAATATTATGCAGGGAAGTGCTAGAGTAACTCATTCTTGGGCCTCTAAGATCCATGCAATGTTCACCTTACACACATAGATATTGTGCATTTTCTACTTGCATCTAATGAGTTTCATGAACCCAATACTTATATGTCTAGCCTCATATGCTTAGAGGAATCAAGTGATTGACTCACCTCAATAAAATTATGTTTGAAAATTTAGAGTAGTCTATGTATTGGATTAAAAGAACCCTTCATTTGAAACCTTATATATGGGGTTTCGTGTACCTCTTTTTTGAGTATGATGAATATCATGTACCCATCACTTAGATGTATAGCCTTAGGCACTTAGAAATCATAAGTACATGACTCACATAGCTAAAATTATGTGTGAAGTTCCAAAAAATAAGTCCTTGTGATCACTGTGCATTTTTTATTGCCTATTTACACTATACAAGAAACAAAATAAAAAATAAAAATGATTTGGTTTGTGTGAAACTATATTCTAGTTAGCTCAATTCAAACTAACTAGTGACCAAGAAGTTGGTGTTCTTATGGTGCAAGCACCATCCTACTACTGATAAGAATTCAATCTATTACCATTGAAATGCCCTAGGAGTATTTCACTAGACAAAATATGTAACTTACATGCACCTATATCTAGTATATGGTGGATGATGTAGGGGCCCACCCACCTTATTTGTAATTTTTTTGGTACTTAAGGTACTTCAAGTTATATAGAAACACTAATGCTCCTTCGGGTATCTCCTTGTGCTTGATGTGATTTTCATGCCAAAGCTTCTGATGCACCTTTTTGATTTGCTGACTCTATCTTGCATGGGTGCACTTTTCATATAAGTAATCCAAGTCTTCCAAATTTGTGTTTAAAGATTATTGGTCATGTAAGAGACCAATCCATGTAATATGTAAGGATGACACCATGAATTCCATGGCGAGAACTACTTTAGCACAAACAACCAATTACAATGGTGTATACTTATTTAGGTGCTTATATGTCATGTAGTATACCCATAGTACCACTGAAATATGATCATCCTAATTCTTGTGACTAACATCACATATATTTGTTATAACATTCCCAATATCTTCTTAAATGCTTTAGCTATGCCATTGACATTTGGATGATACGAGGTGATCTTGTGGTGCACCACCATATATTTAGTTAAGAGGATGTGTACCATCTCATTAATGAAATGAGTGCCCCTATCGCTAGTCATATTTAATAGGCACCCATATCAACTTATTATGTTCTCTTAGATGAAACACATAGTTGTCATGGATATATAGTTTTTTGTTAGTGTGGCCTCAGCCCACTTAGTGAAATAGTTAGTGGCCACCAAAATATACCTTAAACTTATGTGTCATGATATGGGAGTTATTGGTCCAACAATAAGAATGGCCCATTTATAAAATGGTACTTGGGCATGATTGGGGATGAGAGGCATCTCATATTGGTGGTTAGGCTTCTTGGTGCACTGGCATATGTCACATACCTTGGCACACTCCTTTACATCTTAGAATAGGCTTGGCCACCATAAGCTTGAATATGATATCTTGCACATCATTGTGTCTCTAGTGAAATGGCCTCCTACTATTACTTCATGTGCTTCTTGTAAGATAGAGTCTATTTCAAGGTCTAGAACACACTAGTATAAGAATTTGTCTCTACTTAGTTTATATAGCTCTTCCTCAGTGAAATAGAAGGGGGTGGTATAAATGACAAGTTATTTATTTTCCTTATTTGACATGGTTTGAGGTGCAAACCCAAACATTAGGAAAGAGGCAATCTCTATCAATTATTTAGGGACACGCTAGAATCTGTGCTATTACACACCTAATATGTTGTCCTCATTCAACACCACCACATCACCGTAATTTATGTGAGATAAATGGTGTGACCCCAAGTTCTACATTTTAGGTTTAATAATAATGAAGATATAAAACTCATGAAATAAAACTCTCCATCTATATATGTGCCCATGTAAAATAGGCTTATTTATGAGGTACTTGAGCACCTCATGATCATTAAAAAATATGAATGGGGTCACCAATAGATATTGCCTAAATTTTTTTAAGGCATAGACCATTTCCAGTGCCTCATGTTTGGTGGTGGTGTAATTTTGTTATGCTTGTGTCAATTTCCTACTTGTGATGGAGATGGGGTGTTCCATCTTGTCCTCACTTGGTTATGCTAATATGACACTAATTATAGATCCTAAAGCATTAACATGTATGTAGAAAGGAATAGTATAGTCTAGGAATTACAAAATTAATACGTTAGCTAACTTTAGCTTCAATGTTTAGAAAGCATACTCTTGCAATATATCCCAATAAAATGGGCCATCTTTGCATAAGATCTCCTCTAAAGGCATTGTGATCTTTGCATATCTTCATATAAACTTATTGTAGTATCTATAATGACCTAAAAAAGTGTGAATGTCTTTCATTGAAGGATTCTAGAGTTGAATTATGATGGCTATCTTATAGGGTTAAAAAGTAAACCATCCTTACAGATGATGTGCCTCAACAATGTTTCAAAGGGAGTTGTGAAGATTCACTTATTTATGTTTGAAGATATCTAGAGCTACTTGCACATCTCAAAAATGAGGCATATATTTTCATAATGGTCCTTTACAAGTCCATACACATTATAGTCATTGAGATAGACTTGGAAGAACCTATGGATGAAGTCCTTGAAAGCAGTGATCACCACTCTAGAGAATATGGATGGTGCGTTTTTGAGTCTAAAGGGCATCACATTATTAAAAAAAAATCACATTCAATTATAAAGGTTGTCTTAGGCTTATCCTCCTCCTTGATGTGCCCTTGATGGTAGCCCTAGAAACTATTAGTAAAAGTGTAGATTTTGTAACCTATAATGCCATCTAGGACCTCATAAGTGAATAGGGTTAGGAATAGGTTAGTTATAAAATCAATATTCAAAAGTTTATAGTTGATGTAGATTCATATGAACCCATCCTTATTGATGATTATAACCATTATGCTCACCCATTTAGAATATTATATAGGGTAGATGACATTAGTGGCCAACATTTCATCAAGATCCATTTTTACCTTGGTGTAAAGATTGGGATTAATCCTATATGAGAGCCTCTTGATAGGCCTCACACCATCCACCAGCTTGATGCTAAATTTTATAATGGAATGGTGGGTGACCTTCATGTCTTAGTAGCTACATGAGAATAAGTCCTAAAACTTCTTTAGGAGGTATATGATTAACACCATCTCTACCTCTGACTGGTAGGCACCTATAGTGGTAATATTCAACTCACCTTTTAGGCTGATGTCTACTTTAGTGGTAGAGTGACATGTGGTAGGGTTCATTATTCTTTTGATGAGAGTATTCAACTTGCCTTATCCACTCAGTTATTTCAATTCAAAGATGAGTAAGATCTTATTCATCTAGGGTGTTGTCATCCATGTGGTGCATGAGTTTTTTCCTTCTTATTAGATCCTTCTAATTGCACTCCTTCTAGGTTTCATCATCCTTCTCATTAGAGTCACTGTTGAGTACTTCTTCAAAAAATATTGGGAGTGCCAGTCCCTTCTCCCCAAACATGTATCTAAGGCTCTCTTCTAGGATGGTAGTGTATTCAAACACTACCTTATAAATGAATTATAGTGGATTTAGTATCTCTAAAATCTATGAAGAGTAGGAGGTATGTATGAACCTCTCTTTGAGTACCTCCTAGTCTCTTATCTCTTGATGTGTTTCATTTATAATGTACCACACTCATGCCCATGTTTTCAAAGTCTTGTAGAAGGCATGCACCCATAAGTTTCTAGGTGCATTCTAATCATAGATAGTATAAGTTTCTTAACATAAGTGCACATATACGAATGGGTTGGAGTCACTTGAGTAAGGAGGTATGTCTAAGTCTTCATTACTCTTTTCAAACCTAGTGTATATTGTTGCCTTCACATCTTTCCATATTGGCAAACTAGGCTTTTACAATACCCACTAATGAGTAATAATGTTATTTAAGGTATGCACTAGTGCACCCATTCTATCTATTTCCTTGGGAATGCATGCTTCAATATCATGGAAATAGTTCTCAATAATATATTTCCTTCCATATTTTGGGAGAACTACAATTTTCCCTTCACTTAGCTAGAATACCCTTTTCCTTACCTTTTTGGCATGGCGAACCTATGTCTTTAGAGTGTGATCAATCCTAATCATTCCCATTATATCTAGCTTTGGCTTAGTTGTTTGAACTAGGTGTCACATTTAGTTAGTAACTTTATAAGCCTCTTTGACCCATCGATCATAGGATATGTCAGTTGTATCAAAATTTGATTATCTATCCTCCCATTTGAGCACTCTTTGGTCAATTGGGTTAAGCTTCTCAAAAAACCACACCATAATGTTATAAATGTGGTTGATTTCATATTTGAGATCAACATTTTCCACATATGGAGGCCCTTGATCACTTGATAAGGGGATCACCACCCTTTCTCTTCCATTCTCAAAAGTCATGTAGCACTTCTTAAAACACATGTTTATGTTTTTCGGTGTAGCACCATGGCCTCCCTAAGAACACTAGATAGTTATCATGCTCTACCAACTTGATTACCTTGAATTTAGCCTAGAATTTGATGCCCATAATATCTAAAATGGTTTCCCTCAAGATATTGATAGGTTGTACATAGATTTTATAAGCCATAAACAACATATGAGGAGAGGGATTTAAGGGTAATCATCCCATCTTCTCCTAGGTAGTTTTAGTTAGAATGTTAACCTTGGTGTATATGTCTACAAGGACCTAAAAAGTAGACCATCCATTAATGGTGGCATTTATTAGTAGTTCTTAGTCATTATCTAAGTTCTAGGTATGTGTTACTTCACATGCCTACTCCATATATGGTGCAACAACTTCAATCATTTGAGGTGTGGCCTTCTCTTTTGGTCTCTTCCCTACATGATCTAAAAGAGAATTTTTTAGTAGGGGTAGCATCCCTTTATATTATAGGAGGCATAAGATCTTTTTCAAATCCTATACTTCAACCTCTTGGCTATCTTGCTTCCTACATGAGGTGCTTACCTATGACTCTAGATCTCTAGCCAGTTGGAGCTCTCCCTAAAAAATTTGTATTACACTCATGGCTTGTTGTAGGATGTCCTTTTGTCACATCAGGGCATGGTAGGGTTCAAATTTTGGCTCAAGTCACATTATGTGCTTTATGTGTCTTGACTCACCATATTCCAAGCATATTTATTTTGTTGACATAGTAGGTGGCTATGTTGTGAACCCACTCCGAGTCATGGTTTGTACCTTAGGTGGATCCTTTAAAGATTGTTGTAGCTTGGGAGCCCATTTATCCTCTTTTTTCTCATGCCTAACCATAAAAACATCCTTATCTATTCTAGGTTGACCTTGAATCATATTTTTATATAGTTTGGGAAATTCTCAATTGCATTTGGTCCCTAAAAATACCCACATATTGGGTGCATGGGGTTGTCATGTTGGTAATGCTCAATCGACCTACACTTGTAAAATGATTGTGGTGGGAATCTTCCTCCATCACATCCTCCACCTAACCTGCACATGCCTTGTTGACTCTCATAGCTAATATTTTCTAGCCATAGCCTTCATTTTCTTATCCTACCTACCCTCTGACTATGGTCATTGCTTGTCATGTGTCTCTCTCGAAATTTTGGCACATCTCATCAATGAATTGACAATCTACTATTGAATGAGTATAAGCATCACATATATTACAATAGATATAAATATTTACTTGACTAACATGTTATTATAGGTGATAGCTTTGAGATTCATGTGGCCCATGAAAAAATTCATAGCTAAGAAGGTGTGAACATTTCTTCATGGGAAATTATTATTTTTATGCCCCTCAATATCATAGTCAATACAACACAATCCACTATGAATATCATGTGTTAAACAAAAATCCAAATTATATAGTTGGGAGGCCATTGATATGATCTACACCTCCATAAATGGGCTGATCTTGATATCAATGCTACCTACTACCTCAACCCAGAGCATGGATTTAAGTGTTTTATGGGGATTCATGAAGGTCTTCATAGAAAAATCCCTTCTAAAAGTTACTATCAGGCCCCCAATTAACCACTACGCATGTTGTGAGTGTTGGATATCATATGGAAGCTTATAAAGGAGGGTCTTAAACTATGCATCATATAGGTGTACACTCTCAGATAGCCCTTAGCTGATTTCCTTGAGCACCATAATGATCTATTGCTCAAACTCAAGAATATCATATTCCTTCAAGAAATCCTCCTTCAATATATCATAATAAACCATACCTTAGTTTGGATCAAATTTTTGATACTGATTATGGGTGTAATCTAGCAAGGTGGTTACAAATTGAGTCTCTTACACTCTAATTGGGTGATACCCTAAGTGCACTATTGAAGTTCACACTTAATCACATGGTCCATAGAATTATCTACACCATGATACTTAGGCAAGTACATCACCATTTTATAATCAATCTACTAAGGGGGTGGTTCTAGATTTTGAGGCATTTCCCCCCTAATGTATATATTAAAAGTGATCCTATAATGCCTCTAGCTATAGGGTTGAATGCTGACCTTATTAGTGTAGGTTACACCATCAAGCTCGATGGTGTGGTACTACTCACTTGTGGTGATGGGCCACTTCTTATAGGCTATTACCCAATTAGTACAACTAACATCCTTTGAATATGAATGATTATGCTTTTATTTTAGATTTCTGGGTTGGTGCTCATTAGTTTTATGGTATTCTTGTTTAATTCCTCATAATGTATCACTTTGCTCAATTATAAAATCTAGGTTCAAATCTTAAAGTCTATCAAAATCAATGTTGATAAGAAGGTCAGTTATCATTCTTCTATCTTGTGGTAGAGAATCTAGTGCATGATCTTGCACTTTGGGTTCAAATTGGGTAGGTGATTCTAATGAATCCTCATTCACCTCATCTTGTAGGAACCCAAAGCATTCTATACCCAACTATTGAGCTCAACCTCTTACTTTCTCCTCTCTTTCATTGTACTACTACAGTTCAAGGGATCCTTCCCCATGCCCTTCCCACTCACTATGGGTCCTCTCAGTACTTCCAAGTTCTAAATCCTCTATTAGCCTACACGTTTTCTTGTTATAGTTATACTTTCATATCTCTCAAGTGTCAAGTTACACATCCATTTCCATCATACATCACCTACACTTCCCCTTCTCACCTTCTATGCTTGCTCATACATGCAAGGATTTTAGCCTTCCATTATTATGGTTTAAATACCATAATCCACCATAAATTTATTTATTTTGGTACCAATCCCTCTTATGAATGTTTCCCTTAGTTCATGAAAGAACTCATACTCTAATTTTTAAGGGCAAGATAAGGTTGACACTATGAATTATAACACATAGATATTCAACATGCCACTCCACCACTTGTCTACAACATGCATCCAAACATCATCTAGACTTTCAAGACTCTCTAGTCACTCCTTTTTACACTCAAAACACTATTCATAACATCATATTATAGAGGTGGTATAGGTAACCAACCAATAGTACATATGCTTAGGTAGTTTATAATATAACACCTCATATAGAGCATCATAGGTTGGCTTGCATTCATTCTCTTGGATTTTATCCTTGGAATTTCAAATGATTCTAAACAAAACTATCTTCTACTTACTCTATATATCACTTTATGTTCTTGTGTGATAGTTAGAGCATCATTTTATTACACTATTATAGCTATGAAATTCAACACGAGTCTGAGCAATGGAACCAAAATGTTGTATAAAAGTTTCCTTGTTAGCTCATGTGCTTATGAATCAATTTAAGTATATTATATACTTGATACATATAGGTGAAAGCATTGTAGAAAACTTGTGGTACACAAAATTTAAATTCACTACTATATTGGCATCAATTTCACATAAGGAGCAAATCTTGTGCACTCAACCAAAGCATAATAATGAAGGGATTGGGGCCTGCATTGGGCTAGTTGAAACATGGCACAACCTTAGTCCCAATGGGACTTAGTCATTTTTGAAATAGGATTAGGTGGTATATCGATGTGTGCCATCTTGGATAAGATCAGTAGGTGTAAGCATGTTCAAGGGCACAAGTATTTTCATGCAAGTTCATATCTAGATAGATATAGCTATTAATAGCACAAGCCATAGGTATAATAAGTTAAGTGTCATTTAGGAACTTATCTAAGTTAAAGTAATGGATCATGTTTAGGTACTCACTCTTCAATTTAGTGCTTGAGGTGTGGTTATTAGGGTCTCAGTGCATGCTAGTTTCAACACTTAGTATATTTTACAAGTATACTAAAGTCACTATATGGCACAACAACATCATTAGTGACCTAAAATAGACCTTCCATATTAATATATTAAATAATTAATATTATTTCATTACTCATATATAAATCAAGTCATAATTATACACTAGAGCTACACTACATGAAATTGACCAAAACACAAGTAAATATGCAAAACCATTTCTATTAGGTCATAGTTCATCAAAAAAAAAAATTTTATAGAAAAATAGAGTATAATATCATTTATACACTACTACATGCCCAATGACTCATAAGAAATCTTGGTTATTATAATGCATGTACTTATCAGTATCTAGGTTTACTCAAACTATATCAATGGCATTTATCCATTTTTGTAGAGCTTCACTGTATTAATATTCTCTCTCTCTTATCTAGGTTCACACTCATTTTTATAGGTAGGGAAAAATATTTTTACCAAGTTAGATGGACATACATTGGGTGTTGAGCTATCATTGAGGGTCTTTATGCCACCAGCTCCACTAATTTGATACTCACACTCTCTAACTATCACATGTATCACTTAATGTTATTCTCCTTCAAAATTGGATGTTAAGCAACTACTTACTAGCTGGTGAAGTATCTATGGGGATCCTCTTAAATATCAACAAAAGTAGAAAGAGAGTAAACATCAACAATGATTACTTTATGATAAGATCTATCAAGTTGGCATGGTCTACTAGGTATCACAAAAAGGGTCCCAACAGCCATATTGAAAAATAATATAAGCATGGTTTATCAAGACAAAAAAAGAAAGTTGAGGTTCCTAATGTACAAGAAATAAGACAAGATAGTGAATGAAAATACAAGGTAGCCAAGGTTGATGACTAGTATGAAATTCCAAGTGGACTATTTTCCATGATGGAACATAATCAAGGTGCAAAGGAATGCTAAGAATTCTTTCTATCATCTCAAATTGTTGATGAAGGAGTTAAGACCAATAGACCAAGTTAGAATGTCATTCAAACAAAGATTAAGGAGGTTAATCCAAAAGGACTATTCAATATTAATAGGATCATGAAAGAAGGTAAATATAGTAAGGAAATTAATATTTGGGAGTCTCCTAAGTTTATTTTATTTTAGTTCTCTAGAGTAGAAGTGACTCCATTAGGCTTCATGGAATTACTCAGCTAGTAAGCAAGAAGCATGGAGGATGTTTGGTCTTAGAGGGAACTTTGTGTTGACATTCAAATTCAAGTTTTAGTTAAGAGTATATTTTATGTGTGATCACAATATATTAGTCATAAATATTTTTTATGATGACTTGATCAAACCAAGTCACATTCTTGATAATGTCTGAATTTCTTGTGGAGACTAGGGGAGCTAATCACGCTTTAAGAGTAGCTATGTAAGCCTAATTTGTGTTAAGTTTGTTTGGAGAGAAAAGGTGTGTTGTTTCATGTCCAAAGATCAGATAGTTTCCAAGAATATGAACCTTTTTAATTAATTTAAAAAGTGGATAAAGTTCCTATTTCAGAGAAAGGTTAGTATTGAAGAAGATCTAGCTTGGGGAGTTATGACTGACCAATTTTGTGCAAATGTTGCCATCAATGAAAAAGGGGGAGATTGTTGAGGTATTTTCCTATTATTTGTTTTGAAGAATTTTTTTTTTCATTGATATATAATTCAAGTCATTTATGTCAAATTAAAGATAATATGTTATTAATGTCAAAGTCAAAGTTAAGGCCATACATGGTAAGATGGTATGTCACAAAGAAATATATTGACAAGAGAAAATTTGAAGGTAAAATTTTATATATTTTTTGATGAATAATTTTAATGAAACATGGTAATTATTTTGATTTTGATGGCATGTCAAAGTTAGGATCATGGTACAAAGTAAGCTATTGTTGTGTACTAGGTGTTTTGAGAAGTCTAGTCTAGCCCTGAGAGAAGGCGTATGCATGAATCATAGTGAATCTTGGTGATTTATGTTAGAATAGGAATAATATAGTATAAAATTTTATTTAATAATTATTAATAGGAAATAATCATTCACATGTGTTCTAAGTTCAAGTTTTGAGGCTTAGTCCTTACTTGAGAGACCTAGTGAGGTGGTACAGGGATGGTAGCATGATGAGGTAAGAAGTATATAGATTGTGAAATGATTGGTGGTAGTATGTGAGTAAGGTAAGAGGTAATTTTAAATTATAATTAGGTTTTTATAATAGTATAATAGGTTTTAAGGTGTGATTAAGGTCTAAGTATGACTAGTTGTTCATGACCTGGAATGCAAAGAGACCTAGTGTGATGTAATGAGGGCTCAAGATCATTTCCCAAGGTGATATAGATATTTATAGAATTTTAATAGGTATAATATGTTTTTTCAAGTGTTTTTACAAATTTTTAGGTCATATACTGAAGGAAAAAGCATGAAAAATGGTGTTGAGGTCATGTGTGTACATAGAATGGAGTATTATAGAATTAAAAAGGATTTTATTATGTTTGTTGGCATGTGAAACCTTTGAATGAGATATTTAGTAGTTAATGGAATTTTTTGAATTATATTAGATTTAATTTCCTAGAATTATTTTTGGATTTAAGGCAAAATACTTTATGAATGATTACTAAGATGAGAAACCAATCAAAACCCTCTTAAAACCCTCATAATAACTTGATAGGAAAGATCATGTTTTTAATGGATAAAAATGGTTTTTTTAACCTTTTTTGATGTTTTTAGTATGTAAATTACTATTACAAGTTTATATATGTGTTTTTGGTTTGTCTTAAGAGTGAGTATAAGCTATAAGAAACCCCTTATTTCTCAAAATTTAATGTAGTAGGTAGGGTTGACCATGTCAAAGCATGAAAATAGATGGAGGATGATGTGTGAGACATATTTTTTGATAATTTAAGTTTATTTTAATTTTTTAAACCCCAAACTTGCTAAACTAGTCATGAAATTTGGCCTATCACTAAAGGGAACTAATGAGCAAGACAATGAGAAAACTAGGCAATAGTGAGAAAGAGATTAGGGATTGATTACAAAGGATTAGGGATGGATCCAAATTCATGGGGTAATTTTAAAATAAATATACCTCATATGACATTTTTATAAGTTTTTTTGAAGCACAAAAATAAGATAAAATTTGTTCTCAAAGAGATCTATCTAACATAGTGAAGTCTGTGTAGGGTGAAGATGTGAGATTGGTCTATAAGACCAATATTGATATTGAACCTTGTAATATATAAATTTAAATATGTTATATGGATACTAAATTATAATTAAAACAAATTTAAATTTCATAAAAGTGTTCACATAGGTGTTCTAGATCTTGATCTTCATGATTGTATTTTTGGAGCTATAAGCAATTTCTATGTATGAGTGAGAATGTTGTTTTCAAGTATTTTCACATAGAAATGATGAATAAAATTCACATTAATTTGTTAATAATGTATCATAGGTTAATTTTAACACAATTTTATTCATAATAAACTCCAATTAATGTGTACAAAGTCAAAGGCTTTTGACTGGGTTCTTAAGTTTTGTGTGCAGTTCTGAGTGAGCATATGAAGTTGATCAATTTGAGGTCTTTTGCCTTATTTTGTAAATTATAATGGAATTGGTGTTGAAAATAAATTCATTTATGTTTAATAAATTTTATTTTTTATTATGTTTATGTTGAAAACTTGAGTGTATGATTCATATTTTCAAGATAAACTTCTGGTAGTAAGAAGGCCTAATGATGAGTAGACCTAATTATGTGGTTTAATGAGTCAAATGAGATAAATGGTGTTGGGGAAATAAGGTGAGATTATCATGGGTATAATTTAAGTATATATTAAGTGGTTCATCCATTTTTTAGGCTCAAGGTGTTCCAAGGAGGCTTAAGTGAATGTGTGCTTAAAGAAGGCCTAATTGCATTAGGTCTCTATTAGGCCTAATGGTGGTTTTCGATCTTAAGGGTAATTCCTGACATATTTTGGGGTTATTTATCTTGTTAAACATGTTTTTTATATATTCCAAGGGTTATACAAGCATGGATAGGTTTTTGTCTGATCAAGATGGGTGGGATTAAGAGTTAAGTATAAAGAGAAGGTCTAATAAGCCTAATTTGACTAGTTAGAATATTAAGCATACGAGAGAATGTTATAGAGTTTTGGAAACCAAGAAAATGGATTTAATATAATAAAACATGTGTTTTTAATATGACATGAAGATCTAAATTTCTCTCTATAGGTGATGAGTAATGACATTTGACCTAATAGGCTATTTGAGAGAGATGGGAGAGTGAGAAGATCAAAAGGAGGTCATCTTTAGTTGAGTGTGAATTAAGTGTTTAAGGGTGATAAAATATTTAATTTATATAATTTGGTGTTGATTTACCTAATGGGGTTGGTGCCTCCTTATAATTTGGTGTTTGTTAAAGGATTAGTTGAGTTGGTGCTTGACTAGTGAGGGGTTGGTGACTCACTAAAATTTTTGATTAATTTCTTATAAGACTATATTACAAGGTTTTCATCAGTTGTTTTTATCTCCCCAAGAGGGTTTCTCACATATATCCTATGTTCTTTTGTTTTCTTCTTTACTAGATGCTTGTATATGCATTGGTTAATGTATGTGTGTGAAATAATGCTTTATGGATGTTAAGTGAAATTGAAGGATTTTATTAAGACAAATAATTCATCCCCTCTAAATATTTTTGATTCCAATATATTTTATGTTCTTTTTATTATTATTAATTATAAAAGATATTGTGAATATGGATTATATGCTTTTGACAAATGGATAGAGATGACTAGTATGTATTATAGTTTAGATGTAGATGATGTTTATTATTTTATGTTTATAAAGTGTTGGTATAATGACATGTAATGATTAATAA
Organism: Torreya grandis; assembly: GCA_037957365.1. Lineage (NCBI taxonomy): Eukaryota > Viridiplantae > Streptophyta > Pinopsida > Cupressales > Taxaceae > Torreya > Torreya grandis. Next base: position 698,222 of record JARHVA010002362.1, on the reverse strand, counting down.
TATGTTTGTTGTACCTAACACCCCCATTTTTTTCCACAAGAAATGGGGACCCACCTTTTCTTTCAAAACATGATCTCTCATATGTTTATGCAAAGTTTGGGAAATCTATGACATTTCAATTTTTTGGCAGATGATATTGGCATTGTGTTTATTGTGTTTATGAGACTAAATATATTTAATATAAATTCTATGGACTCATAGTCTTCAGGTTAATTATTTCAACCTTCATGCAAAATTATATTTTGGATGTTATATTTCAAGAAATTTTTGGTCCTATTCTCTTTTGAGCTTATTCTTTTGGGAAGCCTTATTTTTTTATAGTGAAATTGTTATGGAATATTTATCTAAAAAAATTCTCCCAAAATAATTTAGCCTGTGTAATTTTGGCCTTAAGGAACTCTAGACTATATACACTTTCCTTGAAACAAATTCCCTAAGGGATTATCCCTTTTGAACTTACCCTTTGGCATTTGAGAAATAGAACCTTTGAGAAAAATTTTGACCCAAAGTAGACCCTTTGATTTCCATCCACCTACCCTTTTGAACCATTCCTACTAGCCATTCAACCTTTTTTAACTCACCATTTAACCCCCTTTTAACCATATCTTTTAGGGCACATACCATTCAGGTTTTGTGTTGAGTACCCTTGGAAACTTTTTTTTGAATCATTTACTCTATGGGACTTATCCTTCAAGATATTTATTTTTACCCTTATTTTCCCTAAAAAATTTCCCTTTGGTCTTTATGAATTAACCTTTTCTCTATGGACATGCCATTCAGGATTCTTGTCTTGCACCTTTGCCCCAAAGCATTTACTTTAGACTTTTTGTTTCAAACAATTTTTTCAATGAAAAATCCCCAAAATAATTCCTTCAAAGGGCATATGCCCTTAAAAATTAATAAATTGACCTTTTTCCATTTTAAAGTGGCCACTTACCCTTTGGGATTTCATCCTAGATATTTTTTCCTTAGCAAAATTCCTTTAGACATTATGTCTGAGAGAATTTGACCCTTCAGGTTAAAGGCACATACCCTTCGAGTTTTATGAAGCTTACATTTTGAGACCTTTAAAGTGGCCCTTAGAAATAAGAGAGTACCCTTTAGACATCAAATGTTCCCTTCAACCCTCCAAAACTACCCTTTAGGACCTTTGGAGTGACCCATAGATGTACGAGAGTAGCCTTCAAGAATTTTAGAAGTGCCCTTTGCCATTTGTGAAGTAGAACCTTTAGGACTTTTGTCATGGAAAAAATGCCCTAAAAATTGCACCCTTCAAAATAAAAGTACCATTCATGAAGTTTTAAAATACCCTTTATCCATGGATTAATCCTTTGAAATAATTATTTCGAGACTTTTGCCCAACAAAAGGACTCCTTTAAAATAATTTAAATGGACACTTTGTCTAAAACAATTTCCTTAAAATAATTATCCACATACATTGACCCAAAATAAAATTTTCACCATTATATTCCTAAGTTATTTATTATGAATGCTAAAGGCCCCCTTCCAACCCAAGCAAACAAATTTAAAAATTAAACATTGCATATTTATATTGCATGAACTGGTATTCAATGTAGGATCTTATATAGACAATATACATCCATTGAAGTATTCATTTGCATCCAAGTTAACTTGAAATTTAAGCATCTTCATTTATAAAAGTGACCAAGATCCCTTGCTCATCCTGTGAGTATAAAAGAGGCTAAGCTAAGAGCCAAAGTGATTACATAGTATGTAGCATATCGAAGGAAATTGTAGTAGTCTAGAACATGCAACTATGGCTTCTTCATCTAGGATGTTCCAAAGAACAAATACCCAATATTAATTCTCAATAAAGGATTCTATAGAGTTCAAAGACAATATCTTTGACACAAATATATTTCAAGATAAGTATTGTAATTACTCACAACTTGGGATGCTATTGATTTAGTCGATATGTTTTCATTAGATGATTAAATAGTTCTAGTAGGAAAGTTATTCCTTCAATAAATTCTAACCTATTAATTCCAAAGATTACATTTTGATATGGATAAATTATAATTTATGCCATGTATAAACCTCCTTAAGTATTTATTCTTATCAAGCAAAATATCACAAGATGCTTACTTGTTACATTCTCATAGTGATATAGTGGTCACGTACATAATTAGAAGTGATTTTCAAAGGTATCTCTCTCTCTCTCTCTCTCTCTCTCTCTCTCTCTCTCTCTCTCTCTCTCTCTCTCTCTCTCTCTCTCTCTCTCTCTCTCTCTCTCTCTCTCTCTCTCTCTCTCTCTCTCTCTCTCACACACACACACACACACACACACACACACACACACACACACACACACACACACACACACACACACACACACACACACACACACACACACACACACACACACACACACACACACACACACACACACACACACACACACACACACACACACACACACACACACACACACACACACACACACACACACACACACACACACATACTAGACATATACTATGATAAACACACTTGGGTGCAATTAAAAGTAGAAACATCAATGCTAAAGGTGCTTTCCTCATGGTTACTCCCAAACCAATCTATCACCTGGAAAGGGATGAAGCTAAGGGAGTGACTCCAATTAACAAGTTTAGGATGGGAATATGGATAGGTATGGATATACTTAATAGATTATATGATATGCCTAGCATCCATTTTGTAAATTTAGATTGGATGCCACTACTACATATGATGTTATCACATGATGCTACATATTACCTAGGGGAAGTAATTAGTTTGAGATTAAGAGAGCATATCCTACATAAGAATAAATGTCCCACCCCCAAAACATATTTTTATATGATGTCATATTTGGTAGATGTAGTCATGGGAACTTGTTATAAGGACTTGGGAAATCTATGGGATATAGCCATAGATTGTATAAAAATAGAATATGTGAATATTACCAATTCTTACATGTATAAGCTTATCAAAAGCATATGTTCAGGATATATGGAGATGTTTACCTAAAGGTAAGGTAAGACATTCATGGCTTGATTATGCCTCTACTTGGGGAAAACATCCTAAAGAATTTGAGAGGAAAAGTAGACTTTTTCTTATAGCTAGATTTTACTATCATCATGGTCTAGAAAATAAGTTTGAGCCCATATGTCTTTTGAAGTATGTACCAAATAAGTTGGAAAAACAAAATATTGCTTTCCAATTATGGAATAAAATTGAGGATTTGGCTAGGCATAAAAATGGATTATAATTTGGAAGTTCAATTTCAATTGGTAGAATGACATATACTATGAGAAAACATATTGGAGATGTTGGAATAAAGTAGAATAATTATGGCTTCCCCAAAATGGCATGCAGGGACTGAGACCCCCATGGGTGAAGCCAACAACACATTCATGGTTTAAATATTCCTTATTTCCACCAACCTTAATTTTATGATTTTATTTTTATGAATGCTAAATCAGATGAAGAAGTACTAGAATGAGCATAGATTGTTGGACTATAAGAAGATCATTTGAGAATGATCCAAACTAAACCTAGTATTTTCAATAGGTAACTGGATAGTTGAAGAGCTCTCTTCAAGGGTTGGTAGTATTTAGATTTTTGGAGAGGGAAATATGGAAAATAGGAACCTTATTCATCCTAAGGACTTCCATTAAAATTGAAATTAAAATCAGTAAAGAAAGAACTTAGGCTCCTTGAGTCTAGCGCATAGAGAAGAGGAGAAAAAGGAGATCCTATCAGTTTGGAATTTGATGAGGAGGACAAGATGTAAGAGATGCCTATTGTTAGCACTAGTCAAGTCCCTATGGATACCCCCTATGTATCTACTATTTCATATAATGGGGTGGCTACTTCAAAGGTAACAACATCTATCACAGTGCATCTAAGTCACTAGTATAAGAATTACAAGCATAGATTGATCAGCTCAAGGAATAATGTAACATAGTGCATATTCTTGCTGGCATCAAAGCTAAGGTTTAAGAGGCTCCTTAAAAATAATATAATTCCTTAGAATCCATGGAACTCATGAAGGTTGATATGTCACCTCACATAAACCAAGCAATTCAACTCTTTGGATGTTTGGTTCATGATAGTGCCAAGCTTAAAATGATGGTTGTCTACATAGATAACTCTTTGTATATCCACCTTGACCTAATGACTATATTTGAGGCATCTAATGCCCCAACTTTGGTTTCCATTAGGCATGAAGAGTTAAAATAATGGTTGAAGACAATTACAACTTTAATACCACAATACCAACAAAATGAGGGTAGCTCCTCTAAATTTTGAATGAGCTAAAATTATCTAAGGCAAGGGATTCTATAGGAAAATTAATTAGTAAAATAAATTTTGATAAAATTATCTAGGAGACCACTGAGAACTTCAAGAAAATAATATAAGGCTTGGCAATATAAAGAATAGAATTAGAGTTAAGTAAAGTCAAGAGGAAGGTGATTGAAGTGGATAATTTTGGAAGTAAGTTATAGATAACTAAAGATGAACATGCAAGACTCCTCAGGAAAACCAAGAGACTCCACCAAACTTTATTTCTTAACTTAGAAATCATTCACCAATATCATGAGGTAGTGCACAAAGTCTATTAGGATAATGAGGTGAAAAAGTAGGCTTTTGGTAGTGTGTAATTGCATAGCCTTAGCCTTATGCATATGCAATTATTGCAGTAACATGTATATTTAGATTTTCCTTGTAAATTATACAAATCATTATAAAATTAAATTTTTATTTTATTATTCATGCACATGTTTCATGCTTTTGTAAAGTTAATTTGTCTATTTATATCTTTTTTAGCTTAAATGGTTTTAAATCACAGTTAGAACTACATGTTCTGACTACCACATGCAACAATCATGAATAGACTTGGAGGATTATTTGATCCCTTCCCAAAGATATATTAATATAATTATACCACCCAACTTTGTTTTTTTTTGTCAAAAAACTTTGGAATACAAAACAACAAGCCATTTTGGTCATCAAGCGAAGTGTTTGAGTATTTTATTTCCACTATTGTGTTATTAGTTCTTATTTCTATGGTTGTTTCCTTCAATAATATTTAGTGTGATAAATATGTAAATAGATTCGTGATTGATTTAATTAATATGTTAATCCTAGATGTGCAATAACTATTAAATATTGGTGAATGTATTGATTGAAATAGTTAAATCAAATGGAATCATATTTATAGATGTGTATTGGTATTTTCTTGGTGTAATTTTATGAGTGTGTGTCATAGCTACCTTAGATAATTCATTATCCCAAGCCATAATCACCTAATTAAAGGGTGTGCAAAATCTACCTTGGTAGGATCAAAATTTGTCTGAGGTAGGTGAACTTCCTATATCTCTATTACATTAGACTTCCTAGCTATGTTTGTTTTCATGTGTACAATTACTACTAGAAACATGCATTGGTTTTAAGAAAATATAGGTCTATCCAAAAACCAACCAAGGAAGTAATTCTTGAGAACCATGAATATTTATTTTCTGCCTTACCTTACCCTCCCCCTTTTTTTTATAAAAGATCTAGCCACTCTAGATTAGAAGCTAGTCACCCATCCAACTCACACAAAAACTCACTATATTAGAAATCCACACATCTATATAAAAAACCTTGTTAAAAACCTACATACCCCATATAATATTCCATAAATAGGTTTTCAAAGACTTCATACCTATAACTCATGCCCAAGAGTGGATTTTAACTCCATGGATATCCTAAAACATTAGAGGCTACCTCATTATGGTTGTGGTGTGTATAAAAACCACATCAATAGTTTTATTGGTGTTAGAAGGAGGGACCTGAGTTTTCCCCCAATAATAAAGGTTATTCCTTGCATAGAGTTGCATAAGAATCACCCAAGAGAGTGACCAGATCCAATTCTTAGGATGGTTTATTAGTATCACCCTTGGCAAGCCAAAGGAGACCAAGAGTTGTGCTAATATCTTCAATTCAGAATAATCCACCTCCACTAGGGCACCCTCTACTTGTAAGTAACCCTTTTCTTATTAATAAACCAATGGCTCAATAATAGCCTTGGTTAGTCAGATCTACCACTACCATCCTAGGGGATGTACATGATTTACCTCAAAACCCTAAAAAGTATCTTCCATCATTTTCTCCTTTAGGGCCAAGGACCATAAAAGAGCATATTAAATCTATGAAATATAATTTAAGATTAATTAATGCAGTAGATAAGGATGTTACATGTCAGTTATTCCCTTTTAGTTTAATGGATGTTACTTATGATTGGTATTTGAATCTAATGGAGAACTCTATCACCAATTGGGAGGATTATCAAATAGAGTTTCTTGCATAGTTTGGATAGGTCACCAATCCTAGATTGGTATATTAACACTTCCCCAACATGAATAGGGAACCTAATGAGCCTATACATGCTTTCAATACATGATAGTAGAATATGTATAATTGGTTGATCCTAGGGTACAAACCATAACTAGCATTAGCACTGGAGATGTACAAAAATGCATTATACCCCATTACCACTATGTTTCTAAGAAGGGAACCTACTACCAATACTTTGGTGTTAGAGTTTGAATAAGCTATTAAAATCAATAAATATCTCAACCTATAGACTCCTATGGTACCTACTATTAATAATGGATTATGAGTGCTCAATATGATACCATATGTAAAGAAGAATGTTTTAGCATACAATAAGAATCAGTTATATATGTTGCCTCCACTGACGTTAATGATGTAGATGAATCTTGGCTATCTAAAAAATCATGTGACAAGGAATAGGTACTAATAGAACTAACATGCAACTGAACTTCCTATAGCTATTCTACAAGGTGTGGATTCCATAAAAGTCAAATTGGATTCTATTCAGAAGATGGTTCAAAAATTGAGTAATAATTTTTTGAATATGCAACGAAAGATGGGAAATATAAATACTCAACTGAGGAACCAGAAAATCAGGTTCTAAAGCTATAACAGGCCATTTAAAAGACATATAAATAATATGGAGCAACCTGGTAGACTCCCAAAAATCAACATTGCTAAAACAATTCTCATTAATTAGTGCAAGATACATAGTACACCCTAGTATGGTGAGCTTGATTGCATTTAATTTTGTACAACATTCAAGATCTTTTAGAGGGAAGTTACTCCAAAATCTCATCAGGATCCAAGATCTACTAGCATAGCCATGTTCTTTGAGACTCATGAATTTCCCTTCCCAAGAGAGGATGACAATGAAAAAAAATATAATACAAATGAAGTTCATACCTTTTAGTAGTTTCAAAGAGGTGTGTACAACTAGAGAAACAAGAAACCTTTAACCTTATTGACTCCTCTGAACACCACATCAATTTTACCCAATCTCAAAGTAGACAACAATCCACCCACTCCAAAAGGGAATGATCCAATACCAAACAAGGAGGAATCAAGTAAATCTATAGGATACAAAATCATGGAAGATATGAAGAAAATAAAGGAAAATATCATGCTTCATGAGTTAGCCTAAATCACTAAACAAAAGGAGCTACTATGGAAGTCTATCACTGGAAAGACCCCTATGGAGAAAACTAGAACAAATTCAAACAAAGTGAAAGAAGTAAAAGTAGCTGATACCAATGTAATATACAAGAGTAAGCCTAAAGTACCACCATTCTTACTGACTAAAAAAGTATTTGATAATAATATTCATAATTTTTTGGTTAATTCTAGAGCATCTGCAACTATCATGCCTACTTCTATATGTAAAAAGCTTGGTCTTACTCCTAGCCCTTTAAAGACATCAATCTCCCAATTAGATAAAATGGTAGTTCTAATGGTGGGAGAACTAAATAATGTACACATGCAAGTAGCATCAAAACCAAGATTTTAGATGACTATCAATATCTTGGTAGTGGACATACTAGAAGGCTATGGATTATTACTGAATAGAGATTGGTCCAAAATGCTTAATGGGTATCTTTCCATAGACTTCTCACACATCTAGCTACCATGGAGAGGATTCTTAAATCAAATCAAGATTAATAGATATCCAAGAATGAAATATCTCATCATGGAATATAATGTCACGAATGAAGAGATAACGTATGATTCTCCCTCATTGGGTGTTTATAATTTTACCAATAATAATTTAGTGCAGAATGTGGAACCTGAGAATCAAATCAACTGTGGATAATGTATTTTGATAGAGCCAAGTCCAAGCAAGGATTAGGTGTGGTAATTGAGATAATTTATCCTTAAGGTAAGAAGTTCTTAGTTGTCTAAAGATTTCAGTTCCCCTATATGAATAATAGGGCTGAGTATGAGGCTCTAATCTTAGGACTACAATTTGCACTAAAGAATAATGTAAAGTATAGAAAAGTATTTGGGGACTTAGAGCTAGTAGTTCACTAAATAAAAAACAAATACCAGTGTAAATTATCTTATTTAAAGAGGGTATAATCATAGAGTGTGGGATTTAATTGAAAGATTTGAAGCTTTCAACATAGTGTCACTCCTGAGAGAACAAAATCAAGCTATTCATTCATTGACCACTGCTACTACCAATTTGGAACCACTGAAGGAATCCAAGGTAAAAATATTTTCTATTGAATTGGTTCCTTGTCCCTCTATTCCAGATAATATCAAGAATTTCTAGGTTTTTGATGATGACCAGTAGATCATCAAGTTCTAAACTAATTCAAGGGATTTTAAGTCCCAAATCATCGATGATAAGGATGTCAGTCACCTTTGTTAAAAATAAATAAATAAATAAGTCATTTTATAGCTTAAGGAGAATTGAATACCATTCAACTTAGTCTCCTTGGAAAGGCCTTTTGACTTGGATCCTTAGGAACAAGAACTTCAACAATTCAAGGTCAAATGAATTAGACTTCAAGAAATAAAATATAAGAGATGAACATAATCTGTGTTATGTCAATATTGGTCTTAGATTTACTCCTAAGGAAAGGTAACGAGTGAGGGATTTATCTCTTAGTAAAGGGATGTTATTGCTTGGACATATGAGGGCCTGAAAGTGTATGACCCCCAAGTCATCACTCAAATAATTACTTTGAAGTAAGACCATAAGCCATTTAGACAAAGGCAAAGGCTAGTGAACCCTATTCTGGATCCTCTTATTTAGAGAGAAGTGAAGAAGTTATTAACTGCTAAAATTGTCTTCCCTATATGGCACTCCACTTGGGTGGCTAATTTTTTCTTAGTAAGGAGTATTAATGGTGAAATTAGACTATATATGGACTTTATAAATTTGAATAAAGATTTTTAAAAAGATAATTACCATCTGTCCTCACTGGATGAGGTAATACAAATTATGAGTAGTTTTAAATTGATATCATTTTTAGATGGATTTTCATGCTATAATCAAGTATTAGTGTAATATAAAGATTGGATTAAGACTACATTTACCATGAAATGGGGAACATATGTGTATAAAAGGATGCCATTTGGCCTAATCAACGTAGGAACTACCTTTCAATGCACCATGGATCATGCCTTCAAGGGGTTGACAGGGAAATGCATAATTATTTATATGGATGACCTCACAGTATTTTTAAATAATAGAAAGGATCATATAGCTCACCTACAGCCTATATTTGAGTGGTGTAAGAGATTTGGTGTTTCATTAAATCTGAAGAAAATTATATTTGAGGTAACTAAAGGCAAACTATTGGGACACATCATCACTAAGGATGGGATCACCATTGATCCTAATAGAATATAATAAATTTCAAATATTTAGCCATCAAATAGTAAAAAGGAGATAAAATCATTCTTTGGAAAGATAAACTTCATAAGAAAGTTTATCTTAGGATTCATAGAAATCATTAAGCCTCTAAATGTCATGCTCAATTTAGATTCCAATATAGAATGGATGATCGAAGTGGAAAAGTATTTTCATGACATAAAGGATAAAATATCACAACATATAGTATTAATTAATACAAACTTTAAAAAATATTTATATCTATACTCCTTTGCTTCTAAGTACACGATTGTTGCCATCATCACACTGAAGAAGGATTAAACAAAACATCCAATCACCTTCATGAGCACCAATATGAAGGATGCAGAGCTCAAATATTCCATGATCGAAAAGTAGATATTTTCCCTTGTTAAAGTATTAAACAAATTTAGACATTACGTTTTGAGGAATAAAACCATTATTATTATCCCAAACCTAGCTCACCCTATCATAAAATGAGCTAGGGGAAGGTCGAGGGAAGTGGATGGCTAAAATCTAGGAGTTTGACATATAAATCATGTTTTTAAATATTATTAAAGGATAAGGCATTATTTAGCTCATGACTAAGCCTAATCAATAAATCACTATTGAAGAGGTATGTGAAGCACAAGTTTTTAAAGGTGAGTGGTATATAGACATAATTCATTACTTACTTATGGGAACTTGTCCACCATGATATAATAGAGAAAGAAGGAGAGATTTCAGGCTCAAAGCTACTCATTTCATGATAAAAAATGGAATTATCTATAGGAGGAACTATGAAGGTATATATCTTAGATGTGTATCTATAAAAGAGGCCAAGGAGATCTTGAAAAAATTACACTAAAAGATAGGTAGTGATAACCCAGCTGGAAACACCATAGCCCATAAAATATTGAGGTTGGGCTACTATTCACCATCCATTTTAAAGGATTCTCACATGCACGTTATAACTTTCCATAAATGTCAACCACTGGCCAAAAGGGAATTTCACACAACCATGCCTCTATAACTAGTTGTTGAAGGAAGGTCATTTTCACAATGGGGCTTGGACTTCATTGGTGTAATCAACCTAAATTTTTTATATGGCCATAAATATATGCTTATGGTTATGGATTATTGTACTAGATGGATAGAAGTAGTCATAACAAATATCAGAGCATAGGATGTGATTCACTTTTTGGAAGAACACATTACTACTAGATTCAACATGCCCATCTCTCTAGTATGTGACAATGGATCAAAATTTATATTAGTAGAGTAAATTGAGTGGGCAAATGACAATAAAATTATAATTAAGTTAGCTTCTAACCACTACGCTCAAGGAAATGGATTAGTTGAGTCAAAAAATTAAAATCTGATTGAGGTAATCAAGAAGTTAGTAGGGGACAAGCCTAGCGACTGATACAATTGACTAAAGTATGTTCTTTGGGTAGACCAAATAAGATATAATAAAGCCTTAAAATAGTTGCCTTACTTGTTGGTGTATGAATGTAGACCAATTTTTCCCATCACATTAAAGCTACCCACTTATCAATTCATACAAGATTACATGGAACCAAATGACAAAGTAGAATCAAGATTACTTGACATAATATAAATGGAGGATTCAAGGATTGAATCTCTATAGACATTCAACAAACACTAAGATGTAGTTAAAATGTGGTTTAACAAAAGAGTAAAAGTCAAAGCATTCAAAATTTTAGATCTAGTATTACTATGGGATAAAGCCCATGAAAAGAAAGGATAACATGACAAGTTCACTCCATTATGGATTAGACCATATCAAATTTTAGAGATCATGGGCAATAACATGTTTCATTTGAAAGACCTCCAGGGTAAGGAGCTTATATATCCAATTAATGGATAGTTCCTGAAGCATTACTTTAGAATTGTTCCATCTATGGATATTATTGATTGAGAGGATTCAGATAAGCTTAGACATAGGAATAGATTATATTTTCAATGTTTTTTAGATTAGTCTTTCTTGTTTTTTATTACGTTAGATTTCATAGAATATATTTCAATGTTTTATTAGATTAGTCTTTCCTTATTTTAGTGCTACACTTTCTAGTCTAGTTCCCTATTTTCTAGACTAGTTGTTCTTGGTTTTCTCTGATGATTAGGACTATGTTTTCTCTTATTATTACTAAAATTAATCCAAAACAGCTAATTTTGAGACTTTCTAAAAGGGGGTAAATTATAATTTTGACACATTTAGAGATTAGTATATAGTTTGGGTATATTTTTGTGTTTTGATTTATTTAGAATGATAGTAGGCAATCAAAGATTATTTTGGATGGTGTCATAATTAAATACTTTTTTCAAGTATGTGGAAGTTTATCTCACAATGTTCATATAAATTTATAATTTTTTTCTTTTTTTGGATCAAATACACTCATCAAGATAATACTTGATGGAAATGATAATTATGGGTGTAGATCTGGCTGGCAGGGATGTCCTAGTAATGATTTGTCTTATAATTATACTAGCTCATTGGGGTTCCATCTCTTCTCTTCCAAAAGAAGAACAAAAAAGAGAGAGAACTAATGAGTTCAAAAAAGCAAAATAAGACATAAATAAAATTAAAATAAAAGTCCCACATGATGAAATAAGGTCAATATAACGTGCATCATGGTTAAAAGAGAAAATAATGAAATAAGAAGAGAAGAATCCCAAGGTATCTATATTAGGGATATGGATGCTTGGATAGAAGTAGAGTAATACATGAGCTTACCTTATTTTTGATCTTTAATAAAAACTACAATGAAAATTATAGCCTCATAAAAACCTTCAAAAAACTCATCATAGTAAGGATTAAATGAATTACACACTTAATACACACATAGATCTAAGAAATTTGAAGGCAAGTATGTTTTGTGAATTAACTTTGGAGTCCCTATAATATTTATGATTCAATTATTTTTTATATGACACACTTCGAAATTGATCTATTAATTGCTAACTAGATTTTGGGATTCTCAAATTCTTAAGAGTATTTCCCTTGTAAGTCACCATTTGTTGTATCCAACACCCCAACTTTTCTTCCATAAGGAAATGGGGACCCACCTTTTCTTTCAAAATATGATCTCTCATATTTTTATGCAAAGTTTGGGAAATCTAAGACATTTCACTTTTCTAGAAGATGATATTGGCATTGTGTTTATTATGTTTATGAGACTAACTTGTATATTACAAATAAATTTTTTTAACTCATAGTCTTCAAGTTAATTCTTTTGGAATTCATGAAAAATTATCTTTTGCATGTTAAATTTTGGGAAATTTTCAGTCCTATTCTCTTTTAGGCTTATTTTTTTAGGAATCCTTATTTTTTTCATAGAAATTTTTGTGAACTCTTTGTTTGAAACAATTCTCCCAAAAGAATTCAGCTAATGGAATTTTGGCCTTAAGGAGTCTAGATTGTATACACTTTACCTAAAACAAATTCCCCTAAGGGATTATCCTTTTTGAACTTACCCTTTGGCATTTATGAAGTAGACCATTTAGGAAAACTTTTGCTCCAAAGTAAACCCTTTGATTTCCTTCCACCTACCCTTTAGAACCCTTCCAACTAGCCCTTTGGCCTTTTCAAATTGACCATTTAACCCCATTTTAACCACATATTTTAGGGCACATACCCTTCAAGTTTTGTGCTGAGTACCCTTTAGAACATTTTTCAGACCCTTTACCCTACAGGACTTATCCTTCAGGATATACCTTTAGACCTTTTTTTTCCCTACAAAATTTTTCTTTAGTCTTTGTGAAGGAAGATTTTTAATATGGACATGCCCTTTAGCATTCTTGTCCTACACCTTTGCCCCAGACCATTTCCTTTGAACTTTTTGTTTTGAACATATTTTATGATGCAAAATCCTTGAAAAAATTCTTCCAAAGGGCACATGCCCTTTAGACTTACTAAATTAACCTTTTATCCCTTTTAAAGTGGCCAAATACCCTTTGGGATTTCATCTTAGACCTTTTTCCCTTAACCAAATTCCTTTGGATATTATGTCTGAGAGAATTTGACCCTTCAGGTAAAAGGCACATACCCTTTGGGTTTTGTGAAGCTTACCCTTTAGGACCTTTGAAGTGACACTTAGACATATGAGAGTACCCTTTAGATATCAAAGGTGCATTTTATCCCCCAAAAATGACCCTTTGGGACATTTTAAATGACCCATAGACATACAATATTATCCTTTGGGAATTTTAGAAGTGCCCTTTGGCATTTGTAAAGTACACCCTTTAATAATTTTGTCATGGACAAAATGCCCTATGAAGTGGACCCTCTAGACCAAAAGTACCATTTGAGAAGTTTGAAAATACCCTTTAACCATGAATTAACCCTTCATAATAATTGTTTTGGGACTTTAACCCAATGAAAATACTCCTTCAAAATAATTATTGTGGACACTTTGTCCAGAACAATTCCACTAAAGGAATTATTCGTGGGCGTTGACCTAAAAGCATTTTTTTGACATTATATTCCTAAGTGATTTATTATGAAGAAAACTATTAAAATTGTTACATACTTAGCCAAATAAATATAAAATATATCTTATTTGATAAATGCTAAAGTCCCCCCACCAACCTAAGCTAACAAATTTAAAAAGTGAATGTTGCATATTTATATCACACAAACTGGTATTCAATATATGATCGTATATAGATGATATATAGCCATTAAAGTCATTACTTTCATCAAAGTTTACTTAAAATTGAATCATCTTCATTTCTAGTAGTGACTAAGAACCCTAGTTCATCCTACAGGTATAATAGTGGCTAAGCTAAGAGCTAAAGTGATTACATAGTATGTAACATATCAAAGAAAATTGTAGCAGTCTAAAACATGCAACTATGGATTATTCATTTAAGACATTTTAAAGAATAAATCCCCCATATGAATTATTAATCAAGGATTCTAAAGAGTTTAAACATATTTTATTTGATGCAAAGATATTTCAAGATAAGTATCGTAACTACTCACAACTCTAGGATGTTATTGATTCAGTTGATATTTTTTCATTAGATGATGAAGCAGTGCTAGAAAAAATGTTATTCATTCAGGAAATTCTAGCCTATAAATTACTAATATTACATTTTTCTATGGCCAAACCAAAATTTAATCCATGTATATACTTCCTTAAGGATTTTTTCTTTTTTGGAAAATTATCACAGGATGCTTACTTTTTATATTCTCATGGTGATATAATGGTTTTGTGCATCGATGTAAGTGATTTTCAAAGGTATCTCTTTCTCATCATACTAGACGTCTACTATGATAAACACAATTGGGTGAAACTCAAAGTAGAAACCTCAATACTAAAGGTTCTCTCTTCATGGCTACTCCTAGACTAGTCTATCACCTAGTAAGAAATGAAGCTAAAGGGAGCAATTCCAATTGATAAATTTAGGATGGAAATATAGATAGGTATGGATCTACTTAATATATTATATGGTATTCCCAACATCCATTTTGTAAATTTATATTGGGTACCATTTCTATACATGATGCTATCGCATGATGTTTTGTATGCCTTGGGGGAAGTAATTATTTGAGATTGAGAGGATAGATCTTGTATAAGGATAAACATCCTACCCCCATGGGATATTTTTATATGATGTCATATTTGGTACATGAAATCATGGGAAATTTTTATAAGGACTTGGTAAATTTGTGGGATCTGTCTAGAGATTGCATAAAAAATAGAATCTTTGACCATTACCAATTCTTGCATGTATACACTTACCATAATCATATAGTTAAGATTTATGAAGATGTTTATCCATAGGTATAACAAAACACTCATGGCTTTCCTATGCCTCAAATTGTAGAAAACATCCTAAATAATTTTAGTGGAAAAGGAGACTTTTTCTTGTACCCAAATTTTATTGTCATCATGGTCTAGGGAAATAAGGTTGAGCCCCTATGTCTCCTAAATTATGTACCAGATAAGTTGGCTAAATAGGATATTAATTTTTAATTATGGAATAAAATTGAGGAGGATTTTACAAATTATAAAAATGGATTATACTTTGGAAGTTTAATTTTAATCAGCATAATGACATATACTATGAGAAAACATCATAGAGATGTTGGAATAAAGTAGAATCATTATGGCTTCCCCACAATGGCACACAAATATTGGGACCCCTATGGGTGAATACAATAACACATTCATGATTTCAATATTAATTATTACCACCAAATAATATTATTATTTTATTTTTATGAATGCTAAATTAGATGAATAAGTGTTGGAATAAGCATAGATTACTAGACTACATGAAGATCATTTGAGAATGATCAAAAATAAACATAGTATTTCCACTAGGGAACTAGAGAGTCAAAGAGCTCTCTTCAAGGGATGGTAACATTTAGATTTTTGGAGAGGGAAATCTAGAGAATAGGAATATTCTTAATCCCAAGGACTTCCATTAAAATTGAAATTAATATCAGTAAAGAAAGAACCCAGGCTCCTTGAGCCTAATGCATAGAGAAGAGGAAAAAGAGGAGATCACATCAATTTGGAATCTAATGAGGAGGAGGAGGACACTATTAAATCCCCTATGGTTTCCCCCCATGTATTTACTATTTCATATATTAAGGTAGCTACTTTACAAGTAGTAACATCTACCTCCCAAGACTCTCCCATTCAAGAAAAGACCCCTTTGGTCTATACCAAGAACCCTAGGACTCCCATAGGTATCCCAATAGAGCGTATATATCAGGTCTTACCTATTCCACCTATAAGCTCATAAAAATCAAAATAAGAT
The DNA here is from genome assembly GCA_037957365.1 of Torreya grandis. NCBI lineage: Eukaryota > Viridiplantae > Streptophyta > Pinopsida > Cupressales > Taxaceae > Torreya > Torreya grandis. Next base: position 681,724 of record JARHVA010002362.1, on the reverse strand, counting down.
GAAGTTATCATCAAAGACATAACAAATGATTTAGATGAAGAGGTTGAGTTGGAAATAGCCAAAGCTATAAGTCTTTAGGTTGACCCCATTGAGATTCATCTTAAAGGTACACATACCTTCTCTAGTTTCCCTTTGACTTCAATTTCTATCATTGATCATATATTTGTCTCTTTTTTGGAATTCCCCATTCCCTCTACTATATCTACCCCCTTGTTTCCTTCTACCCTTGTTCCCTTTCCTTCCATTTCCATAACCACCATTGATCCCTCCTTTAATACCACACCATTTCCCATAGCTATTCCCTTTGTACCTATTGATGCTTCTATTATGAGACTTAAAAAAGAGAAGAAGGCAACTAGGAAAGTGTAGACCACTCAGGACACCCCCTAACTTCATGTCTAGTCTACATATCTCTCCCTTCCACTCCCCACTTCCACTTCTATAAAAGAAACCATAGTAAATATCACAATCAAGGGAAGGAAGGCTAAGCCTCACATAATTTTATTCCACCCTCTACCTCAACTTGGAGGAGTGGACTGGTAAAAAATAATATGGCTTTCCTTGCCTGATGTCTTGATAAAGGTAAGTAAGAAATAGAAGTGAGAAGAAGTGGAAGCTGAGAAATAAATTATTATTACAACTACTGATACACCCCATAATATTTTTCCTTGGGCCATAGATTTGAGGAGTAAAATTTCAAGATATAAGGTCATATAACTCCCCTTTGTGTCCACTTTTTTTGACCCCATAACTAATTTAATCCAAGGAGTAAATAAGAGAAAATTTGAGGATGACTAGGGTATAAGCATCATCCATGAAGAATGACAATCGATGTTCTCCCTCACTAAGAGGTAGAATAAGTAGATAAGGGAGTTTGTATATGAAGATAATATTTTAGACCTATATCAAGCACATAAGGATGTGGTAATGACCATTCATGAAGGAATGGATTTAGCTTAGTAGGAGCTAGAATAAGAAGTACATGAGTTGTGAGCACATATTGAGTAACTCAAGGAATAATCTAGTATAGTGCATATTCCTATAAGAATCAAAGTTGAGGTTTGAGAGGTCATTTTCAAATGTTATAATTCCTTAGAAGACATGGAATTCATGAAGTTTGAGATGACACCTCATGTAAACTGAGAAAATCAACTCTTTGGCTCTTTGGTTCAGGATAGTGCCAAGCTTAAAATGTTGGTTGTCTACATGGGTAACTCATTGTATAGCCACCTTAACTTAATGACTCCATTCAAGGAATATAATTCCCTAAATCTAATTTTCATCAATAATGAGGAGGTAAAGCAATGGTTGAAGTTAGTTACAACTTTAATACTAGAATACCAACAATATGAGGCTCAACTCCTCCAAATTTCAAATTAGCTAAAATTGTCTAAGGTAAGGGATTCTATAGGTAAATTGATTAGTATAATCAATTTTGATAAAGTTTTTAAAGAGGCTAATGATAAATTAAATCAAATAATAAATATATTGGTAGTATAAGTAATAGAATTAGAGTTCATCAAATTTAAGAGGAAGGTGATTGAAGTGGAGATTTTTAGGAGTAAGTTATAGCAAACTAAAGATGAACATGCAAGACTGCTCAGGTAAACCAAGAGACTCCACTGACCTTCATTTCTTAACTTAGACATAATTATCTAATATCATGAGGTAGAACACAAAGTCTATTAGGATAACTAGGTGAAAAATAAGTAGGCTTCTGGTAGTATTGCTACATCTTCAGCTTCTACTTCAACTTCCACTCCTACTAAAGCCCATACAACACTTCAAACCACATATCCTTAGCATTATGTATGTGAAATTATTATAACAAAATTTATATTTAGATTTTCCTTGTAAATTAAACAAATAATTATAAAATTGACTTTGTATATTCTTTTACATGCACACATTGCATGATTTTTTAAAGTCAAATTGTCTATTTATAGCTTTTTTAGTTTAAATAATTTTAGACCATAGTTAAAACTAAATGTTCTAACTTCCACATGTAACCATCATGAATAGAATTGGATGATGAGGTAACCCCTTCCCCAAGATATATTGGTACAATTATGCCACCCAAATTTTTTTTTGTCAAATTTTTTTGGATTATATAACAACAAGCCATTTTGGTGATCAAGTGAAGTGTTTGAGTATTTTCTTTCCACTATTGTGTTATTAGTTATTATTTATATGGCTTTTTGATTCAATAATATTTAGTGTGCTAAATTTAAAAATAGATTCTTGATTGCTTTGATTAATATTCTAATCCTAGATGTGTAATAGCTATCGAAGATTAGTGAATGTATTGATTTAAATAGTCAAGTCATATTGAATCATATTTCTAGATGTGTATTGGTGTTTTCTTGGTGTAGTTTTTTGAGTGTGTGCCACAACTGACTTAGATAATTGAATGGTGTGAAATAACTACATTGATAGGAGCAAGCTTTGTCTAAGGTTGATGAACTTCCTAAATCTCCATTCCCATAGATTTCCTAGTCATGTATGTTTACATGTGTGCAATTGCTACTATCAATAGTCATTGGTTTTAAGAAAATACAAGTTTGTCTAGAAATCAACAAAGGAATTAATTCTTAAGACCCATAGAGATTTCTTTTCTACCCTACCTTACCCTCCCTTTTGTGTTTTGTTATAAGAGATCTACCCACTCTAGATTAGAAGATAGTCACCCATCCAACTCATGCAGGAACTCACTCTATTATAAATCCACACCTCTATCTAAAAAACCTTGTTAACAACCTATATACCCTATCCACTATTCCATTAATAGGTTTTCAAAGACTGCATACCTACAATTCATGCCTTAGAGTGGAGTTTACCTCCATTAAGATCCTAAAATGTTAGAGGCTACCTTGTTATGAATATAGTGTGCATAAAACCCACATCAACAATGTGATAGTAAATAATCCATTGATTTAATCATATGTCTCATAAATTAATGCTTGGGCAAAGTCTTCCTATACCAAGGAAGTGGGTGGGGTGTTGGGTAGTAGGCTAAGTTTTTTAGATAGGATGGTGGAATAATTTAAGGGATGAAATGGGTGAGAACTTGAAGCCATTAAATATGTAGGCAATCCAATTTACTTTTACATGTGTGAGTATAAGTGTATCCATGACATGAGGATAGTCAAGGTCACATTGGATTCAAAGTGGGTGGGGAATGTGGGGCAGGAACTCCATCTTAGTGACTTTCCCAATTTATATATTGGGTGATCACTTAAATCCATCGCCATTCCATTTATCAAAAAGGTATAAAATTTAATACTTAAAAAGAAAGTTAAGAAAACAAAACAAGATTGTTATAGACATTTAAAAGATAAAAATATTTTCATGGCCCAATGAGTATTAATAAAGTGGTAACATTATTTACATACATACATATATATACATGTGTGTGTGTGTGTGTGTGTGTGTGTGTGTGTGTGTGTGTGTGTGTGTGTGTGTGTGTGTGTGTGTGTGTGTGTGTGTGTGTGTGTGTGTGTGTATAACACACACACACACACACACACACACACACACACACACACACACACACACACACACACACACACACACACACACACACACACACACACACACACACACACACACACACACACACACACACATAAAGGATAATTCAAGATGTCTACCAAATTTATTACTTAAGAAGATAATATAATAGTATTATGATAAATATTTTGACATAATAATACAAAATGGAAGCTAAGTATATACATATTTGACTCTGATAAAGATAACCTAAAAAAAGGGTTCAAAATGATGATGGACAACATAAATATTATAAATAAAGGGACAACAATAGTATTATGACAAAAAAATTATATTAAGAAAATATTTCTAAAGATAATATACATAAAATTTCCTAAGAGAACTAACTTTAGGGATATAATTAAATATTTATAGGGGTAAATTGTGCTAAAAAAATGTTGTGGTAAATGAGGCAAGGATAAAAAACTATTTGTAACAATAATGTTTAGGGTTTAAAGTAAATGATCATTATTTGGTTACAAAGCATACTATGGATCTTGAAGTAAGAACATAATATGTCCATCATTTTAGTTATGAGGTTAGTGGGTATGATGCAAATTTATGCTGTAGGGATAAATGGGGATAAATAAATGTGGATGTAATTGAGGATGACATTTTGGGATATGTATTAGGATGTCAAAAATGGAATGAGTAAATGTTTTAAAGTGGATTAGATGTTTTGTATGACTCCTAAATAGATATCCTCTTTTCACTTGTAATAATGATTTTCCCCAATATGAAAAAAAAATCATATGTCTTGATTTCTCACAACTGTATATTATATACCCATTATAAGGAATAGGGTCATATAGAAATGATGGAATGGAATGAACATATGAGAGAAGTGGAGTGGAGATGAGACACATGTGCAACCAAGGGTGGGGACTCATAGATGAAGGTTATTTGGAGCCCTTTAAGTAGAAAACACTTTAGATACATAATATTCATGGGCTCATCAAGATCATCACCATCTAAAGTAGCTAATTTATAAGCTCCTAATTCAAAATTTGAAACAATAACATAGGCCCAAGCCAATTTGCTTCAAATTTGACTTTCTTTTCTTGCTCTCCATTGGTGTTTTTCTTATTTTATTTTAGGACTAGGTCACCAATTTTGAATTGTCTAGACTATATCTTGTTGAGATATTAGCCCTTAAGTTTATTTTGATATGCCATAAGGTGATCTAAGGCATTTTGACACTTTTCATCTAATATCTCAATCTCTTGTAGCCTTTATTATATGAAATTATGATCAATAATCATGCCCCATAAAGATAGTTGTAAAGAGGGGCACTCAACTTCAATAAGCAAGATTGCTTATGTGTCATAGACTAGAGAATACAGAGTAGCCCCAATAGGTGTTCCTAACATTGGTTATATAAGACCAAAGAAATAGATATAATTATAAGTGCTAATTTTTACCAACATCATTAAAATTTTTATTGAGAACATTGAAAATAATTTCATTTGTTGCTTCTACCTATTCATTGCCTTGAGGATAGTAGGGTGTAGATAAATATTTCTCAATGTGATAACAACAACACAAGCCTTCAAAATTTTGATTTTTTAAAGATTTTATATTATATGATATGATTTTGGTTTGGATTTAAAATTGGAAAATAATCTAATTTAGAATTAATTTTGATATTTGGAGACCTGTAGGATTAATATTTCTCATAAGGTTTAGTCCCCATATAAAAAATAACCATCGGCTCATTATAGGTTATAGATATTGTGTGGGGGCATGAATGAGATTACCATGCTTCTAATAAGAAACAAATTTACACACATAATAGTAGGCATCATGATCCATTATGGGCCAATAATATCCAATATAAAGTAAGTTATTCATCAGGGCCATCCCACTAACATGGATACCATAGATACTATCATGGACCTCCTTGATTGCAATAGTAGCCTCCTCTGAGTCAAGAATCTCAACAAGGTCCCATCATAGCCTCAATGATAAAACATTCTATCAAAGATGGTATATCAAGATGTGTAATGAATAAAGTCTTTCCATTGATGATGATTTAGGATTGGTGGTAGGATATTATCATAGAAGTAAGTGTATATATCGTGGTACTAGGGTAGACTAGGATCAAGTATAACACAAATTTGATAATGATCCATTAATTGATGATCTGGTAATAATAATTATTTATTAATAAAGTTACGTTCAAGTATGTCTTCTATAAGATATATTAAAAAATAAATAGTGGCCATTGTTTCAACATATTTATTACTTCCCCTAATAACCTGCTCAAATGTTATCGATAAATTTTTTTCTTCAATTGGTCCACCAATTATTTATAATGAAGTCATTTTTCATATTTTGTCTAGAACTCCTTGTTCACCTATTATACTTAGATAATAAATTTCTCATATTCTACTTGAATAATAAATTTCTCTTTCTTTACCTTCATCATTATGCTACACTAGTAAGGCCCCTATAGCACAAGGTGTAGTAGAGATATAAAATAGTAACGACCTTCTTGAGATATGTTGTGATAAAACTAGAGGATTCACCAAATATGATTTTAGATTTTCAAAAGCCTTTTGACATTATGAGTTCTAGTTGAAGTGATCTCCATTATTTAAGATATGGGTAAAGGGATGATACTTATTTTCCATTTGTGATATAAACTAATGAATACCCTATAGTTTTCCTTGAAGGATTTATAACTACTACAGGTTTTTAGGGGGAGGTATTTCGATAATAGTTTTAAATTTGGTGGGATATACTTCAATTCCTCTTCTAAAGACTATGAACCCCAAAATTTTACTTGAGGTGTCTCCAAATATACATTTCTTAGGGTTAATCGTAGCCTTGTATTCTCTAAGCCTCTCTAATATTTTTTTCAGGACCATAAGATGTTTTGATTAGAGCTTAGACTTTCCAATATATCATACATGTAATATTCTACAATATCATGCATCATATTATGGAATATTATGGTCATATCCCTTTGGTAAGTATCTCCCATAATTTATAGGACAAAAGGCATCACTTGGTAACATAATGTGGAAAAGGCTGAGGACTGGAAAGAGAAGAAACAGAATGAAGAAAAACACACCCCTTTGATTTGGGTTAACAGTAAAGCTGAGTGTTCTTCCCAATTAGATGCCTGGCTGTGTAGGGAGACCATTGATCTAAAGAAAAAAGTGGAAACATTGGAAGAATCAATGAAAGCTGCTTGGAACAAAGTAAATGACATGGAGAATCAGTTAAGCCAGATCCCTGTGAAGCTAAAAGTTTATGAAAACAACCTCTGGGAGCTTATAAAGGAAAATAGAAAGAAAATGGATGAAGTAACATCCAACTTTTGTGCAGCTGCTATCAGTATTGGGAAACGTGCCAATGAGGAGACGAAAGTAATAGAGGGCCCCTGTAAGAGGACAAGGCAAAGTTCCAGAAAGAAAGACACACAAAAAGGAGACTTGCTGGAGGCTGCCACTCGGGAAATTGCTTTGAAAGAAAAAGAAGCCATGAAGTTGATCCTGGAACTGGATGAATAATCCAGTCTTTTTTCGGTTAAGAAACTGGTACTGATCTCTGGTTTTATTTTGCTAGTTTTCAGTTAGTTGTTCTTTCAGACTTTTGTTCTTTGGGTCCTGTTTGGCTGTATATCAATGGTTTCGGGACTATTCTTTTTCTATTTTTACTACTTCTATGTAGTGTTTTAAGGTGATGCCTGTGGACTTAGTTTGCTCTTTTTTGTTCTTTGTTAAAGGGTTTCGGGACCCCTTCAAAACCTGCTTTAACCTCTAATCTAAAACATAATGTCCCCCATGGAATGATAAATGTCATTTTGTGTTGATTTTCGAGATCAATTTTGATTTGATTATATCCAGAGAAAATGTACATGAGAAAAAGCATCTCATACCCTATAATAGAGTCCAGGATAATGTCAATATTAGTTAAGAAAAATTTATGTTTGGGACATTCCTTATTTATGTCATAAAATTTGGTACATATTTTTATTCCTCCTTATGGTTTGGCCATAGGTATAATATTTTATATCCACTTAGAATAATTAATTAGATGGATACACCCAGATTCTAGGAATTTTTTCAACTCCTCTTTGACCAAGAAGACCACCTTGGGGAGCATTTTATGAAGTTTTTGTTTAACCAATTTTGCATTCAAATGAAACACTAAATGATGCACTACCAAGGTTAGATCTAACCCCAACATGTCAAAATAAATCCACGTGAATGCATACATACATACATACATATATATATATATATATATATATATATATATATATATATATATATATATATATATATATATATATATATATATATATATATATATATATACATATACATATATATATATATATACATATATATATATATATACATATATACATATACATATATATATACATATATATATATACATATACATATATATATGTATATTTATATATATATATATATATATGTGTGTATATATGTATATTTTTATATATATGTATATATATATATATATATATATATATGTATATATATATATATATGTATATATATATGCATATATATGTATATATATATATATGTATATGTATATATATATATATATGTATATATATATATATATATATCTGTATATATATATATATGTATATGTATATATATGTATGTATGTATGTGTGTGTGTATATATATATATATATATATATATATATATATATATATATATATATATATATATATATATATATATATATATATATATATATATATATATCTGGCCTCTATATGATTGCTGGTTCTTGTCCTCTTGCTGTCCAATATCAAATCCTCTATCGATTAACCAATACTCTTGCTCCTACTGTCAAGCATACGCCTGCACCTGGCAAAAGTGTGGTGTGTCGAGCGAGTCCTCAAAGTCAATTGTTACAAATTGAAGCTGTTGATTGGTCTCAAATCCAATTTCCTAAGAAATGGTTAGTTGATATTGATTTCATCCAGCCAGCCCGAAAGTCCTTAGCCAGAGCATCCTCCATTAAAGAAACAAAAGATAAAGCTGTTATCAGTTTTGATAATACACCCAGCAGATTTAATTCCTCCTCTCTATCCATTCCCAAGGAATGTCTTCATGCCCAGAAGATACATGATCCACAAATAGATTCATTTTATTGCCCAGACTATAAGCAAATCCTAAAAAAGCAAAGTCATGCTATTATCCATATGGCTAGAAGAGACATAGAGTTGCAGAAACTCTTAGAAAAGAATAAAAAACTCTTGTCTTATAGAAGTAAGGTGCATATGGAATCTTCATCCAAGTCTGATAAAGATGAAGGTCATGTCTAGAAGACTCCTCAAGATGATGAGTCATACATAGAGAAAGGATTTCCAAAGCCTGCTGATTTTAATCAATATTCACCTGACGGTAAAACCCGTGCTCAAATGTATTATGTCAGAAATGCTGATAGAAGCATAGAACAACCTACAGAAGTCAAATTGATGAACTAGAATAATGTTGCTACAAAATGTCTGAATTCTAAGGTTAACAGTATTCAAGAAAGTTTAGATCAGATTTTTTTCATGTTGAAAAGTATAGAACAATATCAGAAAGGTGAAGTTGTAAAAGATTTAAAAACCATTGATTCAAATGATGCTATGTATTCTAGAATTCTAAACACAAAAATAGACAAAGAAGCCTCTAAGATAGTGCAAAAGTAGGAAGAAGTAGATAAAAATCTAGATACTATTGTGTTTGGTAATGCAGATATAGCACATAGTCAAGTAGAAATAAGGTCTGAGATTTCCTCCATAGAAACATCTTTAGTCTCTATTTCTAGTGGTATTGATTCTCTGAACAGAGAAGTATCCTCTCAACAACAACACTTGGCACTCTTGCCTAGTTCATTGCCCAGTAGTTCTGTACAAGAAATACAGCCGATAGGATGGTCTCCTCCTACAACTGGTATCATTAGTTGGGAACAAGTTGAAAAGATTCAAAAAGAAGAAGGAACATCTCAAAGTATTATACAGCCTCTTAGTATGTGGTCACCCAACTTAGAAATAAATAAAGCTTTCAGAATAGGTATGGAAAAAATCGATGAGCCTGAAAAGTATAGTTATTTTCAGATGGAGAATCATCATCAAAACCTCCATTGGATGCCCAAATTAGAAATCTTGGCTTACAACCTTTCTTTTGGAAATTCAATTGTGAATCCCCTGCCAAAAGAAAAGAGATGTGTCAAGCAATGCTTGCATGGGCTAGTGTTCAAATGTATGGTTTAAACAGAGATCCCAAGACTGTTGCACAACAGATAGTTAATGGATTTATTGGTAATATCAAAGACTGGTGGGATGCTAGTAATGCTACTTATAAAACCAACATCATCAATCATGCAGAACCTGTTCCTTGCCTTTGTCAAGCCATCTATGCTGAGTTTGTGGGAGTCATTGATGACGAAAGAGAAGCAAATAGATCTAAGTTTTTGTGTGCTCAGTTGTGTGATATGAGTAGATTAAAGGAATATATGTGTCACATGGAAAATTTATTATATGCCTCTAGTGAAATGTTTAACCCTACATTCAAGGTCAGATATGTTGAATCATTTCCCCAGTATTTTTTTAGATAAATATAAAGCTGCCATGGGAGATTAGTATTCTAAATTTTCATTTGGTAGAATTAATCAGTATATTAATAGAGTAAATCAAAAGTTGTGTGATGAAAGGAGAACTCATAAAGAAACTATGAGATTCCATAAACAACTTGGTGTTAAATTTTGCAATTCTATAGATGATAGATTTGGATGTACAAATCCATATCAGTATAGAAAATCTAGAAATAAAAAATAGTTAGATAACTATGCCTGCAGTCCGCAGAAGTATAGAAGATCAAAACTAAAGAAATCATGGTTTAAAGAAAAAGCTAGAAAGCCATTTCAGAAGAAAAAGATTTTTAGAAAAAGAAAATATGGATATCAGAAAAAGCCTGTTAAGTGTTTCCTTTGCCAAGAGAATCACTATGCCAATAAGTCTCCTCAAAAGTCAAAAAAATCTAAGAAAGTAAATTTCTTAGAAAGTCATCAGATTAATGAAGATGAATATGTATATATTACAGATAATGATGCTGAGTTTGAGTCAGATATAGAATATGAGTCTGATAATGAATACGAGATAAATATGGTTTAGGAAGAATATAGTTCTGAGATAGAATCTTTAGATTTTGATTCAGAAATTGGTTTTCAAATTAATATGCAGTCTAGTTAGTTTTTAGATAGCTTAAGCCTGTCACAACAATTACAAAGTTTGAAGGATAAGTATGATAGTTTGCCTGTGTATATGTTTTCTGAAAAAATGTTTTTAGAACAACAGATAAGAAATACTGAGAAAAGATATATAGATCAGCTTGCAAATCTTCAGCAACAGAAAAATATGATCCAACATCAATTTAGTAAATAGACTTTTACTTCAAGCAAAGGAAAAGAAATAGAAACTAATCTGTTTGCTAACCCTGCAAATGCTGAAAGAAGACAATGGCATACCAAACACATTGCTACTCTTCAAGCATTTCTCAAAAGAGCTCAAACAGAATTAGAAGCTTTAATGAGAGAAGAAGTTGAAGATGATGATGAAGAAGCTTTATTTGAAGCTGAATTAATTCAAGTAGCTGATCAAATAGAAAGTACTCATATGATGGATAGTAGTAATCATATAAATCAGATTTCTGTTCATTCTACTACTAATCCAGTATGTGAAATTCAAATTAAGTTTCCAAGTTTTAAAACCTACAGTTTAGATGCACTGCTTGATACAGGTGCTGATGCCTCTCTAGCAAGGTATCATGCAATTCCAGAAGATAAATGGATTCCATATTTTGTGAGACTTACATTCAATACCAAAACTATAATTTTAGAATTTTTTGCTCATATTCCTGTCCTTCTAGGGAATACGGTATTTCATTTCAAAGTAATACACCATGAAATGCCTATGTTTGATCTCATGCTTGGCTCAGATAATCTTTCATGTTTCTATCCAATTACTATCCAACAGCATGAAATTGTTTTAGCAGAAAAATATTCTTTGTACAAAAAGACAAAATATGAATGTAAGGTTCCCCAAAAAACTAAAGCTAAAAAATATGTAGATACAAAATGGATCCATCAGAAGATAAATTTATGTCAAGCAAAAATAGATCCTGTGCTTACAACGATAATAAAGGATTGCTGCTCTAAAAATCCTTTAGCATTTCAGCATAGGAAAGTTCATATTTGTAGAATTGATTTAAAGCTAGTTATAGATCAGAATGGAAAATAAATAGAGCCAAACACATCATTCTGGTATGTCACCTTCACTCAGGGATGAATGTTTCATAGAAATACAGGAATTAAAAGCTCAAGGTTTAATTAGAGATTCTCACAGTCCATGGGGTTGTGAAGCTTTTTATGTAAACAAAAGAAGTGAGCAAGTGAGAGGAAAGAAAAGGTTAGTCATAAATTATATTCCTCTGAACAAGTATGTCATTCCTGTCCAACATCCAATTCCTTCTAAAGATGAAATTTTGCACAGATTAACAGGAAGCAAAGTTTATAGTAAGTTTGATTTGAAATCAGGTTTCTGGTAGATTCAGGTTCATGAAGCAGACATATATAAAACTGCATTCATTACACCCTTTGGTCAGTATGAATGGAATGTCCTTCCATTTGGGTTAAAAACTGCACCTAGTATCTTCCAAAAAATGATGAATGAAATCTTTGCTCCTTACAGTAAATTCATCATTATGTATATAGATGATATTCTGGTATTTAGCAAAAGTCCTGCAGATCATTTAAAACATTTAAATTAGTTTTATCAGATTGTGTATGATAATGGTTTGGTTTCATCTACTAAGAAAATGGTCACTTTTAAAGATGAAATTGATTTCTTAGGCATAACCATCAGATCAGGGGAAGTTACAGTTCATCCACATGTGTTACAGAATATACAAAATTTTCCTGATGTTATTACTGATAAAACAATGCTGCAGAGATTTCTTGGTTGTGTAAATTATATAGCTGGTCATTATTTTTAGATTGCTCAAGATAGAATTTTGCTGAATAAGAGATTGTCAAAATCTCCACCTCTATGGAATGAAGAAATGACTAATGTTGTGAAAAGGATTAAAGAAAAATGTTCTAATTTGCCTCCTTTACAGCTTCCAGGTCAAAGATTGAAGATTATTGAAACAAATGCTTCTGATCAATATTGGGGAGCAGTGTTGAAAGAAAGATTAGAAGATGGATCAGAAAAACCATGTAGGTATGCTTCAAGTTCTTTCAAAAAGGCTCAGATTAATTATCACTCTACTCACAAAGAAATTCTTGCAGTAATTAAAGCTATTCAACCTTTCATGTTCTTTGTGAGATCTGAAAAGTTTATAGTAAGATCTGATCTAAAGAATTTTATGAGCATACTAAATTCAACAGATAATTTGAAGAAAGGGTCTATTAGCAAAATGATTAGGTGGGCTACCTATCTTTTTGATTTTGATTTTTCAATTGAACATATTCAAGGGAAAAATAATTCTTTAGCTGATTTCCTCACTAGAGAATTTTATCAAGATAAAAAGATCATGACAGTCACTACAGAGGTTCGTGATGAATTTCATGAACATCTTTGGCGTTCAAGGCCTTCTGTTCAAAATCAACTGGAAAATGAGTTGAATAGACTAACAACTCAGTCTTATGTAGATGCAGACTCTGTGAGTTGTCATAATATTGCCTGGACATCTCACTATTCAGAAATTGATAATCATCATACGACTCAGACAATATTATTGAATAAGCCAAGAAACAACCCTGACTTGCTTGGTAAAAATAATCCTTTGATCAGAATGCTATATATAAAAAGGACTAAGTTTCATTTTACTTGGTCTACATTTTGGCCTGCTTTCAATCCTTCTATGGAGAACTATTGGGAATCAGGAGATATGAGTGATTATATGTTTAAATTTCTAGATTATGCTATGCCAAGGATAGCCTCTACTGCTTACTTTGTTAATATTACTCCTGCCATGCTAAGGAATGTGTTTATTGCTTTACGTATTCCTTTTGATGTTTCTTTTGATTTGCATTTGGTTCACAATCAACAGTATAATCGACATACTTGAATTGAAGTAGCAAGACCAGTTGCATCAATATGGCAGACAATGACTGTATCTCATACGGCTATCTTTCCAGTAACTCTTGATGAAAGACTCTATAGAATCCCTTCTCAAATGTAAATGGATCACCCGTTAGAATCTGAAGAGACTCATGATCTAGATGATGATGACTCATCATATTCCCCAGCTAGATCCTATGAATTTAATGATGATGACTAGTCATGGAGTCTATCCGTGATAGTGAGTGGAGAGCACTATATCTCTCTTTTACATATTCGTGGACCACACCACTATCAAAGGTGGTATTCTGTCAGCCATGTTGACATTACTGTAGCTTTACTTTAGTTAGCTTTAGTTAGTCGGTGCGTAGTGGGCCCTATAACCCACATGATTAATCGCATCTTGTGTCTTAGCCGTTGATGCCACCGCTTTGTTGTAACCGTCGATCTCTCTTTCCTAATGCTATATAAAGGAGAGTTCGGGAGAGTTATAGGCATCGAAGTGCATAGAGTGCTTAAGAGTAATCAAGTCCTTAGTCCTAGTCTAGTAGTCTTCAGTCTTGTCTTGTATCTTGAAGTCTCAGTTTGCTGTAAGCTTTGAAGCTTTGCTTTAATATTAATATAAGAAAGTGTGAAGTTATGAATGTGTATATATATATATATATGTATATATATATATACCCACACATATATATATATACATACATATATACATACATATATATATGTGTGTATATATATATATATATATATGTATATACATATATATATATATATATATACATACATATACATACATATACATATATATACATATATGTATATATATACATATATATACATATATGTATATATATACATATATATATATATATATATATATACATACATATATATATATAGATACATACATATATATATATATACATACATATATATATATACATATATATATATATATATATATACATATATATATATATATACATATATATATATATATATACATATATATATATATATATACATATATATATATATGTATGTATATATATATATATATATGTATGTATATATATATATGTATGTATATATATATATGTATATATACATATATATATACATACATATATATATATATATATATATATATATATACATACATATATATATATACATACATATATATATATACATATATATATATATATATGTATGTATATACATACATATATATATATATATATACATATATGTATATATATATGTAGAATCTGGCTCTGATACCATAAATAGTAGGATCTTTACACATTCATAACTTCACACTTTCTTATATTAATATTAAAGCAAAGCTTCAAAGCTTACAGCAAACTGAGACTTCAAGATACAAGACAAGACTGAAGACTACTAGACTAAGACTAAGGACTTGATTACTCTTAAGCACTCTATGCACTTCGATATCTAGAGTTTCAGAGTTAATAGTATATTCTCCTAATTCAGCAAGAGTACATGTCTCAGAGGTACCTGGTAGACTAGTTGCAGGCTGATCCAGAGCTTCCATAGTTCCACTTATTGTTGGTACTTAATCGGATCCACGAATGCCTGTCTGTCGGCTTGATGGGACCTCGCCACTTCCCTATCTTTAGCGTAGTACTGAACACGATACCAGACCAAATAGACAGAATAATAAACCAAGTAGAGAGACAAGTAATTTAAAACAAAGATAATTACAAATAACAATATCACATATAAAAAAATTTGACTCTAGCTCTGATACCATAAATAGCAGGATATTTACACATTCACAACTTCGCACTTTCTTATATTAATATTAAAGCAAAGATTCAAAGCTTACAACAAACTGAGACTTCAAGATACAAGACAAGACTGAAGACTACTAGACTAGGACTAAGGACTTGATTACTCTTAAGCACTCTATGCACTTCGATGCCTATAACTCTCCTAAACTCTCCTTTATATAGCATTAGGAAAGAGAGATCGACGGTTACAACAAAGCGGTGGCATCAACGGCTAAGACATAAGATGCGATTAATCATGTGGGTTATAGGGCCCACTACACACTGACTAACTAAAGCTAACTAAAGTAAAGCTACATTAATATCGACACGACTGACAGAATATCACCTTTGATAGTGGTGTGGTCCACGAATATGTAAAAGAGAGATATAGTGCTCTCCACTCACTATCACGGACAGACCTCGTGACTAGTCATCATCATTAAATTCATAGGATCTAGCTGGGGAATATGATGAGTCATCATCATCTGGATCATGAGTCTCTTTAGATTCTGATGGGTGATCCATGTACATTGTAGAAGGGATTCTACAGAGTCTGCCGTCAGGAGTTATTGGAAAGATAGCCGTATGAGATACAGTCATTGTCCGCCATATTGATGCAACTAGTCTTGCTACTTCAATTCGAGTATGTCGATTATAGTGTTGATTGTGAACTAGATGCAAATCAAAAGAAACATCAAAAGGAATACGTAAAGTAATAAACACATTCTTTAGCATGGCAGGATTAATATTAACAAATTAAGTAGTAGAGGCTATCCTTAGCATAGCATAATCTAAAAATTCAAACATATAATCACTCATATCTCCTGATTCCCAATAGTTCTCCATAGCTAGATTGAAATCAGGCCAAAATGTAGACCAAGTAAAATGAAACTTAGTCCTTTTTCTGTATAGCATTCTGATCAAAGGATTATTTTTACCAAGTAAGTCAGGCTTGTTTCCTGGCTTATTCAACAGTATTGTCTGAGTCATATGCTGATTATCAATTTCTGAATAATGAGATGTCCAGGCAATATTATGACAACTCACAGAGTCTGCATCTACATAAGACTGAGTTGTTAGTCTATTCAACTCATTTTCCAGTTGATTTTGAATGGAAGGCCTTGAACACCAAAGATGTTTATGAAATTCATCACGAACCTTTGTAGTGACTATCATGATCTTTTTATCTTGATAAAACTCTCTAGTGAGGAAATCAGCTAAAGAATTCTTTTTCCCTTGAATATGTTCAACTGAAAAATCAAAATTAGAAAGATAGGTAGCCCACCTGATCAATCTACTAACAGACCCTTTCTTCAAATTATCTATTGAATTCAGTATGCTCATAAAATTCTTCAGAGCAGATCTCACTATAAACTTTTTAAATCTCACAAAGAACATGAAAGGTTGAATAGCTTTAATTACTGCAAGAATTTCTTTGTGAGTAGAGTGATAATTAATCTGAGCCTTTTTGAAAGTACCTGAAGCATACCTACATGGTTTTTCTGATCCATCTTCTAATCTTTCTTTCAACACTACTCCCCAATATTGATCAGAAGCATCTGTTTCAATAATCTTCAATCCTTGACCTAAAAGCTGTAAAGGAGGCAAATTAGAACATTTTTATTTAATCCTTTTCATAGCATTAGTCATTTCTTCATTCCACGGAGGTGGAGATTTTGACAATCTTTTATTCAAGAAAATTCTATCTTGAGCAATCTGAAAATAATGACCAGCTATATAATTTACACAACCAAGAAATCTCTGCAGCATTGTTTTATCAGTAATAACATCAAGAAAATTTTGTATATTTTGTAACACATGTGGCTGAACTGTAACTTCTCTTGATTTGATGGTTATGCCTAAGAAATCAATTTCATCTTTAAAAGTGACCATTTTCTTAGCAGACAAAACCAAACCATTATCATACACAATCTAATAAAACTGATTTAAATGTTTTAAATGATCTGCAGGACTTTTGCTAAATACCAGAATATCATCTATATACACAATGATGAATTTACTGTAAGGAGCAAAGATTTCAGTCATCATTTTTTGGAAGATGCTAGGTGTAGTTTTTAACCCAAATGGAAGGACATTCCATTCATACTAACCAAAGGGTGTAATGAATGTAGTTTTATATATGTCTGCTTCATGAACCTAAATCTACCAGAAGCCTGATTTCAAATCAAACTTACTGTAAACTTTGCTTCTTGTTAATCTATGCAAAATTTCATCTTTAGAGGGAATTGGATGTTGGACAGGAATGACATACTTGTTCAGAGGAATATAATTTATGACTAACCTTTTCTTTCCTCTCACTTGCTCACTTCTTTTGTTTACATAAAGCGCTTCACAACCCCATGGACTGTGAGAATCTCTAATTAAACCTTGATCTTTTAATTCATGTATTTTTGTGAAAAATTCATCCCTGAGTGAAGGTGACATACCAGAATGATGTGCTTTAAACTTTGGCTCTATTTGTTTTCCATTCTGATCTATAACCAGCTTTAAATCAATTCTACAAATATGAACTTTCCTATGCTGAAATGCTAAAGGATTTTTAGAGCAACAATCCTTTATTATATTTGTAAGCACATGATCTATTTCTGCTTGATAGAAATTTATCTTCTGATGGATCCATTTTGTATCTACAGATTTTTTAGCTTTAGTTTTCTGGGGAACCTTACATTCATATTTTGTCTTTTTGTACAAAGAATATTTTTTTGCTAAAACAATTTCATGTTTTTGGATAGTAATTGGATAGAAACATGAAAGATTATCTGAGCCAAGCATGAGATCAAACATAGGCATTTCATGGTGTATTACTTTGAAATGAAATACCGTATTCCCTATAAGGATAGGAATATGAGCAGAAAATTCTGAAATTATAGTTTTGGTATTGAATGTAAGTCTCACAAAATCTGGAATCCATTTATCTTCTGGAATTGCATGATACCTTGCCAGAGAGGCATCAACACCTATATCAAGCAGTGCATCTAAACTGTAGGTTTTAAAACCTGGAAACTTAATTTGAATTTCACATACTGGATTAGTAGTAGAATGAATAGAAATCTGATTTATATGATTACTACTATCCATCATATGAGTACTTTCTATTTGATCAGCTACTTGAATTAATTCAACTTCAAATAAAGCTTCTTCATCATCATCTTCAGCTTCTTCTCTCATTAAAGCTTCTAATTCTGTTTGAGCTCTTTTGAGAAATGCTTGAAGAGTAGCAATGCGTTTGGTATGCCATTGTCTTCTTTCAGCATTTGCAGGGTTAGCAAATAGATTAGTTTCTATTTCTTTTCCTTTGCTTGAAGTAAAAGTCTATTTACTAAATTGATGTTGGAGCATATTTTTCTGTTGCTGAAGATTTGCAAGCTAATCTATATATCTTTTCTTAGCATTTCTTATCTGTTGTTCTAAAAACATTTTTTCAGAAAACATATACACAGGCAAACTATCATACTTATCCTTCAAACTCTGTAATTGTTGTGATAGGCTTAAGCTATCTAAAAACTGACTAGACTGCATATTAATCTGAAAACCAATTTCTGAATCAAAATCTGAAGATTCTATCTCAGAACTATATTCTTCTTGAACCATATTTATATCATATTCATTATCAGACTCATATTCTATATCTGACTCAAACTCAGCATCATTATCTATAATATATACATATTCATCTTCATTAATCTGATGACTTTCTAAGAAATTTACTTTCTTAGATTTTTCTGACTTTTGAGGACACTTAT
>JARHVA010002362.1:600000-655000 GCA_037957365.1 Torreya grandis | reverse complement strand
ATTTCTAGTGTTAGGTGTTGGTGAAGTGGGATTTTGGTTTTGATCATGAAATTAAGAGGCGACGTAATTAATTTGATAAGTTAATTGATCTAAAAAATCCTCCAAGGTATATTTTCCCCTATCAACCTCAATACAATTAATTTTCTATGGTTCTTGTTATTATTCATGATCTACAAGATTATCTTCCTATTTTTCTTGTTTAACATTATTTTGACGAGTGGGAGTGTTAGGTCTAGTAGATGGGTGGATGATATGTTGTAAGAGGTGTAGATCAAAGGTAGGGGGTATCGTACGCCCCATTCTAATGACCTAAGACAAAATTTTATCATGGTTCTCATATATGTATTTGTCAAACTTTACCCTAACCTTATTAGTATGAAAAATGCATCTATAAACTGGTCTTCCTCTCTTTAGGTTTGCATGTCATTATGTGTGTCATCATTACCCTAGTTTCATCCACCTAGATTCCCAAAGACATCATTTTATTGATTAGATCCTTATCCCATTCTTAGAATTTGAGAAGGGGTTCTAATATGCATGGTATATGGTGAAGGTGACATGTGATTAGGTGTGACTTTGATATAGGATGATAAGAGAGAAGGTGACTTCAGATAGTAATTTTGTCTTAAACCCAAATCTAAAAGTGGTAAAGAGAAGTGATTATATTTGAATTTTAGGATATGGAGACTAGAGTGATCAAATATTATCAAACTAACAAATGTATAAGGGTTTGATCTATCAAGTAGATAAAGAGGATGAGATGAATAGATTCCCTTTACACTAGAAAGATGATTAGATGGGTGTTAGGTATGAAGATCTAGGACAATGGGTGATAGGTAAAATCATAAAAAGGTTGTGTACTTTGACAAAACTTGATCAAAGATGAAGTGATGACTAAGATAAAGAATGATGAGTGGCCACTAAAGTTGTGGTTGCAAGATAAAGTTTAATACCCAAAAGGTATAGATAGTGATATGGAAATGAAATGTTTGTTTTGTTTCAAAGATGGGGTATATATTAAGGTTTCACTAGGTGTTTTTGGGTAATAAAATGGATAGGATAACTTATCTCAAAAATAATATAGGATTTAACACAACACTCACATAAGCATGCCCAATCATGAATCCTATTATTAGTTAACCAAAAGGGTGTGTAACCCAATGCCTACACCATCTAACATCTTCACAGGTGAGGCTATAGGCCAATGACTAATTATGAAATCTATCAAACCCTTTCAACCCCATTTACACTTGATGGGAACTTAGGCTGATACTGACTTTGGTAGTAGAGTGCCTGCTATGGCTGATAGGTCTTATACTATATATAGACAAAGGTGTATAGGGGAATTTTTGAGATATATGAAGGTATGTGGGGCCCAAATCCATATAAGGTTATATTTAATACTTGGTTTATATAATTAATTCTTCCCCATCATATATGACCTATATGGGGTTAACTACTTAGCCTAATGATAACTATCCATGATATTTATACTCCACCAAAATATAGAGTTTGGTTGAATACACAGTGATGAAATCCACATCACCAACCCATAGTGACTAATCAAGTGCATGGGGATTAATTCCACATCATGTGATATCCTAAAGTAGATGGGTTGACAAACATATAAATACAATTTATTTATCTGAATAATTATCTATATGAGGAAATTAAGTAATAAAAGCACACAAAGATATATACAAGTTTTAATATGTTAGGAACTATCCCTAAAATAAAATAAGTTAATAATATAATCTATTTCCTCTTGATAAAATGGTCCTACACAAAACTGATTAGTAGTTTTAAAATAGGTAAAACTACTTTTGTTCCTGTAAAAATGCAAATACACAATCAATTTATTGTAAAACTAGTTCTAGAGAGCAAAACCCTATAGGTCCTAGGAAATATTGCAATTGTTAAAACTATGGTTTTAATAATGGTTAATTACACATTAATGTAACCATATGGTTTATATAAAAACTCAACTGGTTAGTCAATTCCATGAGTCAAAACTCAATATTGTGAGTCATAATCTACAGTTTTGTTATTAGATAAAAACCCTACAAATATAGAATTTAGATTGATAAGATGTTAAAAAGGTGATTTAAAATATTTATGAAAGGATAATATGTGATTAAAATGAATTAAAAATTGGGACTTATTTTTTAAAATTTATTATTAAAATTAACCAGATCAGAATCACCTATCTATACACAAAACCACCTATGTTAAATCAATATTGTCTAACATGCTCTGTGGTTTTAAGAGATAATTTTTTCTGATAATTTACATAATTTGATTATGTAGAGAATATGAAGTTTTAAAAGGATTTATTAGATTCTAAATGGAATTAGACTATAATATTTAAAAAATGATATTATGTCTAATGTATGTAGTTCAAAACTACCTATTATTAAACAAAATCGCTTATAATAAACAAAAATAATTTTCATTAGTCATGATTTTGAACTAAGTGGAAAAAGGGGTATATATAGATGATTTATATCAATCTAGGTGGCTCCTCTTTCCTCCTATTAATAGGTGATAAATTATTAAACAGTCAAATTTAGAAGATTGACTTAGTGGTTTTGATCACAAGATCAAAATTATCTTTTGCAAAGGTAATGATGTGACTATATGATAATATCATGACTATAAATCAATGGTATTGTTTAGTAGAAAATAAATACTAATGATAAAGATAGGGGATCTATCAAATTATCACTACAAGGCAAATAGATTAGTATAAACACATAGAAGGCTAAAAATCTATGCAAAACTGACTATTTACCTTTAAGACTATCTTCTACAAAACTACAACTTAGATGTCAAAAAAATAACATTATATCAAATTCACCCTTTGAAAATTGTGGTATTTCAAAAGGTTGAGGACTTGTCAAAATAGTTAACTTTTAGTAGTTAAAAAGGATGGTTAGTGAAAAATAGCATTTTAGAACTCAAAATAGTTGATATAGTATCTTGATTCATAGAACAAAATTATTTTTTGACTATACATAAAAAAAATTGATGAAATTCAGAGATTTTATTCATCCAATAAATCTTGCAAGCTATCAAAACACTTCTAACATGCAAAATGATTAAATTGAAGGCCACTATGGTTGCCAATGTATGATTGTATTTTTGAGCTATTGATTGAAACTACTATAAATAGTAACTTAAACCCAAATAAAAAAACATCAAACAAAGGGAAATAAGGGAACATCAGTAATTCAATAGTGAAATCTTACCATCATCTTGTCCCTTATAGTTTCTCTCAAATATTTTTCAATTGAATCCAATGCATTATGATTTGGAAGTGGATTAATTGATGATAGCTTCAAGATATCTCTAATGGCTTCTTTGGATGGTTAAATGGATTTCAAGAGTATAAGGATTATCTAAGATGGTTGAATATTAGAGTATATGCAAGGCTTATGGATTTCTAAATTTCTTATGAGCTTGTCCATGGCCCAAGCATCTATATTTATAGGATGGTGGAGGGATTTTTAGGGAAATTTTTAATTACTTAGAAGCCTCTAGTTTAGAGCCTTCTAGAATATTAAAGAAGTTTCTCTAGTTCTAGAGATTTCTAGGTTAATTTAGGGGATAATGGGGATTAGATGAGGATTAAATGAGGTTTAAGGTTCATATGGATGTAGGAGAGTCTAGGAAGGTAGGTTGGCTAGGGGGTAGTTGAATAAATAGTAATTTTTAATTTGTAAGTGGGTAATTAATTTAATAAGATTAGTACTTAAGTAGGCTTCTTAGTAGGATAATGGGGAGATTAATTGCTCATATGGGTATATAAAGGTTTTATTAGGTGTAGGAAATACTATATAGGAAATAAGATTTTAATTGATTGACTAGGATTATGATTATTGGACAAATTAGCAGGATTAATATATTTACTAAGGTGAGAAAATTTAGGTGCATACAACTTACATTGATGATTATGATCCTAATGATATTACATATTGGTATGATCTTGATGATACTAATTACATAGTGTATTAATATGATACACTTGATACTACCATCTATAGATATGTTATAGTGTTAGAATTGGAAGCAAAAACCAAGTTACCACATGATCATTACAATCAAGCATTTGTAGTTCCTACTATATTTAATTACATTTGATGATCACATATTCCAAAAATACCAAGATTTTTTTTTTTAAATTCTAGAAACATTTCTAGCACCTACATACTCTATTGGATCCTTGGAATCTGTGTTAGTTCCATGTTAAAGGATGAGATATCAGTTGCTCCTACATACATAAGTGTGTTATGCTTCTATTGTGATATAAACATACACAAATACATGATATATTCCTATTTCAGATGTTGGGCCTTCCCTCTACTCATGTCATATGGGCATTGGGGGAATCCACCTCTATTATCATGATACTTCTAGGTTATATTATTCTATGGTCACTTTACATTATCATGTTTTAAGCTCATATATGTACTTATACATTCCTTTATCCATGATTATATCTTTCACAGAGTACTTGATATGCTACAAACTTGGAATTTTTTGCTAATACATTAGATCCATGTGCTACTATGACATGTTTATTTTAGTTTTTTATGATTTCATTTATGCACTTCCTTAAGTGTCTTATGTTTATATTGTCTTACTTGTTCGAGCATTTAAAAATGCTACTTTACTTATGACCTCCATGTGTATGTGTGCTTTACTTGACATTTTAATATGTCATTGTTTAATATATGGAAATTTGAATATGTCATCCTTGCTTTTATGGACATTTTAATAAGTCAATTCCCTTAAATTTCATGACATTTGAATAACCCATTTTTTATATTCTCCTTGGACCATTATCTTTTGACTTACTTTTGAGTGATATTGTTTGTGTGCTTGATTTATTTCTTGATCTTGTAATTTTACTATTTATACATTGCCATAATATTTATAATGAATCTTAGACTCTCATGTGATCAGATTGTTCCATTAAGCTCAATGATGCACTTACCTAGACATGTTCTTCCATATACTATATGGTTACATTCACAGATTATTTAGTTGTCTCATCATTTTAAGGTGAGGTAACTACTAGTTTCTATTCTTTCCTTACCTCAAAGGAGAAAATTTTATAGAGGTATGTTCTTCACATTTGGAATTGTTTGAGATTTAGTGGGGGCATGCTTTAGAAGCATGCTATCCATATTTATTCACATTTGGCATAATTTTTAGATTCAATTAGGGCATGATTTAGAAGCATGTTCTCCACACTTATTAATTATTTAAAAAATGTCTTCCACATTGGCACTTATTTCAATTTTCATATTTATCCATTTATAGTGGGGGCATGCTTTGGATGCATGTTATCCACACTTACATAATTCCAAATTATCCAAATCATGTAGTTCTATAATTTATATTCATAGTTGTGGCAAAATTACATACATTGGTACCATTATTATACATAATTTCAGCATGAGAAAAATCTAAGGTGCATATGCTATGCAATGTGCACCTAACATTGTAAAATCTAAATCAATTTTAGATTTTAAAACACTTTTAAGTAATGTCAACACCCACCAGGATGGAATTTTATGGACAATATTGAGACATTCTATTGTAGTGGTTGGTTCAATTTTGATATGGTTGAGGTGATTAAATCACTCAACCTTACCAAGTTTTTAGGTTGGACTTGATTGTATCATCTAGCCTTACCAATTTGATTGTATGAGTTAACATTGCTCACTCATGCTCTGTTACGAATAATGTTTACATGGGGTATTTACCAAGATGGTAAATAGTTATTAGTAAATATTATTGTAAAAGGTTGGTTATATGGTTAGGATAATAAAATAACAAAGGTTATTTTATTATTATTTGGGTAAAATAGTTGAAACCATATTCATGTATGATTTTGATATAAGACAAAGTTGATTTATTAATTTATAGGGAATCACTTCTATATATTTGCAATATGTCTCATATGATTTAATGAATTTGAAATCATAAGAGTTTATTGTGTCAATCCATTCAATTATCTTCATTTACTACCAGAGCCAAGTTTATTCTTTCCCTATGATGGAAAATTGTAGTATTTAAGAAGGGGCATATATGATTCCTTTCTACCCCATATAATGTTACACCCAGTAAATGCTTAGATTCATATAGCATCCCCATGACAAAAGACATTATTCATTGGAAGACTCTTTCACACAACATATTGATCAAATTTTCCCATTCATTTATGTCCAATGATTCTCATTCAAGTGTGTAAAGGTTAAATTTTTTAATTTTTTGTCTATTGTTTCATTAAATTAGTCTTCTTTATGTATATGTGTCAATACATAAAAAATAAGTCATGAGAAGTTTTTTATTTTGTATCCATAATTTTTAAAATTATTACCACTCTGAATCTCTTAAAACAAGCTTTCTGACGCATTAAACAGTTTGAAAAATGGTGCTCTGAATCTTAGGTTATTAGCAAAACATATAGCTCATCTCATATGCTTCCACATTGGTGGTTCTCATTTTTTTAAAGTTGTTTTAGGTTTAAGTTTTTGGTATTTGATAATTATTTGTTTTATATATTCTAATTCATAGGGTATAGTTGTGTTTTTATATAAGGTCGTTATCTTATATGGAAAACATCAAAAACTAAGCTATGTATAGTTTAGTGGTTTATTTGTTAGTTAGGTTCATAATTTTGAGGTCAAATAGTCTTTAAGTGAGGTTGTTGGTCATGAATTCAAATTCAATATTAATCTTTAATCTAAAATTTGAATTTTTAATGTGTTTTGACCATTTAGCTATTATATATGTATTTTAGTCACTATAATTGTGTTAATTGTGAAGTCTAGTCATTTGTCAAAATAAATATTATCTTGTTAGTTAAAAGAGTCAAAAATCAAGTTAGTCATTTTTTAAATGTGTCATATTTTTCAAAGTTATGTTTGCCTTGTCATTTAGGTGAATTAGATTAATTGAGACTTTTTTTTGTAAAATATTTTATAATTTTGTAAAAATGTCAAAAAATATTCAAAAGCATAAAGATGCATTATCACTTGAATGCGATGTCAAATTTATGCAATCTCAAAATAATAAAATTTGAAAAATTATTGAAGATCGATATCATGCTGATACTAAACCCAAGAATGCTCAATTGACAAAACGTCAACATTTGAAAGAAAAGAAATATATTTTTTACCTAAGGAATAAAGCTTCATTAGATAAGTGAATAGTGACATATTGGAGGATGCAGGATACATGGAGGAAGGAGGTCTTTCAATAACCTCTCATCAATTACCAATCACAGGGCCACATCAATGTTTTGGTAAATTTGTGTGATGTGTATTTCATTTCAGGATGGTGTGGATTTCAATTTTTTTAGTGTGTTTATTTTTTGGAAATGTTCACATTGTTGGGGGGAGCATATAGTAATGTTTCATTTTATATTTAAAACCAAACTAGCTAAAGTCAAGGAACACTACCAATGGTAGTGTCAATCTTCTTTGCTATGTGAGATTGAGTGGCATGATCATACACAGTGGTTATAAGTAAAAAGTTGATTTCTTACAAGGTCAAATGTGACATTTAGTATATATTTTCTTTTAGTTTTAATTTGGTGTGCACAAGATGTAAACAAAATCTTGATGTTTTAACTCCTAGTAGAAAACATTGTAGAGTGTGTCTCTAAGTTTATTTTAACACTCATATATTTTGAAATGGTTGGTGTTCGATCTAGAAAACCACATATGTAAAAAGGTAGATAAATTTTTACTAGTGTAGCAGTCCTCTAACTGCCTTCCTTTTTTATGAAGATGATCTTCTAGTGGAATGCCAAGTGCATTCTTTTCATGGAGTAAATGTGGGATTGCATTTATTTGCATAGTTTTGGTCATGTACAACAAGATAGTTAGCCAGTTAGAAGTTTACACACTTTTCTTTGATCTAGATTATGAGGCAAGATTGTGCAACATGTTGTAGTAGAAGGGGTTATGTTGTACCATGTCAACATTAAAGGGGTGAATGTTACGTATAACATTTTTATGGGGTATCTACTAGGATGGTAAATAGTAATTAGTAAATATTATTGTAAAATGTTGGTTATATGGTTAGGATAATAAAATAACAAAGGTTATTTTATTATTATTTTGATGAAATGGTTGAAACCATATTCATATATGATTTTGATATAGGACAAAGTTGGTTTCCTAATTTCTAGGGAATCACTCCTATGTATTTGTAATATGTCTCATATGATTTAATGAATTTTAAATCATAAGAGTTTAGTATGTAAATATATTCAATTATCTTCATGTTCACCAAGTTATAAGTATGACTGGATTATATAATTGAGATAATCTCAACTAATAGGTGGAAACTTACCTTTTGTCCAAGGTTGGGGGCATGTGCCTTATAATCTCTCTTTCTCTTTATCTTATTAAATATATACACTTTCTATATTTTTATATATTTTTCCTAATCTTAGTTTTATATCCTTTCAATGATATTTCTTTTCAAATCAACTTGCCAATAGGCAAAGTGGTTACATCAATATATAGTTGTACTCCTAAACTTTTCTCTTTCAATTTCAATATTTTCAAAACTTTCAAATTCTATATTATATGCATTTATCATGTACTTTAAAATGATCTAGGTTGCATTTCTATCACCAATAGAGCACTCAAACTGGACACCCAGAAAGGAAAGGTGTGTTATACACACCTAAGTATGTATTTATTCTCCTTTAAACAAGAAATTTCATTACTAGATTAAAGGCGAGGGGAAATATAGATGATATTTATTTATTATAAGCACCTCAATTTTATACACTTGAAAAACTTATACCTTGGTTGTTCTTCTTGATTTTTGACCTTTCCCACTTAAAGAAGTTTCATATATACTCTATCTTGTGCTCATTGTCATATCTCTTGGTTCTACTAGTATTATGTTGATGATCCAGACTGTATATCTTTCCCATAATGCTTAAAACATGTTTATATTACACCTCTTCAAGTTCTCAATCTATACCCACTTTCTTGTTCCCTAGATTCTAGCTTCTCTAATAGACACCTACATCGATGCAAATGTCCTGTTATGGTGCAAGTGTATAATGCCCTAAAGTCATCCAATTTTTAAGTAAAATATATCATAATGGTTGTCCTAAGTGACTTAATGTAAGTTATTTATCCAAAGGGATTTATATAAATACAATATCAATCCTCATTCATTCCTAACCTATAAAATTCTTATCTACTCACTTGACAACTTACAGAAGGCATTCAATCAAGTAATCAAGTGAGCAAAGCTTCCCTATTTTATTTTATTTACATATCAATAATATGGAAATCACATATATCGGTTTGAAGTACTGAAGGAGTATCCTGAGAGATATATTTTTCAAGTTATAAGATAGGTCATTGTTGTTCTTACTTTCCATATATTGCATGATTCACACACAAGCCAACACATAGGGGATAACTAAATCACTCTGAGGCCATCTTCAAAATATTGGATATGTAGGTAGTGATAATTAATATAGGGCTATTTGGGGTCATATTGAAACTATGTTACCACTACTCCATTTTCCCCTAAGGTCACTATGAAGATGAACTAGGGATTTGTAATTTCATGAGGAGCAATAGCCCATGACCCAAATTTGAATACACTAGAGCAAAGGAGAAGACAAACCTAAAATAATTTAGGTGGTTTCATAATTTTCTAATAGGTATTCCATATAAGGCACCTAAATTAGGTTGAGACATTAGTATTGATGCAACTGTCCATGGCCGATGCTAGTATCTAAGGTCTAAAAGTAATCAAATTAGATTTTGGTGACTATTCTAGAATCCTTTTCTAATTTTATTCTTCCCTATTATATATCCATAATTATTTAATCATTAGAACCAAATAATTACATTACTTATTTTTAATTTCCATATCTAGCATAGTTTTCCCTACTCTTTTAGGCTTAACTCCATTTAATGAATTCAACATATGTTATATCTAAGTTTAGCATTTAATTGGACTATTATAGATTTGATCATCACCCTTGTGCATTATAACTTATATATTATCTACTGTATCTACCCAAGTAGGATCCTTATCTAATTTAGGGTTAAAAAAGAAACAAAAAATGATATAGGAGTAATATCATTGTTATGTAGGTTGATATCACTGAATACAGGAAGTGATCCTACCAAAACATAGAGTGTTCCCACTAATTTTTAGAAAACATAAAAATGTGTTTTATAAGGGAAAATAAGTGAAACTAAGAAAAAATCATCTAATTTTTAATTTAGAAGAGGATGGAACATTATTAAGAATATTGTGTTGTGTTGGTCCTATTAGGTGTGCTAAATGTAGATCATAGGTAGAAGAGAGGTTATTTCATTATTAATGATTCAAAACCAAAATAAAATAAAAAATATGACATATCAAGGCTTGGATTGGGTAAGGTCTAGGATAATGTAAACAAATAAAAATAATTAAAACAAAATCTATACCTTTCCAATGGATTCATTCTCTAAGATAGATTGTAAGCATGTTTATGCCTAGATTGTAGAGCTAGGAAAGTTTACCAATGTCACTTCATTATTTCAAAGATATCTCCCTTTATTTATTTATTGTTTGATTTATCAGTTTGAATAATATTTTATCTTCTTTTCTTGATATTTTCATAGTAAGTTTACACTAAAAATCTTGTTGAAGGTATAAGGTGAACCTTCTATTTATAGATTTATTACACTGATTTAGACTGTTGGATGGAAATAAAGATGAGTGCAAGAGATCATTCCAATTTGAGGTAATAAATATCATTAATATTTTAGGTTTGAGTATAATTTTACTAAGCATGAGTTTTTATTTTTAGATATTTCTTGCATTTATGTTAATAGTGACAACTTTTTGTGTGATTTCATGATGATGTCACAATTCATATATTTATTGAATATTTAAATATTAAATAATTATAAATTTTGACAAATTTTATGTATTTTCTACTTAACCATTTTATTTTATTTAATTGGATAATTAATATTTATTAGCTTTCATGTGATTTATGCAATATCAAAATTTGAATGTTTATTTGACCTAATTAATCCCAAAATGACTTGTGAAAATTCACAATTTGAATTGAGATGAATTAAGTGAAGTTGATTCTTGGATATGGTGAATTTACCTAATCAAGGATTCACTAATGGGTTTTATAATATGCATGTTAAATTCATAGGTAAATTTTGATGTTTTAATGATTTCTAATATGATTTACATATTTACATAGAAAGTCATTCTGATTGCAAATTTGACACGAGAATGATGAATTTGGATTGTCTATAGATACCTTTTTGATAATATTTATAGATAAGTGTTCCAAAAAATAATCCAAAATAGGTTTGAATGATTTATTGGTAAATAATATAACCACTTTAGAGAATAGTCTTTAAAGCTCCTTGGAAATAGCTGAGTCAAAAGTGTATCATTGGAGGCTTAATTAAGAAATACTACATAGAAATATCAAATATGTTGTTTAGGTTCACCCTTGACATCATAAAATGTGACCTTAGGCACAAAAAATTAGTTGAAAATGGGTAAAAATATATATTAGGTTCAAGAGGGTTATGTAACACATTTGGTGTCAATACCATAAGGTGACTTCATAGATTTTTTCCCCAATATTAGTAACCTTAGCTTATAAAATTTAGATATGTGGGGTATCTAGGGTTAAGGGGATAGATTAGATTTTAGAAAAGGGTGGTGAATTAACCTAATGAGTAAGAAAATACAATATAAAATTTATACAAATGATATTCCTAATTTACACAACTGAGATTACTAAAAATAATAAGGTATACATATTGATAGATATTGTAATGAATTGGAAATACATGATACATAGTTGGGTTACTATGCACATGTAGGTATGACATGAAATATAATTAAAGTGGGATAGAATATGATATTGGAACACTCTTCAAATTATAATTAAAAATATTTTTATTGACTCATACACTTGCATCAAATCTAGATAATTATGTTGATACATGTGTCTAACCTTGTCATAGGTGTCCTATATGAAATAATGACTGGATCAGGATGAAACAAATTGGAGTGTTTTATATTTTTTTTGTATTTATTATATATTTTTTAGATCATGCAAATAGGAGTTTTTCCGTTTAAAATTATTAAACACTATCTCTTCACCCTCATAGTGACTATGGGAAAATGGGTTAGTAGGCTCATAATGTCAAGATGTCCCAAGGATCCCTTTGTTAATGGGCACTACCTACATATCCAATAATTTTAAGAGACTCAGACCTATGTATTTCTCCAATATATTTTTTCTTGTGTGTGCATAAGGATGAAATGTGTGATAAGAAAAGACATGCAGTAACCTGGCTTATAACCTTGCAGATATGTCTCATGGGTTGTGCTTTGAATTCTTCAAGCCTCTAGAAATATTTATCTTATGAATGATGCATAAATAGGAATGAATAGGGTAGGTTTTATCAATTGAATTTTTTATTGAGTGTTTATTAGTATGTTTCCTTGTGAGTTGTATTTGATTTCTAGGTGTTTTAAAGGTGATGAATGAATGAGGGTTGATATTTTATATATACTAATCTATTTTTAAAATATCTTACATTAAATCACTCAAGAAAACCTTTAATATACATTTATTTTTTCAAATTAGATGAATTTTGGAAATATATTATTTTTAGGAAAATTGGACACTTGCATCAACACATGTGTTTATATGGGATCCAAGTGTTTATGTGGGATGCAAGTGTCTAGGAAACTAGAAAATAGGTATAGGTTCAAAACTAGTAGTGAATGATAATAATAAGGTTTAGAGATTTTTGCATAGTATAGAAGTCCTGGTCATTAGAATATCAATAGTTAGACTAAAATATAAATAATTAAGCATGTATACTGAACATTAGCATTTTGGTATGGATGGGTTTGTAATTAAAAGTTACAACCATGATAGGTGTTTGCCAAGTGTACAAAACTAAGGTACTATATAAATATTATTTTAGTATCTACATATCACTATTTTTTTAAAATATTATAACTATGAAGTTAAGTTATAATATTTATAACTTATAAATAAAAATAATTATAAATTAATTAAATTTTCAAAGTCAATTAACTTATAACTATAACTAACTAAAGTTAGTTGTAACTTAAAAACATAACCAATTTAAGTGAAGATTGATTTATAATGAGATTGAAGACACAAAACAAAAGGTGATAAACTCATAGGTATTAAGCTATCTTCAAGTTTTTAAAGCTTTTATTTCTTTCCTATTTTTTGTAAGTATCTTTGAGATTCAATAATCACTTGCAGATAGACCAAATAATACTTTCTCTGATGATGAAGTAATATTATTGAATAATGTAAGTATATCCAAGCTTTTTGATTTATTTATAACTAATTTATTGAAGATTATTAAGTATTAATGTCAATGAATATTACATATATGTATTCATATGCACATAAATTCATGTATGTTTCTTGAATAATGATGAAAACATCTCATTTTGTGATATATTGTTAATCTATCAATTGTATAGTGATTTTATTTTATTTTATTTTTTTTAAATATTTTGTTTTTAATCAAACTAATTTATTAGTTTCTCAATAAAGTTTGTCTTTTCATACAACCCCTAAGTAGATTATTTTTCAAATTATTGAACTCTTATTTTATTTAGTTGTTTAGTTTTCTTATCTACTTGGTTAGTTAGATTTATTTTACTATTTAGATAGTCCTTGGATTAGTTGTTCTTACTTTATTAATATTAGCTTTATGTTGTTATTTTATTTTTCTTATGTCCTAGTTTACTTTAGATTAATTATTTTAATAGTTTTTTATTTAATATTTAATATTTT
The DNA here is from genome assembly GCA_037957365.1 of Torreya grandis. Classification (NCBI taxonomy): domain Eukaryota; kingdom Viridiplantae; phylum Streptophyta; class Pinopsida; order Cupressales; family Taxaceae; genus Torreya; species Torreya grandis. Next base: position 641,124 of record JARHVA010002362.1, on the reverse strand, counting down.
TTATTTCACTATTTAAAGTTGGTTTCTTGCTTTCATTGCTTATTTTAATTAATCTTAGTTATTTATTGATTTTAATCTTTAATTAATCTTCACTCACTTTAGTTTTATTGTTATAGCTTTAGTATATATATTTTAATTTTTAATTCTGTTGTAATTAAATTATAGATCTATTTGGTAGTATTTTTAGATTAGTGTTAGTTTCTCTTTACTTTAGTTGTTTAGTTAATAGATTAATGTTAATCTTTATATCCATTTCCTTATTTGATTTCTATTTCTATTTATTTTATTTCTCTTTTAGTTTTTAGAAATATATCTATTTTAGTTTGTTTTAGTTGTTGTGGCATTGAAGTTAACAAAAAAGATACATTATTAAATATTAATGGATCCTAGATATTTACTTCAAGATAGTGCCTCTCTTATAGGCTTTAATTTGTTGGATAGGTTAGATTATACATATTATTTATATATTGATAGAAGTATATTGATTTCTAACTATAACGATGATTAATTCATTATGTATTATGATGATTTATTCCTAGAACTATTAAAAATATATATATGCATAGATTAAGATCAACATTTTCTCCATATATCCCCTATGATTAAAATGTTTGATTCCATCTTGACCTTCATGATAGGCAAAAGGGTTGATTCATTGATGTGACATTTTCAACATCAAATAATTTATTGAATCTACTAGGGAACCTTTAAATAAAGTTTATTTCTTTATAGATTATCCATTATTTTCTTCAATGATTCACATTACTTAAATTGATCATCAACTTTTCAATTCATAGTTATTATAAATGGTCACCCATTTTTTTATTTTAGTTTAGTGATTGTTTCTTGTTCGATTATTTTAATGATGAATGGGTTCACTTGAGTATGGATTTATGTAAAAACATTAATCAAAATATAATAACCTAGTATATACTTTCTTATTAAGAAAATAAATCCATAGCATAATATTTATTGAGTTTTATTTATAAATTAAATTAAATCCATGTTTCTTTCAAACCAAATGGTAAGATTTTATTTCTCTATTAGAAGAATAATCCTTGATAGTTTTATTTTTCTTTGAGAAAATTGGTATTGTTGATTTTATCTTAGCCTTGAGATTTGGTCACATTCTAATATAATTTATTAAAAAAAATAAAAAATCTCATTCAATCATGATTTGTTCAAATGTAAAATTTTATTTGTTTTAATATTAAATTTGGAACATAAATTTCCTAAATATTTTTATTTATTTTTGTCTATGACAAAATCATGGCATTGAATACTGAAAAATGACTCTTAAGAATTAGAATACAAGTCAAACTATTCATTGGAATATTTTGGTTTAAAACATAATACTGATTTTTCATGAGATTCAAGAATATTTTGGTTTTGTTATTTTATGTTACTTCTTTTCTTTCATTTTATTTTGTGTGTAAAAATCTTGTTAGTAACTATGAGGTTTTCATCATAATTAAGGAGAAAACAATATTTCTACATATTAATGTAAGTATTTCTTTATCAAATGTTTTAATACTTTGTTAAAAATTTGATTAATCTTTTATAAAGAAATGCATAGTAAATATTCTAATGTTATAAACATTACTTAATTTTAGAATTGATATTCTACGCTAGTGTATTTATTTTTCATTTATCCCAAACTACCATGTTTTAATATATTCTATTATCCATGCCCAGTAGCTGAACACCTTATCCCTTGTAAAATATTTTAAGGGGTTCTTAAACATATAATTAGTAAACAAGTAGCTTAGATCACACTCTTAATTCTTTGAAATTCAAAATTTTGATTACAACCCAATTTTAAAAGTGAAACTAAGGGTTACCAATGTTATATCAAATTTTAGTGGAGATAGCACCTAAGGTTGGAGTTTCCATTGGTAGGTAATCCTTCATATTAAATTATTCCATATGATGGCCTAATCCATAAAATTTAAAACTTATAGTGGGTCAAATTTGTTTACATTATTTTAATATTTTTTCATGTGTGTGATTTTATGTGACATGATGTAATGTTGATTGAAATGAACAATCATAACATTTTAAGTGAATCTTCATAACATAAGTATTTATTAAATTGTCACAAAATAACATTTCATTTATTTAGAATTACAATGATTGTCTATTCAAAAAATTATGAAAACATTGATTATGTAATTACATTGGTGATGTTTGGTTTCACTTGAGTTTGATCATGATATACCTTTCATGACTTGATGATGTTCTTGCATTGTGACTCTATCCTACATCCATATGAATCAAATGCCATTAGCATGAATAAAAATATACAAGTGATTCTCAATATTTTAGGCTTTGTGTTATTCATGGATGTAAATTTCAAGGAAATGTGGATTTGTTTGAATTTAGTTGGAAATTGGTAATAGAAGACAACATTGGTAACATTATTAACACTTTATAATTGGTTTTTATTACCTAAAGTTTTGATTTAAACTATAATAGATGTTGATACTATCATGGTTATTGATATGAAGGTGATCATTTTACATATATTGGAAAAGACCTAAGTTTCATTTGTCATATATTTAATTCAATGCCTAGAGTTCTATTCAGAATACAAGGTCATGTTGGCATTCAAGTTTGAGTAAATGTATTAATGAGAGCATTATTTTAAAGAATTTATTTGAAAATACTTCAAAGTTAAGGCACAAATATAATTGATATTTGGATGACTAAAGGTGATTTAGGTATTAAATTTTTTCCTTACATCATTTTAATTATTGGTGGTAGTGGTTAGCTAAGTGGGAAACTTAGTAATGTTTGTGTCTTTATTCAAGTTTAGTTGTCATTGATTTGGTGAAGGTTTTTGGTGGTTGTATTGGCCAAGTGTAACATACACTAGATTAGTGGACATGTACCCTAATTGAATTCATTGCTCACCTTAGACGTTACTCCATCATAAAGTTTTTAGTTTTCATTTTTTAAAATTCATTCGATCAATCTTATTGTGGAAGCATCACCCTGATAGTTTAATTTTTAAAGGCAAATTGGAGGAATTATAGTTTGAAAATTCTCTCATTGGGTACAATCTCTTGGGTGGTAGGTATGATTTTATTTTGGTTGGTTTATTTTTGTTAAGGAGAGTACATCCATATAATATAAACCATGGTGGAAATTAATTTTTTACATGAAGTTATTTTGTATAAAACATTTTTTAATTCATAACATATTTTCTTGTGGTTCAAATCTCATAGAGTATTTTGATATCAAGATGAGTTTTTGATGCATTTTGAGGATATATGATATAGTTTTTTATTTTCAAGAAAACATTATTTTTAACTATGAAAAGATGGAAATTGGTTACATTTATGCATAAAAATTAATATGCAAGTTCTATGAATGGATTTGATCCTTGTCATGCATGTTTTGTTTTCTTTTGGTTTCCTTTGAAAGATTAATTTTTTTTATTATCATATGAAATGCATTTTGATTGAAGTCAAAAGAATTATTTACTAATTCAAATTTACCATGCATGTTACTTATATTCTAAATAATGGTTTTGTAAGTATTCAACCATGCACATGTGATTATATTCAAAATGTTGTTATTAATATACATTATATTTAAATGGATTCACATGGTCTTGACATCTATCTTTACTTCAATATTTTCTTATCATAATATTATTAGAGAAATGAATGACAATTTATATGTATAGTCTTGAATATATGTTACTTGGTCTTTTACATAAAATCATGTTGTACAGCATTTATTTATACTATGCATGTAAGTTGTCATTTGATAATGTTTTGGGTGTGAATTTTTTTTGAAGATCATTTTTAACTTCCCTTCTCATTCAGTTTTGTATTGGTTACAAGCTCAAATTTTATGGTGTTTATTATGAAATTATATCACATATAGTTTCAATGGTGTAAAATACTGTATAAGGTTCATAGTTGTATTTTGTTTTCAATTTATGCATATGCAAACAATTGTGTAAATGTTCATTTTATGACATTTTGACTAGTTTGGGGTAATATTAGTGGATGGATGTTATATTTTTGCATAAAATTTTGATATTAGATCAAATAAATGTGTTTTATTCCATTAAATGGATAAAGATGATCTTTTGATTGAATTTGGATGGATTACTTATTTATGCAAAAATTTATTTCTTTGAAAATAAACTTTTGTCTCACAGTTATCTACATTGATTGATAAATGCAAAGTTATAATAATATGGTGTATTTGATACATGTAAGTATTTCATATTAGTAAAATTAAATAGGGTTTTAAGATATTCTTGGATATTACTTATATTTTTATTTGAAAATAACATCTTGTATGTTTTTATTTGAAATGGTGGAATGGTCTTTTGTAGATATATATTTGTAGTCAAAGATGCTTATTTATTTTTTAGTAATTTGTGTACATTTTGCATTATCCTTAAGGTATTTTAGAATTACAACATAATTTTTAATTTTTTATCAATTTTATGAATGATATGAAAATGATGAATCTATGGCTATCTTTGATACTTTTGTGGTAACATTGCTGCATGAAATAAAGTTGTCTTACTTAAGTTCTTATAAATTTTAAATTCATGTCAAGATGTACCATAGATTCTTGATATTTTTGAATGAATCTATGTGGAAGAAATAGTGCATAATAAAGTGATAATAATCCTTCCATAGTAGCCATCATTAAAGGCCCTTTCATGTCTGTAGGGTTGCCAATACCTTTTATAGGCTATTTTACTAAGGAACCTATGTATCCATTCACTTTGAAATAAATGACCCCAATTCATATAATTTATAATATAATATCCCATATTCTTCCTTTAATATGTGTGGTAATATCTTCCATAGAGGTCTGAGGTGATCCACTTCAAGATATCATTATTTTGTATGAGGTGTTCCAAGTGAATATTCCCAACATATGTACTTAGCTCTTGATTTAATACTTGATAATAACTTTGTATTTAATTGTGATGAATTTTTATAAGATTAATCCTAACCTTTTAGATCCAAATTCCACTCTTTCAATTATGTCTATATCTCTTTCACATTTTCGTAAAACATGCATATTCAAGTAGAAACCATGTTGGTATATCTACAACCCAAAAAATGATGACACTAATCCTAAAAAATGGCAAACATGAGATTGATGATGGTGGTGGTGGTACAAAATTGGTTTAATTACCTATTACATCATTGGAAAACAAAGAGTACCAAATTGATAAAGGATCCCATTTTATAAATTTAATTTTAGATCATGGTTAAGATTGATAGTACTTTCAATATAATGTTTGACTCAATAGTATTTTTTTTTTAGATGCATGCCATGGACATGTTTGTTTTATTTGAACTCTAAATTCTTCATATTGGATTTTAGTACTTTTGAGATAGTTATAGTTTGAAAAAACTTTTTAGTTTTGATATTATAGTAGTTGCTCATATATTAATTCAATGTTTTGATGATCAAGCTATGTTTGGTAGTGAGAGTTTGGTTGCTCATGTAGTAGTACTTGCCTAGATTTTTGCTTGTTTGACTTTTGATCATATGATATTTAATTAAGAAATGTAATGTTAATTTATGGATTATAATGTTAGATTTTTTATATCATTTGAAATAAACATTTATTGTTCACTTCATTTATATACATGTAAATAATTATTTAATGATGTTTGAAAAGTCAAGGGCCCCCACCCATTAGAAAATATTAAGTTGGTCTATATTATTTAATTTAATCTCGATAACTTTGTTTTAAAGTTTTAAATATAAATTTAAGTTGTAAGATTTATAAATTATAAGTAAAACTAATTTTAAATTAATTGAATTTTAAATTTCAATTAACTTATAATTATAACTAATTAAAGTTAATTTTTGATAAGTTCAGTAGGAAAAAGGGTCTTGAACCCTATAAAAAATATTCCCTATGGAAAAGAGGCTTCAGAAAAGCCATAAACAATACATTACCAACAGTTGAATAGTAGATAAAAAAAATTAAAAACACCATAGCAATAAATACAACAAGACCATTAAGGACTATCAATAGTCCCATAATTGGCCAAAAACTTGACCATATCCTTGTAATCACTGAGGCTTTCCACCCCCACATCCCTGACCTTGTCATCAAAGTATTTGACAACAACAAACACTAAAGCCACATGGTGAAGAGCCTTGGCATCACATTCTACCATCACCTACCATTTCTTATACATCTTATCCATCTTAAATTTGAACTCCATAATTTCATTCGCATTATTAACACATAATGAGTAGTTTCACTTCTTCTTCTTGTCACAAGCTTCAACAACAGCCTCCTCCATCTCCTCTGAGCTAGATTTGCTTAATTTAAAAAAATGGTTTGCTCCTTCCTTCTCATGAATAGATTTAGTAGGTGTTTCATCTTCTTCCTCCCCTATGGAATCCTCAAAAGACGCAAAGTCATTAAAAAATTCAATTCCTTTTGGGTGAATGGATGGGATTCTAGTAATACAAATGCATCTATAAACTCTTGTTCCACTAGGATTCTTAGAACCACCCCCATGATCACTCCCTCCTTATTTGGGTCCAGGGTCCAAATCTTTGAAAATCTCCTAAACCTAGCCAAAGTCCTCTTTCTCAATTCTAGCCTTCTTAGACACTTTACCCTCATCCTCCCCAATATTTCATTCCCTTTTATTGGGCAACATCGTATATACCTTAGTCTCTTAGATAGGGGTCATAAGTTTTCGACTAGATTTCTTTAGAGATTTTAGTTTGGAATCAGAGGTTGGGGTCCCAATTAGAATATCACAGTCCTTAATCTTAAGTCCCCCCTTCAGGTTTTTAGAGGATATTTTTGGTGTTTTAATGGATTTAATAACTTTACCTTTAACAACAGGAGATAGAGTCGATGGGTTATCCTTCAAAAATTAGGTTTTGGTGGGAATAAGGCCAAATGGAAGTGGTACAACCTCTGGATGAGGCCTTGGTGAATGGGAATGAGAGGGGAATTTTTAACATGGGATTTTTTAGCATGATAAATAGAGTTTTTTAGAGAGGAAAATAGGAAGAAGGGAAAAATGATATCCATTCTATTCCTAAAATGATTAAGGCAAAATGGTAATGGTAAAATACCTTAAATCTTCCTTTGAGCATGAATTATTTCATTATCATGAGGTAGATTTTCCCCCATGGCTTTGATAACTTCTCCCTTTCAAACCCACCATGAAGCTTCATAGAAAATTCTTCTTCTAAATAAAATTTCCATATTTTCTAGGTCTAACACCATACTATGTCTACAATGTTTTCTACCTTTTATGGGGATCTATGTGGCTTGCCCCATCACTTATTCTAAGAGTTCAAAACCAATGCCCCCTAGATAGACTTGTATAGAATCTTCCTCCCAGGAATCCACAAATTAGTGAGATAGATTTTCATCATGTCCATTCATAACCTCAAGGAAATAAGCCACATTTCCTTCCTATATATTATGCCAGACCATAGGATCCTAGTGGAATTCCTTAGGAGAGCTCAGCTCAATCTTAATAATGTCACCTTCCATTTTTAAACCCTAAAAATTATACAACTAGAGAAAAAGATTAAAGGGATTGAAGGATCATTTAGAAATATACCTTATAGTATTAATCATCCCCTCAAAATACTTCCAATAGCTTTTAGGCCAAAAATATATATAAATGATAGCGTAATAATTTGAGAGATTAGCATTACATTTGCCATCCTGGTTATCATCCTTGGAGAAGATCCACACTCACCAACTTAATTTAAAATGATGATCACATGAGATGAGGATTGTGGGGAAATGATTATTCTCATGCCATCTTATCTTTTGATCATCATGCCCAACCATCATGTGCCATCTCATACTCCTCGTTAACCAACTTGTCCACTTATTAACCTGATTGGTAGTCTTTTGCCTCATCAACATCATTTCAATCTAGGTTGTCATCTGATATATCTATCTACCAATGTCTTGTTTACTTAGATTTATAATAAGCCCTTCATTTATACATGTATTTCTCACATCCCTTCCATACATCGTAGGCATCTTAATGAGTCTCCTAGTCATCTCCCCTCTTTTCTTATCCTTAGTCCCACTCTAATCAAATTGGAAAATTAAAATATTATTCCTACCATACTGAGTTTAAAATTCAAAATTTCTAGATTCCTCAACAAACTTATTACCTTTCCATAATAAATATCCACCTCCACTAATCTAGAGAGTGCTAATGACAAGGAACCCATAAAAAATAATTTATGCATGTGCTTCCATCCTTATTAATAAGATTCTAAATCTCAAGAGGCAACTTAGACACAAGCCTCCAACATTGCCAAACACTACTATTATTTCTCAAATTTGTCATAGCATCTACAATAGCACTACCTTCCCTATATATATGAGAAATAGTATAATCCTCCAAATCATTAAGGAACAACTAGATATTTACAATAATATCTATCAAATTCTAACCTATACTCGTATATCTTGAGGTAGCATTCACTATAAGCTATGAATTCCCTTCCACAAGAAGATGTCAAATGTTCAAGGAGATAACAAGTTTAAAACCCTATAGCATGGATAAAGATTAAAACTCATTATCACTTTTAATACTAATTCCCCTAGTATAAGTAGCTATAAACATTCTTGAATCAGATCTAATTATGCCTCCTTTACTAACCACCCCTGGATTCCCTTTTGCTACCCCATCAAATTTCAGCTTAAACCAATATTTTTGAAGCATAGTCCATTTAATTCTAGTCCTATCTATCTTTTTGGAATTGTCAACTTGATAGATATTTGGATTAACAGTCCATTATTTCAATAGTCTATGATATTCCTCTCTAATTAGGTTTTCAATAGCTTTAAATTTGCAAGAATTGATATTATCCACCAATTATTTAGAAAAACTTTGAAACACCTCCAAGGGGGTTTTATACTTTTCCCCAAAAATTCTATTATTTTGCTCTTTCCACAAATTCCAAGCTAGGTGAGGGGGAATTCATACCCATAGTTATTTAATAATTAGAGAAGTAGGTCAGAAAAGGGGTCTCTAATCTCTGACCAAGGCCATTACCCTATCACTAAAAACCTAGCTCAAATTCAATCTCTACATAATAAGACTCAATATATCCCAACTAAATTTACATTATGAAAGAAGGTGGATGACATTTTCTTCTTCTTCACCACAAATAATACACCTATTAAGAATTTGAAAACCTCTCTTCTTTAAGTTATCAAGAGTCAGGATTTTATTATGAACTAGGGCCCACCAAAGGAAGTTGATTTTAAAGTTTAGGCAACCAAAATTTTCCTCATAATCTATCTTCTTTAGGTTCTAATAGTAGTCCATATGCACTTTTCATACTAAACAAGCCTTTTCCATCCTTATCTCAAATCATCTGGTCTTGTTTAGGAAATAGGGACAATTTATAGTCAGTCAAATCCTTATATAGATGAACAACCATCTCTTTATCCTCATCTTGATCAGTTACACAATCCATGACACTCTTCCAATTCCTAATACCCTCATTCCTACTAATATAATTAATCACTTTATCACCAAATAATTTATAAGATCTATACATTAATCTACCATAACCCATATATTTGTGGGTTAGGTCCTTCAACCATCTATCCTCATAGAATTTGGCATTCCTACCATCCACAATATTCCATTTGATACCTATATGAAGAAGGCCCCAAGTTTTGAGAGTTCCATTCCAGATGGTAGAACCTTCAGGAAGTATAATATTAGTTAGTAATTTGTAGCCTATATCCCCATTGAGATATTTGGTATTCATGATATCACCCCAATCCTTATTACCTTGAATGAGGTTCCACCCTATCTTTATCATGAGGGCCTTATTAATGAGATAAATCCTTCCCAAGTCCAAACCCCTTAGAATTTAGGATTACAAACCTTCTTCTAACTAACTAACATAATTATCCTCTTATCCTCCACTCCAAACTAGAGAAATGTTTTACGAATTCACTCAATATTTTTAGCTATATATCTTGGGATTTTAAAAAGACATAGGAAGTAATTAGGTATGCCTTGTAAGTATGCTTTGAGGAGTTGAAATTTCCTTCCTTAACTCAACAAAGCTCCCTTCTGACCAACCAACTTTCTCCACATTCTTTCAATAATCATATTCTAATAGTTAGATGTGACTTTAGTGACCATGATTAGAAGGCCAAGGTAAGTAGTAGGAAGTCTTGAACTAGAGTATCCTAAAGCTCTGGTATTTTTTTACTATAAATCCTCTTGTGTTTTTAGAAAATAGATGTGGCTTTTTATCAAAGTTAATACTCTACATAGAGGCTTCTTCATAGACATTGAGTAGTCTTTTCCATCTACTAGCCTTAACCACTGAAGCAATACTAAACAAAATAATATTATCAACAAATTTTTGGATGACCGATGGTTAGATAATAAAATTAGGCTTAATACCCCTAAGACATACTTGTACCAACAAATTATAGTAATTTCTACACATCACCTCTATCATAAAAATGAATAGATAGGGGGAAAGAGGGTCTCCTTATCTGAGGCCTCTCCCTGAGGGGAAAAAACCTTTAGGGAAACCACTGACCAATACAAAGAATCTAACTGTGGAAATGCACTCCCTCACTAGGTTGATTAGTCAGTCTTGAAAACCAAATTTTCCAAACACCCTAGTCAATAAATACTAATTAACTCTATCATATTCTTTGTAAATGTACAATTTAAATATCATACCTAGGGTTCTAATTTTGGAGATAGAATGAATGATCTCGTGATTGGTGATAACCACATCAAGAATTTGCCTATGTAGAGAAAAACCTTTTTGGTTAGAAGTAATGAGTTTATCGAAGAGAGGTTATGAATGAGAGATCAAAATCTTGGTGAAGATTTTATACACTGTATTATAGAGATTGATTGGTCTAAAGTTCATCATAAAGGTAGATTCCATCTTCTTCAAAATTAAGGCTATAAAAGTGTTGTTCAACTATTGTAGGAGTTTACTAGTCTAAAAGAAGTCCTTGGTAGCATTAGTGACATCCTTCCCTATGACATCCCAAAAGGTTTAGAAGAATACTAGGGGAACCCATCTGGGCCTAGAGCTTTGAATGCTTCCATAGAAAAAAAACACACCCTAACTTCCTTTTTTATAATTGATTTAGTCAAAAGGTTGTTATCTTCATTAGATAATATAATAGGAATGGAATCTAGAAGGGACTCATAATCTCCTATTATAACATTAACATGATTAGTAGCTAAGAGAGACTCAAATTAGTTGGAAGCTAACCTCCCAATTTCTTTATCATCCTCTACCACATTTCCATTCTCATCCTTAAGTCTACTAATATAGTTTATTTTCCTATGCCTTAGAGTAGACTAATGGAAAAAAATATGTATTCCTATCCCCTTATTTTAGCCATTGGACCCTAGAATTTTGTTTCCAATAAATATCTTCCTCCTTCAAAGTCACTATCCAATCTTTAGAGAGAGAGAGAGAGAGTTGTCTAAGTCTTAAATTTCCTCTAATAAATTCCCTTGATCCATTCTAGATTAAAATTCTAAAAGTTGAATCATAATGTTTTTCTTCCTTATTAGTATATTCCTAATAGTATACTTATTCCAACCCTTAACCTTATTTCTAATAGTAGCTAATTTTTGAGCCAATCTATACATTGTCGACCCTTAGATAGGGATATTCCACCATCCAAATAGAAAATCTCTAAAATCTAGATGGAGAGCTCACATAATTTCAAAATGAAAGGGGAAGGGTCCTTTGCCATTCTTTTCTTTCCAATTTAGCATTAGAGGGTTATGATCTAAACCCACTCAAGGAAGAGCTACTAGATTAATAAGGTTGGCTATGGTCCAATTAGAATATATTAAGAATTTGTCAATCTTAACCTGAATAAGATTACTTCCTTATCTTATGTTAGACCAAGTAAAAGAATGTCCCTCCAGATTAACATCCATAAGGATAGTACTGGTTGAGAACTTTGCTAGATCTATCATGTTGCTATAATAATTTATCTAACCCCCCATTTTATCATATGGATAAAGGGGGGAGTTCAGATCCCTCAACATCATCCAATTGGTTCTCTTGGCATTTTTAATCATATCTGATAGATTATCCCATACCTTATTTCTTTTAATGCACATATTTAGGGTATATACATTGACCAAGGACCACTAGATAAAATTGTATTGAAAAGATATTTACATATAATTCATGGAGTAGGACACCACCTTCCCTTGAAAATTATGACTCCATAAAGTGGATATACCTCTTGAAGCTCCTTGAGCTCAACTAATGGCATAATTAACATTGGGCCAAATGTTTCTAATCATTAATTTGAAGTTCTCCTTAGTCATCTTGACTTCTTGAAGTAAAAAAATATCTACCTTATTGTCAAAAATGTAGTTCCTAACAAGCAACTACTTATGAGGGTTATTAAGACCTTAGATATTCCATAAGACTATCTTCATTTTTTGGTTCTCTTAGGGGAAGCCACCAAGGTGGTCTACCTTCCCTTAGAAATTTCCTTCCTGATCTCTCTCTATCTTTTTTACATGACTGAATGTCTTCCCATACTATTATCTCCACCCACACCCACTATCTTTCTACTATCTCCCTTCCCTTTCTTCTTCGTAGTGGACCTATGCTCCAGGTCCTCCATACTCTTGCAAGTGGATAGACCTAGGGATGGGGAGAAAATTTTATCTAAAGTAATTATTCCCAATTTGAAACCACCCCTTATTACTTTAGGGTTATGAATGTCCTAGGCAGTTCTCATCAAAGTCTTCTCTATCATTTGAGATTCTGAAGACTGGACTAGCTCACCCTCTTCCCTTTCTTCAATTCTACCATTCAGGTCTTCCACCTGATTAATAAAGCTTTCATTAATAATTATTTCCTTTGAGCCTTGATTCACCTTATTAGAGGTAATTCCATGAAAATATCCTAAAGGCATGACATCCTCCTTCTCTTTCAACCTCTAACGAATATCTTCCATCGATCATCCACCTCATGATTCTTTCTCAAACAAACTAGAGGGGAATCCACAATTTTAAGGATATCTTCCTTAAAGGGGTAGTCCTCTGAAGCCTCTACTAGATCCTCCTATATCTCCTTCTAAAGTGGGGGATGTTTTGGGGCCCTACACTGGATAAATACATGACCCAATTTCATACATTTCCAATAAAAGACTATAGAATTCGCATAGAGAATACTCTAGTTCCACTTCCCATATTTGGATTTTAGAATGATGGAGGTGGGGAGTGTTTTGAGAATGCCTAAATTAACATAGAATATAACATAAAATAATATTTACTTATATTTATTAACTTTTTCAATAGTCACATACTCTCTAAAGGAGTTACCTATCCAAGAAAATATTTCCTCATCCCAAAACTCTAATGGGAGGCCTAAGAGCCTGACCTAAATAGGAGCTAATTTGTTAATATATACTTTCAGATCAAAACCATGTTTCCATTTACACAAAGATAGAGAATGATTATCATATAACCATGGGCCTCCATCCAAGATTGACAACAGATCCTCTTGAGTAGTAAACTTAAATAGAAACAATCCACCCACCATAACACTAGCTGAGATGCTTCCCTTTAGAGCCCATTTGGTAGCCACCCATCTTCTCACCAAGTCAATATTGGGTTTTAAAGTGAATAATATACCCATAAGTGTGTTTTCCATGGATGATACCACCCTTAAAATGGTTTTATATAGTATTTTAAGAACCTTAGTGCCCTCATATTCAATAGTATCGAGGCACTCATTGAATAAAAATCATCACTGTGAGCAATGCCCACAAGGGCCTCCTTCCATATTTTATATCCAAGATATAAGGGTAGAGTCACATGCTCAACATGATTACCCATGTTAGGAATAAAATCTCTAGGTACAAGAGGGGGATCTAGTTCATGGCCCACAAAGACTGTCTCCATCCATTCTCACCCAAAACCAGATTAAAAAAAGCTATAAAGTTGTAAAGTGAAGTCCCAAATTTTATTAAGAATAAGTTTTTAACTAATTAAATTTAGTTTCAATTTTAAAACATAACCCTTTTCAATTAATATTTTTTTATAAAGAGATTTAAGACATATAAAATGGGGATAAATTGATGGTATTAATAAATATTCAAGTTTTCAAAACTTCTATCTCTTTCTTCTTCTATGTAAGAATATCTAGGATTGAATGATCATTTGAAAATATAACAAATAATACTTTCTCTGATGGTGAAGTAATCTACTTGAATAACATAGGTATATCTATTTTTTTTACTTATTTAAAATTTATTATATAAATATTATCAAGTATTAATTTCATTTATGATTGAAAATATGCAGTCATATGTGAATAAATTCACAAACTTTTCCTGAATAATGATGAAAACATCATATTTTGCAACATATTGTTAATCTATCAATTGTATAGTGATATTTTGTTGAATATTTTATTTGTAATGAGACTTATTTCATAGTTTATCAATAAGTTTTTATCTTTTCATATCACCTAGGTCAATTTTTTTCAAAGTCTCGCGCTTATTTTATTAAGTTGTGTAGTTTGATTCTTTACTTTATAAATTAGATTTATTTTCATATTTATATAGTTCTTAGATTAATTATTCTATCTTTATTAGTATTAATTTTATTTTACTATTTTATTTAAGTTTATTAATTCTTATTTTACATTAGATTAATTGTTTAAGTAGTTTTTTGTATTTAATACTGTTTATCTATTATTTCACTAATTGTATTTTTTTCTTTCTTTCATTACATATTTTACCTAATTTTAATTCTTTATTACTTTTAATCTTTAATAAATATTCACTCGATTTAGTTTTGTTATTATAACTTGTGTGTGTGTGTGTGTGTGTGTATAATTTTATTGTAGTTTTGTTATAGATGTATTTTCATTATTATTAAATTAGTGTTATTATTTATTTTATTTATAGTTGTCTAGTTGATAGATTAATATTTGTATTTGTTTCCATTTCCTTGTTTGGTTTCCATTTTTGTTTCTTTTATTTCTGTTTCAAATTTTTGCATAATTTCTCTTAGTTTGTTTTAATTATTGTAGCATTGAAGCTGATAATAAAGGTGCAATATTGGATATTAACATATTAGAGATATTTACTTCAAGATATTATCTCTCTCATAGACTTTACTCTATTAGATAATCTAGATTACATCTATTAGATCTAATTCTGATTTACACATTGAAAGAAGTAAATTGATTTATAAATATAATAATGTTTGATTCATTATGTGTTATGCTTATTTATTCCTATAACTATTTAAAACCTATATTCACATCTTAGGATCAACATTTGATCTGCATATCCCCTAAGATTAAATTGGTATAATTCTATTTTGACCTTTATGATAGGAAAAAAAGTTGATTTGTTGACATGATATCTTTTGTTGTCAATAGGCCTAAACTACACTTTGTTCTATTCTTTGAAATATTCTCCATTTAACAAACACATTAAGGGAATCAATATTTCCCATAAATATTTCTTCAACCTATTCATCATGCCTCATAGAAACATTGTCCAATTATTAAACATTGTTTGTATTCTTCTCATGGATTCCACTCACATTATGACCTCCCAAAGGCCCATTATGAAAATCCCCCATGTTTTTCCTCTCCTCACTCTTCTTTTATATTTTATTCTCCTTCCCATGTACATTATTCATCCATACTTTCTATGAGTGCATTAACTTACACTTCAACAACCTCTATTATTTTCTTCATGGAAACTTTTACTCCTCGTGGTCACCTTCTTATTTCAACTCTATTATTTCCTTTAATGAAAAATGTAGATTTTATTAATTATCCTCAACCCTTTTTCCATAGAAAAGATAAAATACAAATTTATGTGTTTCTTTCACAAAGGATGATTGTACCTCTTCCCACTTCTGAGACACCAAACAAAATTTCCCATCATCGTATAAGGGGTCTCTTTCCTCTAGTTTAAAAAATATCACATATATATCTTATTTCATGAGGATTAATTCATTTATAGGTTTTTAAAAAATTTCCTCCTCTTTTTTGAAATAAAATTTGGGATTATCACATGGAAACCTCAATATCTTGTTGTATTTCAAGGCAAATTTATCCTCACTCATTTCCTTCTCTTTGTTATTTCCTAAAATAGATTTGAGCTATTCAAATGGAAAATTACCTCTCATATTTAATTTCATGGAAAAAAAAATCTTATATTCTCTCTCAAGCCTCAAGACATGAAGCTTATTCTACCATTCTACTTGCATTCTTGGGTACACAACATGACCCATCAACATGGAAACCATATGTTTCCAATTCCTTACCTTATTATTTATTTGTTATTATCTCCTCTATTGGATAACTATATAATGATTAGCTAAAAATACACACAATATCATACTTGAAACCTTTAACTTCATGGGGTCTTCAATATTATCCTTTTAAAATAACATTTATAACTCCACTATCCATTTCAAAATGAATTATCAAACTTGATATCATAGATGATAAGCACTTATAGAGATTATTTTTTAATATGTCATTAATTGAAGAATTTTTTTCGGCTTAATAACACGTCAAATTAACCTCTACATCCTTACATATCAATTAAAATCCAACTCAAAAAAATTTCCATTGAATAAAATAGATAGATATATGTAGAATAGAGTTTTTAACATGGAAAAAGGTTCCCTTGATATAAATGGGATTTATTTAATGCTCACCATTATATATATTCCACCTTGTCATTGTGGTCTAACACATTCCATATGGTATACCATTAGCCATTAAAAAATGGGCCAATCTTGTAGCACCACTGTCAGTAGTATGGAGATGTGATTGTGTGTGGGTCAAGGTATTAAAAAATATAATGTTTAAACCCACAAAATATGTTTATATAAATCCTAAGATAATCCATAAACCATTCACATATATCTATTTAAAAAATTATAGTAATTTTATGCCATCAAAAAACATATCATATAAAAAAATGAAGACAGATCTAATTCTTTATGTCATTTAGATGATATATCTTAACCTAAACTCATGCTAATCTTGACCACCTTGTAATCACAAAATATAGTTTTGACAAGAACAAGTTCATGACATTGTAGCACTGTGTATAAGTTATTTACATGAAAAAAATATTTATGGAGAAAAAATTAAGGTCATTTTCAGAAAAAAAAATATATAAATTGAAACAAAAAATAGTATCATCACATTCATATAAAAACAAAGCTTCAAGTTTAACTTTCTTCACAATGATTGCATGCCAAATCTTCCACAAGTTGATATGGATCATTTTTTAAAGATAAGGATGATGAAGATATATTTAAAACTTCTAATAGTTTAAAAATGAATTCCAAGGTGTATGTATATCCTTTATCAATTTTAAAATTATCAACCCATGTGAATATGAGGTGGATTGGCACTTATTGAAGGACTCTCAATTAAAATAAGATAGTGACCCAAATACTGCTTAGTGGTTACCTCTAAGCCCAATCAAAATTTTTGCATATAACATGTTAAGAGAAATAAATATATTTCAAGGTTAAATTATGTTTTTTTAATGATACACCAAAATAATTATGTGGTAAATATAAAGTACTAGTTGAAACTAAAATATATTTAGTCATCTTTGGCTAGTCAACATTTTCTAGATGTTGCCTATGTTAATGTGTTGCATCCTGAGATTGAAATGTTTATTGATTATAAATTGAACAATAAATTGGTAAATATTTAGGGTTACATTGATAAATGGGGT
This sequence comes from Torreya grandis, assembly GCA_037957365.1. Classification (NCBI taxonomy): domain Eukaryota; kingdom Viridiplantae; phylum Streptophyta; class Pinopsida; order Cupressales; family Taxaceae; genus Torreya; species Torreya grandis. The sequence continues at coordinate 623,354 of JARHVA010002362.1, read as the reverse complement.
TGGAGTAAGAAATATAAAATGGTTAAATAGGATATTCAAAAAATCCAATCTATATGCAAGATTGTTATTTATGGGATCAATATTAATATTACATTGAGAACAAACTTGATTGATGATTTTAGAGAGAGGAAATTTATAGATATATTTTATCAGGAATTAGAGAATATTTTCCATGGCCAAATATGTGGATAAATTATAGTTAGGTTAGTATCAAGTTAAGGTAGAAGCTATAAATTCTTATATGTCATTTAAATAATTTAAAGAACTGGTTGTATTTTCATTATTTTTATAGTACTATGTTATTTAATAGATTTAAAAACAATTGTTACATATAAATATAATTATGTTATAAACCATTATTTATTGATTGAAAATATATTGAAAATATGTAGGTATCCTTTTGTTAAGATGCACTAACCTTAGTTATGATCAACTAAAATTGAGTAGTCATTTTAGTTGATATGTTTTCTATGCCCTTTTTTTCTTATTCCATGAGATTCAAAGAGCGACTATTACTTTCATTTTTCACTATTTTATTTACTTATTTTGTTTTTGTAATGAATAAATGGTCAAATCAACATATTCATATCATTCAATATTTTTTAACCATTATCATGTGATCAATAAGTAAGCTAAATTTAACCATTTTATTTAATAGTGTGTATGCTTTCTTGATATTATTATTTGTGATTGTTGGTAGGTATGTGTGAATTAGAATCAATAATAAAAGATGTATTCATTGATAATAAATACATCACAATAGGAAAAAATAACATATTAATATAATAATAATGAAAACATAGTAAATTATTTTAGAGATATAGTTAAAATTCTAGAATTTTGGGTTCCCTTGAGGATCCAAATGATTATGGAGACCTAGACCTCCGTTTGTGTCCAAGATGGCCCCTAATCCATTCAAAATTAAGACTTTGATCACCACAAGACTTGGAAGTTTATTTTTAATACATGGGCCTCTTACTTCATTTGCCTATTGAGGTATGTTCCTAGTGTTGATTTTAAGGCATTGATTTTATCATTGATGTCAAAGTTAAGTTGAATGTCCTTCATGTCAAAATTCATAATTGATTTCATGCTTGGTGAAGTGAGTGTGAAAAATAATCTTGGTATCTCTATTGAGAGAAAATTTTAAGGAAATCAAGTAATTTTTTTAGGATTAGTGATATGTCAAGATCATGTTTAAGATACAAGGGAAGCATCTTGATTGAGCTCTAAGTCCTGAGGAGCACACAAGGTAAGCACATGGGTCAACAAGTCCTTGTATTATATATGAGGTATTGAGACAAGAAAGTGATATGATAAATATCATAAGTCTATTGAGAGTATATTTATCTTCATAGGATCATGTCTTAATAATGATATCATTGAGATCTAGCTTGTATGTGTCCAAACTCTAAGTTCTAGGTATTTTGAGTATCCTAGTCTAGCTCTATGAAGAATATGTATGGATGATGAATAGTAAATATTTTTGATTTTGGTTAGTATAGGATTGATAAAATATCATAATATATGTTAAAATTGGGCAAGAGATGAATAATCTTACTGATGAGTTTCAAAGTCTAGTTTTGAGGCTTAATCTTTACTTGAAAGACCTAAAAAATGACATAGGTCTAGTAGCATGATGAGTTGAGCCATTTTATACCTATGTGAGAAATTTTTTAAGTATATTAGTAGGATATGAGATCACATGAAATTTGGATGGATTATTTAATATAGTTCAAAAGGTTTTAAGCTATGATCATAGTCTAAGTATGACTGGCAATATAAGGCCTAGTATGAAAAGTGACCTATAGTGGCCTAATGAGGGGTAAATATAATTTTTAAGGATTATATATATTTTTATAGAATTTATATAGGTGTGAGAAATAATTTTAACTATGTGTAATTTTTTTTAAGTCTATACCTTAAGGAGAAATCATGAAAACCTATGATAAGTTTCCTTGTGTGCACAGAATGGGGTGTTGCAGACCTGAGAAGAGATTTCTTGTACTCATTGTCATGTGAAAAATTTAAATGATATGATAATAACTTAATGGAATTTGGGGAAGTTCAATATATTTATTTTCTTTTAATTTGTTTTGAAGATGAGGGGCAATCCTTTATGAACAATTTCTAAGAAGTGAAACCAGTCAAAACCCTCTCAAAACCCTTATAATGACCTGATAAGATATATATATATATTTATAGATTATAATGGTAAATTTTAAATATTTTTATTTATTTAACAATTAAATTACTCTTAAATTTTTCCTAAGGTGTTTTTGGTTTTTCATGATAGTGAGTAGAAGATATAGGAAAACCCTTATTTTCAAAAATTTTGATGTATCAGGTAGGGTTGGCAAAATCAAAGCATGAAAATGGATGGAGGATGATGTTTGAGACTAATATTTTATGACCATTAAATTTTTTTATCAGGTTTTAGACAAATTTTTTTTTAAACTAGTCATGGAATTTAACCTATTATTAAACAAGCCTAATGAGTAAAATAATGAGAAAACTAGGTGAAAATGAGAATGAGATTAGGGATTGGTTGCAAAGGACAAGGTATGGATCCTAATGTATGGTAACATTATTAAATTAATATACCTCCTTTTCTATTATTGTATAATTTTTGATGATACATGTACTCAAGCCAAAATTTGTCATCAAATTGGTCTGTCTAACATAGTGAAGTCTATGTAGAGCGAAGTAGTGAGATTGGTCTATAAGACCAATATTTATATATGAAAATGAAATATATATTTTATATATGATATAAATATTATAAAGGTTTAAAAAAACACATTAAAATATCATATAATTATTCCCATAGGTGTTCTATGACTTGATTTTCTTGACTATGTTTTTGGTGCTATATGCAACTTTTTGAGTGTGTGTGAAAATGATGTTTATGAGTCATTTTTCACTAATTTGGAGGATAAAATCATATTTAAGATGTTATTAATGTCTCATAGGATAATTTTAATTTATTTTTCCTCATTTTAATTATATTTAAACTATTAAGAGTCCAATGTTTTTGACTATTTGTTGATAGTGTTTGGTCGTTCTGAGTAAACCATCTGCATGATTGTTTCTGAGACCTTTTGGCCTATTTGGTGAATACAAAATATATTTTTTAATTATATTAATTCATAAAAATAATATATATATATATATATATATATATATATATATATATATATATAATTTTATGTATGGGTTATGTGGAAAATTTGTGCATATGGTTCAAGTTTCAAGATTGACTTGTAGTGAGAAGGCCTATTGGCAAGTATACCTAATTGGATGGTTTAAGGAGTGAAAAGATAAAAATTATTTTGGAGACATAATGATATATTATTATGTGTATATTAAAAATAAATATTAATTTTTTCATCCATTGGTGAAATCTCAAAGTGTTCAAAGGAGGTCTAAGTGAAACATGTGCTTAAGGAAGGCTTAATTGCATTAGGTCTCTATTGGGCCTAATGGTGGTTTTAGACCTTAAGGGTAATGATTAAACAATGTAATGTTTGTTTCACTTGTGAAACGTGTGTATTTATATATTTAAATAATAATCCAAGTATTATGAGGTCCTTTTCTGACCAACATGGGTATGAGAAAGAATCAAGTAAAATTCAAGACCTAATAAGCCTATTTTGACTAGTTAGAATATTGAGCTATTGAGAAAAGGATATATAGTTTTTAAGAACATGTTAAGGGATTAGATATAATTAAATAAATTAGATTAATACTTCATGAGTATCTAACTATTATTTTATAGGTGTTGAGCAAGGTCATTTGACCTATTTCTACCAAAGAGAGGGTTAATTGACTGAGAAGACCCAATAGGTTATTTGAGAGAAAAAGAAGTGTGAGAAGAGAAAATAGAGGAGATAATATTAAATTGAGTAAGTAAAATGTATCTAAGGGTAATGATATATTCAAGGTATCTGTGTTTGTGATTTTTTTGGTAGGGGGTTGGATCTTCCTTGTAGGTTGAAGCTTGCTAAATACACTAGTTGAATTGGTATTTGACTAAGTGAGGGGTTGGAAATTCAAAAAAAGGTTGATTAATTGATTACATGATAGTATTACAAGTTGTGCATCAGTGGTTTTTATTCCCATATAGGTTTTAACACATATATCTCATGTCCTTATATTTTTTGCTTTCATAGATGCTTATGTGTGCATTAATTAATGTATGTAAGTGAATGAATGCATCATAAATATTAAGTGAAATTGGAAGATTTTTCTAATAATATTTATTCATGCTGATATTATTATTTTTAATTATAAAATTTGGTATTAGAGAAGGTCCTTTAAATGAGGTATTAAAACCTAAATGATATTCTAAACAAGATAAAATGGCTAGTCAAGCACAAGGTGGTTTTTCTACAAGCAAAGCTTCATTATTCAATGGATCCAATTATGAATTTTGAAGTGTTAGGATGAGGACATATCTAATGTATCAAGGTAATTATTTTTTTAAATAATCCTTGGATGTGTATACTTCAACCCCTATTCCTCCTAAATATGTAGTAGGTAAGAAAGTTAGTGATAATAACTCAAAAACAATGAATGGTATTATGTGTGGCCTATTAGAGGTAAAATATGTGAGGGTAATTAACTATATATCTACCAAATAAATGTGGGCTAAGTTGAAAATTATTAATGATGGATAATCCAAGGTCAAATTTTCCATGTTTTAAACCCATAGAAGATAATTATAAATTCTAAAGATGAATGAAGATGAAACCATTATAGCCTAGTTGTTGAGGGTTGATGAAGTGGTAAACATCATAAGAGTTCTAGGAGAATAATTGAAAGAGACTAATATTGTTCAAAATATTTTAAGGTCTCTAACTCCCAAATTTGATTCCAAGGTATGTGATATTGAAAAATATAAGATATAGACAAGCTAGAGATGGATGGACTTCATGGAACCCTAAGAGCCTATAAGATGAATACAAGTGAAGGAAGACCTACAAAGAAGGAAGCTATGTTAAAGACAAAAAATAATCCAAAATATAATAAGTCATAAGGTAATAATGTCAAAAATAATGATGAATCTGATATTGATGATGATGAGTTGATAGATATGTTTGTAAGAAATTTGAAAACAAGTTTAGGTAAATACAAGCGCAAGTTTCATTTTAAATGCTTCAATTATGGAGAAGTAGGAAAATTTTCCAATAAATTTTCTCATAAGCATAGGACAAAGGATAATGGAGAACATGATTAAGATAATTGTGATGATAAAAAATCTTATAAATCTGATAAGATCAATAAAAACTTTAGAATATATGATAATAAGAAAAGGTTTTTCAAAGATAAAAGGAATCTTTACACCAAGGAAGATTTCAACTCATCTAATGAGAGTGAGAGAAGTATTTTAGAGTGTGATCTAAAGGTGATGGTCCTGATGTTAATGAGTTTCTCTTCATGGCTAAAGAAGCAAGTTGATCAAATCTAGAATAATCCATATGGATTGGAGGTGTTGTTAGTGATTCAAATGAAGAAGGAGATGCAGTGGACTTTGAGACTGAGTTGATGAATACCTTATAATAATTTAAGATGGTAAAGATTAAGAATTAGGTGATGAGATCTATTATCAAAGATTATTAAGATCAAATCAACTTGTTTGAAGTTATACTAAGCAACAACTCCAAGGAACGATAGGAAATAGTTAAACAGGTGGAGAGTTAACTTGAAATTATGACTATAGGCCTAGAGTCAAAAGAAGAATAATGTACAAGGTATGTAGCTAAAGTGAACTCATTGAGATTTAAATTAAAACAAGCATAAAATAAGGTCAATTCCTTTTTAAGTTTTGAAAATATTACTAATGATCTAGATAATATTTTGAGTAATTAAAATATTGCTAATGACAAAATAGGCCTTAGCTTTACTGAAGATAATGAGAAGGACACTAATGTGATAAAAAAAGGTAAAAAATCAACCAATTAATGAAGGTGATGATAGAAAAAAGGTCAAAAATATCAAGAAATATAATAACATAAGGTATGCTAATCCTTTTAATGGATATTATTTTTCATGTAACCAATTTTGTCACAGATCAAGGCATTGTAGAAGGCCCTTCAAGAATTAGTTTTCATGGAACTATGAGGAGAACCATCAACTAAGAGATATGAGTCATGATATGCTTTAATCTAAAGGGATAATATATTTCAATTGTTATAAGGTTGGTCATATTAAAAAAAAAAATTTAAGCATGATTTATCAGTACAAAATAAGAAATATGAGGCTTATAGAATACAATAAAGAAGATAAGATAGTAAGTGGAAACCCAAGATAGCTAAGGTTGATGACTAGCCTACAAGTTCAAGTGGACTATTTTCCATGGTGGAGAATAATTAAGGTATAAATGAATGCCAAGAATTTTATCTATCTACTCAGATTTTTGATGGAGTCAAGACCACTAAATCAAGCCATAATGTTGATCAAAAGTTTGATGAGGTCAACCCATAGGGACTAATAAAGCATAAGAGGATCATGAATGAGGTTCAGAATTGTAAGGACATGAAGATATGGGAATCTTCTTAATTTATGTTATTCTATATCTCTAAAGCAAAGGTGACTCCATTAGGCTTCATGGAGACACTCAAATAGTTAGCAAGAATCATGAAGGATGGTCAGTCATAGGGGGATTTTTGTGGTCTTAAGATAATTTTAGCTTCAAGGTTTAGTCAAAAAGTCTGCTAAAGTTGTGATAACAAGAGACAAGTCACAAAAAGTATACATGATGATTTGATCAAACCAAGTCAAAATTTTGAAATTGTCTTAAACATTAATGAAGATAAAGGGAGCCAATCATGTCTCATGAATAGGTATGTGAGCTTGGTCTATGATGTTTCTTATATAAAGGATTAATGAGTTTATTTCAAAGAAAATGTATGTTTCCCTAGGTCCAAGGATCAAATAGCTATCGAGAAGATGAACCATTTTAATTAATATAAAAGGGGAAGAAATTTCCTATTTCAAATATCAAGTATTGAAGAGATACATCTTAAAGGAAAGAGAATGATCTAGATTGATTAAGAGTGTTTTCCATCAATGATAAAGAGGGATATTGTTGATGTATGTTCCTAGTGGTTATTTTAAGGCATTTATGTTGTCATTGATATCAAAGTTAAGTTGAATGTCCTTCAAGTCAAAAAAAAAATTAATATCATGCTTGGTAAAGTAATGTGTGATAAATAATCTTGGTCTCTCTATTGAGATAAAATTTGAAGTCAACTAGGTACTTTTTATAAGGATTAATGATATGTGAAGATCATGTTTAAGATACAAGGGAAGTATTTTGATTGAGCTCTACGTACTAAGGAGCATATAAGGTAAGCACATGGGTCAACAAGTCCTTGTATTCTATATGACGTCTTGGTAAAAGATAATGATATGAAAAATCTCTTAAGTTTGTTGAGAGTGGATTTTTATTTAGAGGATCATGTTTGAATAATGATATCATTGAGAGCTAGCTTGTTTATGTCTAAACTCTAAGTACTAGGTATATTGAATATCCTAGTCTAGATCTATGAAGAAGATGTATACATGACGCATTGTAAATATTTGTGATTTGGGTTAGTAAAAGCATGATAAATTATACTAATTTGTGTTAATAATGAGGAAGATATAAAAGAGCTTATTGATGAGTTTCAAGGTCTAATTTTGAGGCTTAATCTTTACTTGAAAGACTTAGTGAAATGACATAAGTCTAGTAACATGATGAGTTCAGCCATTTTAGACCTATGCGATCAAGGTTGGAAGCATATGAGTAGGATATGAGGTCACAATAAATTTGTATGGAGTGTTGAATATAGTTTAATAGGTTTTAAGGCATGATCATAGTGTAAGTATGATTGGTAGTATAAGGTCTAATATGCAAAGTGACCTATAGTGTCCTAATGAGGGGTCAAAATCATTTCGAAGGATTCTAGATATATTTATAGCATTTAAATAGGTTTCATAGGTCATGTTAAGTGTGTTTACAAAGTTTGAAGTCTATACCCTAAGGATAAAGCATGAAAACTTGTGATAAGTTTCCCTATGTGCACAAAATGGGGTGTGGTAAACCCGAGAAGAGATTTATTGTACTCAATGTCATATTCCAAATTTTCATGAGAGATTTATTAGTTAATATAAGGTTGGGAAGTTCCATATATTTATTTTACTATCATTGGTTATGAATATGAGGGTAAATACTTTATGAATGATTACTAAGAAGTGAAATCAATCAAAACCCTTTCAAAACCCTTATAATGACCTGATAAGAAATATCAAGTTAGTTATGGCTTATAATGTTATATTTTATCTATTTTTATGTTTGGAAAATTTAAATGACTCTTCAAGGTTTCTGTAGGTGGTTTTGGTTTGTCATGATAATGAGTATAAGCTGTAGGAAAACCATTGTTTTCAATAATTTTGATGTAGCAGGTAGGGTTGACTATGTCAAAACATGAAAATGGATTTAGGATGATGTGTAAGACTTATAGTTTATTCCCATGAGATTTATAAGCAGTTTATATACCAAAAAATATTTAAATTGTTCATGGAAGTTGGCCTATCGCTAAATAGGGCTAATGAGTAAAATAATGAGAAAACTAGGTGAGAATGAGAATGAGATTAGGGATTGGTTGTAAAGGACTAGGGATGGATAATAATGCATGAAGAAATTATTAAATAAATATATCTCAGATACCATTTGTTTATAATTTTTTATTATGCCTATACTCAAGCAAAAAGTTGTCATCAAACTAGTCTATCTAACATAGTGAAGTCTATGTAGAGTGAAGTAGTGAGATTGGTCTATAAGAGCAATATTGATATATGAACATGAAATATATATTTTCAAATATGATATAAATATTATAAAGGTTTTAAAAAACCCAATATAATATAATATAAGTATTACCATAGGTGTTTTATGACTTGATTTTCTTGATTGTGTTTTTGGTGCTTTAGGCAACTTTCTGAGTGTGTGTGAAAATGATGTTTATGAGTCATTTTACATTAATTTGGAGGATAAAATGATATTTAAGGTGTTATAAATGTATCATAGCATAAATTTAATGTATTTTTCCTTGTTTTAAGTCTTTTCTTAAGTATTAAGATTCAAATGTTTTTGACTATTTGTTGACAGTGTTTGGTGGTTCTGAGTAAGCCATCTACATGAGTATTCCTAAGGCCTTTTGGCCTATGTGGTGAATACCAAATATTTTTGGGTATTATATTAAGTCATAAAGATACTATATATATTATTTTATATATGTTTTATGTATAATTTTTTTTAATATGGTTCAAATTTTCAAGACAAACTTTCTGGCAGTGAGAAGGCCTATTGGTGAGTAGACCTAATTGGATGGTTCAAGGTGTGAAAAGAGACAAATGGTGTTAGGGACATAATTAAATATTATGATGGGTATATTAAAATTAAATATTAAGTTTTTCATCCATTTTTTAAGGATAAAATTGTTCAAAGGAGTTCTAAGTGAAACATGTGCTTAAGGAAGGCCTAATTGCATCAGGTCTTTATTAGGCCTAATGGTGGTTTTAGCCCTTAAGGGTAATGATCAACATATGTAATGTTTTTTACACTTGTGAAATGTGTTCAGTGATATATTTCAAGAATAATACAAGTATAATTATTTCCTTTTTTAAAGTATGGGTATGAAAAAGACTCAAGTATAAATTCAAGGCCTAATAAGGCATTTTGACTAGTTAGAATATCAAGTTATTGAGTGAAGGATATAGATTTTTGGAGATTAAGTTAAGGGATTGAAGATCATCATAAAATTGAGATGAATATGAAATGAATATATAACTATATTTTTTAAGGTTTTTATCAAGGTCATTTGACCTATTTTTACCAAAGAGAGGGCTAATTGCGTGAGAAGGCTTAATAGTCTATTGGATAGAAAAATAAGTGTTAGAAGATCAAATTAAGGAGATCATATTTATTTGAGTAAGAAAAAAGTGTCTAAGGGTGATCATAAATTCAAGTCATCTAAGTTTGTGCCTAGTTTAATAGGGGTTTGGAGCCTCCTCATAGGTTGAAGCTTACTAAATATACTAGTTGAATTGGTGTTTGACTGAGGATTTTATGTTCCTTGTGGTGTTGGTGCCTCACTAAAAGGTTTATTCATTACTTATAGTATATTACTCCAAGTTGTGTATCGATGGGTTTTCTTCCCTTAAAGGGTTTCCCACATATATCTCATGTCCTTATATTTGTTACTTTCATAGATGCTTATGTGTGAATTAATTGAAATATGTAAGTGAATGAATGCTTCATGAATCTTAAGTGAAATTGGCGGATTATTTTAATACTACTAATTATGACCCTCTGCATAGTTGTACTTCCAACATTTCCTATGCTGGTTTTTGGTCTAACTAAATTTTTTTGGGTACCACACTAGTGAAAAGTTGTTGTTAGAATGTTCAGTCCCTTGGGGGATCAAAAGGGTTATTTTAGAGATCTAGACCTCACTCTCTTTTAAGTATAGAATGGTTATTGGTCCATATAAAATTATAAGTTTTTTTATCTTTTGGATTCAATTAGATTTTGTGTCTTCTAGGGACCAAAAATATTTTTTAAACACTTGGATTTCCTTCTAGATCCAGTTTGGTTCTTGATCTAGTCAAAATCAATTTGTTAGTAATTTTGAGACTTGGGCCTCTGGCCTTTTAGTCAAGGCTATTTTGTGGTCTAGTAAAAGCTAGCTAGTTCCCACACCAATAAAATATGGTAGTTTCCTCATGGTTCTTTATCCAATAAAAGTAAGATGCTTTTAAGTCCTTGGCCTATGCTTTTTCAATCTAGACTACTTCCCACACTAGTTAATTTTAGGATTATTGCTTTGCTTGTGTTGGGTTCTTTTTGGGATCTTGTGGTCATTTTTGGTTCTTCTAATTTTATGGTTATTTTGGGTTTTTATTATTATTTCCTAGTGAGCTATTTTTGGTTATCCTTAGAATACCAAGGGGAGACCTAGACCTCCCATTATGTCTAGGTCTAATACCCACACCAACTATTAAAGGTGGGTTTAACCTAATATGAATAATTAAAACATAGTAAATTATTATTATTATTTAAAGAGTTGGTGAAACTATTTATTTGTGTGACTTTGTTTATGTTAACTTAGGTAGTTAGATTTTCTACTAAGACTAATTAGAGTGTAGGTAGGGTGTGCACATGCCCAATAATACATTTAATGCTTGCCTACTCACATGTGCCAACTTCATTATATGCCACTTTTTATGGTCTATATGAAAGGATCCTCCTGTAACAATTATAAAAATGCATAAAATAATAATAATTAACATCATGAATTAAATTTGATAGAACACTTGAAACTTTTGAATTGATCGCAAGCCACTTCAAATGGGAAACCTCCTTTGAGCAAGCTCACTACAATAATTTTGTGGACGCCTTTATTTGCCTCAACACTTACTTATATATGAATTCTAATCTAAGAAACTACCACTTCCCTTGAATGTGGGATAAAATAAAATACTCACAAGATGACTTAAAAAACATGTGTCCATAGAAACTACTAAACTAACAAAGTAAAGAGAAGAGATATGCATGGGTTCATAACATCCCCTCCCTCTTAGAAAAATCTTTGTCCTCAAAGATTCAGATGTGGGAATTGGTGTTGAATATAAAATAGTGGTTCCCATGTTGCATTATCTAGTTTCATTCCATGACACTAAATTAAAACCTCAGTGATGGAGCATGAGTGAAGTTGGCATGTGCACCTATCTAATATTTCCTCTAGCTCAAGAAGAATGGATCCTTCATTATCAAGTTCTAGTAAAATAGTTTGCACTCTGACATTTTTTCTAAGAAATTTCTTTAGAAAAGAGACATGAATACTGGTTGAACTCAGGAAGAAGGTGGGAGTTCCAACTTATAAGTAACCAACCCAATCTTTTGAAGAACCTTGTAAGGCCCATAGAACTTAGGAGATATCTTATCATGCCCTTTGCATTTTAGGGAGGATTTTTTATATGGATGTAGACAAAGAAAAACCATATCACCTACTTGAAAAGTGTGCTTAGAATGTGTTGATCCACCTATTATTTGATTCAATTTTGTGCCATATGAAGATTATCCCATAGGGTACTAAGGATATGATCCTAGTTTTAGAGAATCATGTCGATTTCTTGAATGGATTAACTATTGGGGGTGTACGAAAGGAGAATTGGTGGTGCATGACCATATAATACTTTTTATGGAGTCATTTTTATTTAAGTGTGGTAGGATTTATTGTACCACCATTCGATGAGAGGGAGCCACTTTTCCTAATGATGTTGTTGTTTTGAGGTGAAGCAATGAAGGAAAGTTTCCAAGAATTTGTTGACAATTTTAGTCTGGCCATCTATTTGTGGATGATACCCAAAAACCATCTTCATTTGGGTGTTAGTACATTGAAATAGTTCTATCCAAAAATGGCCAGCAAATGTTGCATCATGATCTGAGACAATGGATGAAGGAATGCCATGAAGATGGAAAATTTGGTCTTGGAAAATGTGTGCACTTGTGGAGGTGGTATAGGGATGGTTGAGGGCACAAAAATGACTATATTTGGAGAGGTGATCAACCATAACCAATACCACCATTTTCCCTCCATATTTTGGGATCCCCTCAATAAAATCCATAGAAATATTGATCTAAATATTGGTAGGGATGGGTAAGGGTTCAAGAAATCTAGGGATGAGTGTTTTTTCACCCTTGTTACATTGGTAGGTATCACATTCATCCACCATATATCTAATTTCATTTTTCATTCCCTTCTAAAATAATTTACATCATGACCACTCATAAGTTTTGAGAAACCCTGAGTGCCCTATAGATGGAGAAACATGGAGTTCATATAATACTACCTATTAATGATCTATGTTTTAGGAATTACTAAATGACTTATATATTATAAATAAGAACCATCCCATGAATAATGGGGTACAATCAAGGGGTTAGTAGAAAACTATTGAATTATTTGAGATAATGAGGAATAATTGACATACCCCTATTATACAATGTCCAACCAATTCATAATAGGCATGGAAATAACTAAAAGGGAAACTTGGTCCATAAATGTGGGAGACAGAACACCATACATAATAGTGTCCTTACCCTTCTTGTAAGTGATCTCATAGTCATAACACATGAGTTTTCTAATCCATTTACATTGTGAGGGGGTAGAGACCCATTATTCCATAAAATATTTTAGACTCTGGTGATTAGTTTTGATGTAAAAATGATTTTACAGTAGGTATGGCTACCACTTCTATAGTGCATGTAAAATGGCCATGATTTCCTTCTCATAAATAGAGAGAACTAAATTCTTTCCTAAAAAGGCTTTGCTAGTGAATGCAATAGGGCATCCTCATTGGAGGAGAACAACACCAATTCCATTGTTGCAAGCATCACTCTCAATAGTGAAGGTCTTGGGAAAATTTGGTATAACTACAATAGTTGTAGTACACATAGCTTATTTTAATTTTTCAAATGCACACTCAACAGCTTGTGTCCAAGAAAAACCATCATTTTCAATATATTTTTCAATATATTTTCAATATTCTTGTAATACTTGAAAAACTTGTGACAGTATCTAGTCAACCTTAAAAAACCATGGAGGCTCTTGAGTGTCCGAGGATGCGACTAATTTGTCATGGCATCTATTTTTTTTTGCATCCACCTAAACCCCTTGGGCTGAAATAATATGCCTAAGATACTCCACTTCATCCTAACCAAAAGTACATTTAGAATATTTTTCACAAATACGATGGTCATAAAGAAGTTGTAGTGCAAGTTCTAGATGTTAGAGATGCTTAGACCATGTTTTAATATAGATGAGGATATCATCGAAGAAGATCAGAATGAATTTTCATAGGTAAGGCCAAAAAAAATTATTTTTAAATGCCTTGAATGTTGAAGGATAATTAGTGAGTCCAAATGGCATGACCAAAAACTCATAGTGGCTCTCATGCATGCAAAAATCTATTTTAGGGATGTCATCTTCATGAAGCTAAATATGGTGATATCCAAAGTAGAGATCTAACTTGAAGAAAAAATGAGCACCATGAATCTCATCAAGAAGCTCATCATCAATAGGGATTTATAACTTATCCTTGATTGTGAGGTGATTAAGTGCATGGACATCAATTCAAAGGTCCCATGACCCATATTTTTTTTTAACAAGAAGAATTGGAGAATAATATGGGTTGGTACTGGGGCAGATACTACCTTTCTCCAGTAAGTCTCAAATGAGAATCTCAATCTTGGTCTTATAATAAAATGGGTAGAAATAAGGCCTAATGGTGGGAGGAGCACTTCTAGGAAGGAGCCAAATATGGTAGTCCTCTAGACATAAAGATGTAAATTCCACTAGTTCAATAAAGACATGTGCATACCTTTGTAGAATGATTTGTAGATCAGGAGTACTAGAGACTGTTGATGGTTGCATTTGAATGGAATAGAGATGGATGATGATGCCATGTGAATTATTATTAAGAATATTTTCCATTTGATGTGAACTTATGATGCTAAGAGATCTTTGTTGTAATCCTTTCAATGTGTGTTTTTGGCCATTGGCTAAAAATTACATCCAAAGTTCAGCAAAATCCCATAAGATGAGTCTAAGTGTGCATAACCACTAGGCTCTAAAAACAACATCACATCTACCTAAGGGAAAGAAAAACATGGTAGAGTGCAAGTTATAATCTCTAATATATATATATATATATATATATATATATATATATATATATGTATATATATATGCACATTATGACACTTCCCTTTATAAGGTAATGTTCCCTCATTGGCAATCAAGAATTAAAAGTCGGATCAAGGATGGATAAAATAATCAACCAATTTAACGATATGAGGGTTAATGAAGTTATGAGTGTTACCTGAATCAATAAGTATTATGAGAGGGAGTTTCTTGAATTAACCCCTAACCCACATGGTTTGTGGGGTAGTGACTCCTACTTAGGCATAAAGAGAGATCTCTGGTTGGTCTTCCTAAGAAGCAGGTTCCATAATTAGCTAAACTTCTTTTAAATCATCTATTGTACCCTAAACATCTTATCAATCTTTAGTTTTGGTGGAGAGTATACATATAATAGGTAGAAATTTTTCTCAACACATCAATGTCTTTGAGTGAATTTATCATCATAGTTATAACATAGTCCTTTTTTTCTATAGGCTTGCATCTCTAATTTAGTCAAATTCTTGATAGGAGTGGTTTTGGGGGTTGACATTGTTTGAGATCATTTGTGGAGATATATTTTTGAATGGAATAAAATTGGATTTCAATTGATACTGAGCTATGATCTTGTCCTCTACCAACTTAGACAACCCTAAGGCTTCCATCATCATGTTGGGTTAGAACATTTTGACCTCATATCAAATGGCATCCTTCAATCCACTAATAAATCAACTCCTACAGAATTCATCAGACAATCCCTTTATGTGATTAGCTAATTTTTCAAATTTTTTTTGATATTCTCTCATGGTTCCTATTTGGTGAAGTTTAGTGAGTGCTCTAGTGAAGTCATTAAAAATAGTAAGACCAAACTGTTTCAAAATGAGGGTGAAAAAATAGGTCCATATGGGTTCATCATGAGCCTTAGTATACCAACAATACCATTAGAGGGCTTCAATTTCCAAGTGAAAGGATGCAAACGAGACCTTGTTGGAATCAAAAGTAGTATACATATTAAAATAATGTTCTACCTGATAGATCCATCCAATTAGATCTATACCATTGAATTGAGGAAAATTAAGTTTCAGCCCATGATAATTGCTGGAAGAAGAAAACTCAGTGTCTGAAGAACACTCTAGATGTCATCTATTGTTCATGGCGGTATGTTGAAGACTAAGGCCAATTATTTTTCATCAAGATATTTGATGTGGGTCTTGAGGGTGGCAATTTCATCCTCCATGTTTTTTGCTCCTGTTCAAGTTACTACCATGACCCAAATAATGGTTTTTTTTTGTGATGGGTAGGAAAACTAGAGGTAAGACATGTTTAGTAAGGAAAGTTTTGAATTTGGGTAAAAATGGAAGGGGTAAAGGGGATTCTAATAAAAAAAAATCATAATGGGAGTATGGTTGATGAAGGCAAGGGTAATTTTAGGAGAGAAAATGGAATAAGTATAAAATTTATGCAAGATGGAAAAATGAGTATAATGAGACAATGAACACAGTGGAAAAATTGAGGAAAATGGACAAAAATTAAAGTTATGGCAAAATTTGAAAAAAGATAAAATTTAGATTTATGGGAATCAGGAGTGGAATTGGGATATGGGACCTTAAAGAATAAAATGTAGGGAATTGAATTTTAGGTGTCTAGATAATGTTTGAGGATCAATGGGGATACACATGGAGAGATATTAAATAAATAAATAAAAAGCATTAATAGTTTTTTTCTAGTTCTGGTTACTATGCTTTGTAAGACACCTCTACTAGGAATGTGCAAAAACAAGTCTACAGATCTATTATGGAAATTTTCTATTTTTTTTTGGTGGTAAATCCTCTGAGAGTCTGCTGATACTCTATGGATGGTTTATAATTCTAGTTTGTGTCAAATATCTACCTTTAAGTCCTATGACAATCTGTGGATACTTTTTTGATTGATTTTTTTTGAGTCTATTAAAAATATTATGAAACTAATAAAAATGGGCCCCAAGTTTTAGTGGTTGCCTAAGGGTTTTAAAAATATCACTCTTTCCACCAATTTCATCTAAGTGAGTACTGCTCTCCAAAACAAAATTGGCCACAAATTTATCTCTCAATGATAGATCTTGGTTTTCTTGATGGATGGAAACTACTCAATCAAGAAGGGGTCATTGCCCATTTTTTTGGGAATTCCTCTCAATGGGCCAACTACTTTGGGGTTCCTGTCATACTCCTCATGATGAGTTTTAGGGATTTCACCCAAGCACTTCCCATAGTTAAGCAATCAAGTTTTTACCCTAAGCCAAAATAGATTACTTAATTTATGTAGCAAAATAGAGTTAATATTTTCTAAAAAATTACTAAAATAAATTATACAGTAGAAAAGAGTTAAGACTTTCTAGAAAAAAAAATTCCCTAGAAAGTGCTCTGATACTAGATGAGAGGATCCTCTTGCAATAATTTATAAAAATACACAAAATAATGGGAATTAAAAGCAAAAATTAAATCTGATAGAACACTTGAATAGATTGAATTGATCTTATGTTACTTCAAAAGGTAAACCTACTTTGAACAAACTCAATAAAATAATTTTGTGGATGCCTTCATTAGCCTCAACACTTACTTATATATGAATTATAATCTAATTAACTACCACTTCCTATGAATGTGTGATAAAACAAAATGCTCATGGGATGACTTACAAAGTATAGACGTTCATCACAACTACTAAACTAACAAAATAAAGAGAAGAGATATCATGGGTTCATAACACAATAGAAAAAGAGGTTAATGTCTTTAAATTTGATATAAATATTTTTCCTTATATTTTAAATTAAATTTTATACACACACACATATTTTATATATTTAAACAATCTTCTTGGTTCTCATTTTGGTTCTCCTCTTCTCACCTTTATCCTATGTGAGCTATTGATCTGGAGGATTTTCACTAGTCATATGGTTTGAATGGAAAAATGTGGAAAGACAAGTGTCATAATGGGAAAGTCCATACGTGGCAAAAATATAAAGAGTTGATAAAATTAATTTTTATATTAAAATTATTTTATTATGTTGATAATGAGTGTTGTGTTGCAGATGTGAGACCAAACTAACTTTTACCCACATTATCCCATTATCAACTTTACCATATAATTTTGCTAATACCACCAAGATATTCTTTCCACACAACTAATTATTCCCGCTATAATAGCTCTATTTTTAAAATATTAATAATATTCTATTTTATTATGGTTATTAATAACTATGGGATATTAAATATAAATTTAATTAAATCCCAATTTAAATATCCTATTTATGGATTTGATTATTCCATTGGATATTTTAAAACCTAAGTCCCAAATTTTAATATTACCCACTCCCACATGGATGGTTACTTAAAAAAACCATGGGATATTGTTTTTAAAACAAAAGGCACTTTTGTCCCATTTTAATAAACTTTATTCCTCCATATGAATTATCCACTTGACTTTTGCATGGTTAATGGTTTTCTGTGGAAGATCATGGGAATGTGGACCATGTTATTTATGGGAAAAAACTTTGTTAAATAAACCATGTGGCATCACTTTTCCCCATTCCCATGTGGATCAACCATTAAGTGGGGTGTATTAGGTGGACTGTTGGTTTTATATGGTAAGGTGTTATTAAATTAAACATGACATTTCAACCTCCCATAATATATGGGATTTTATTCCATTAAAATATGCATGCAACCTATTATGGGAGTTTAAGCACACTTGGGGGTAAAGTTGAGATTGTTAGTCAACATTGGCTATAAATAATTTTATTTCATTTTATATTGAGGAATATTATTATTCTGAGACAAAGAATAGAGAAGATGTAAATTGTATATTTTCTTTACAGATAAAGAATAGTGAAAAATATTTGAAGTAGGGACATGCCATATAGGTAGAAGTCTATTATGTTGGAGAACACAGGTTATTAAATGTAGAAGATTGATCATGTTTATTTTTATAGAGACAAAATTTTGGAATAACCTAATTGAGGCCATTTTCCCCTATTATAGAGTCTTATAAGATTGTAAAAATTGTAAAGAGAGTTATTTGCCCATTTGTAGAAAGAAAGTACTTCCACAGCTTTAGATGAATGAGGAGATGTTTGTTGATCAGGTTCAAAGTCTTCAATATCTAGTTTTTAGTTTTGTTAGAGGTGACATGATTCATTTATAATTATTATGAGTTATATTATTACTTATAAATTGAATTTTAATGGATTAAATTAATATTTAGCAATCCCAGGGACATAGCTAGCTGGTTAACCATGTAAACAATCCTTGTTCTCTATTTTATTTTGTTTTTTCTAGATTTACATTAGTATATCAGTTTAAAATTAATCACTAATATTTGAAAAATAATTATGGGAAATTAATTTAGAGATTATTTGAAGAGATTAAATATCTATGGAATGTTTTTAATTGAAAAAAAAAGATTTATGAGTTTATAGAATACTCATAATTAGAATTATTGCAGATAATTTACATTCTAATTAAAGTTAATTTTATTTTTTAAATACATTTTTGAAATTGAAATATTATTCAAATCTATTTTAAATAAAATAATATATATTAGCAGGGGCTAATTAATGTTTATGAATTAGTTTGGTATCAGAGTAGTTGATCAATAGTATTTAATAGTGTGGTTTACTTGTGGTTAATAGTTTGTTATTTGATAATTATTATAGTTAGTTCAGTTGTGTGTTGAATACAGGAATAGGTGAACTGTGGGAAAGTTGTCAAAATAGGAAAAGCTTGATGAGCTTGAGTCATATAATCAATAGATCTAAGAAGAGAACTCTCTCTTGAGATAAAAATTATAATCCTTGGAAGAGGAATTTGAAAGGCTGAAAACTGAGTTGCAAGCCAAGGATCAACTCTTGGTAAGACTACAAAATGGTGAACAAGTGAAGGATTTGACTTCTACATCACATGCAGAAACTATGATAGATGAATGCATTATATGTGAATGTGAACCAACAGTTAATTTTCCTTCCCATGATGAATCTAGTAATAATGATTTTGATAAATTTGAATAGTATACAAAAGGAATAGGTTTAAAATTACTTGTTAAAATGAGATTTATTAGAAAAATCCATAAAAAAGATGGCTAAGGCACTGCTAACACCATTCAGGTAGAGGATGAACCTGATTTTATAGGTTTGGGATATACTAGTGTGAAAATGGAAGTTGGTAAAAACTACAAAATTATTGAAGGAAGAAAAGCTTCCAACAACAAAGTGTTCAAGTCATTAGTCCTGTAGAGTGATAGTATGTAGAGAAAAAGAAGTCCATCCCCACAAAAAGATGTGTGAAAAAATGATTTGAGAAAAGGCAAAATCATTCCACAATCTCATATTTTCATTAGTCCTAAAAAACTTGGTAAATATTCTAATGTATATTTTAATTATTAAAATAAGGACTTATTAACATAGGATTTTTGGTATAAACATCTATGTAGTTTTTGTGAATTAAATAATCATTGTGTTGCCTTATGTTGGAAAAGAAAACCAAATCTTAGGATGTTTATATTTTATAGAGAGAAAAAAATAGTAAATCATCATTGTACTCATTATAATCTAAGTGGTCACCAAAATAATAAATGTTAGATATTTTATCCACAACTACATCTTAAGTATTGTAGGAAGATATCCATGAATAATGATGCATTCATAAGCAAATAAGAAGTTGTTTCAAATACAATAGTTTTAGATATGACCCATATAGCTACTCAGGTATTCATTGAGGAATTTAAACCACTTAAATAGGAATATATGATAAAGTGGGTTGGTAAGCAATTCTTTAGTTTCATGTTTGCATAATTGTGATAGTTTATTAGCATGCAAATGTTCAAAGAAGTTTTGGGATTCCATTAAAAGTAATATATTTTGGTTTTGAACATATTTTTGGAGATACCAGCTATGAGAAAATGTGAATGATAGGTTTATCATACTTGGATTATTTTATCATATTTTTGGTTTTGATAAGCTCTATATTTTTATCCTAAATAAGTTTTTGATTTTATGATGCATTGGTAAAAAGAATCAACTCATGTTTAAACTTGGAAATATTGTCAAATTATTTAAGATTTGAAAATTCTTTATTAGGGTAACCTATAGAGAAAAGATAAGGGATAGGTTTATCATACTTGGATTATTTTTTCACATTTGGGTTTTTGGAAAAAAAGTTCAATTTTAAACCTTCATAATAGTATATGCAGATTATATGGGACATGATCAATATGTCTATTTTGGAAAAAATTGCATTTTAGTATATATGTTGTCATTTACATTATGTAAATAGAGGCTTATAAGACCCTTTTCAAGCACCATTTTTAATTATAATAATTTTACAGACTTTTTATATCCATGCATGATATTTGCATATTTATAAGTCCCTCATTCATTTTGGCCATTTGTTTGTAGTTGTCAAATGTGTTTACAATTAGTGTGTGTATTTATTACACTAAAACACTGGTTTATAGTTGCATTTGGTGATCATTTTATAAGTAGATGTGACATTTTGGGAGATGTGACATTTATATAGGTAGTTTTATTCTATCTACAATTTGGTATTGGTTAGATATTTCTTTCACTAGAATTTTAGGGATTTAGTTTGATTTTTGAATCATTACCATGATATTTTGTAGTGATGTTTTACAGAATGAATTGTTTACATATTTAGAGGGGGGTGAATCAGTATATCATATATCTTATAAAACTTTCCCTTAATCAATTTCCACATAATCAAACATTCAAGATATACAATAAAACTAAAACAATAAACACCACACAAGAGAGAGAGACACTAGATAGAACGTGGAAACTAAATGTGGGAAAAACCATGGAAAACAATATCAAGTATATGAATGAGCACTAGCCCAAAAAATATTTGCAAGCACCAACTTGCAGGAGCACCAACCCCTTTGCTAAGCACCAAACCATAAGAGCACCAACCCCTTTACTGAGCACCAAAACAACAACAATTCATGAGCACCAACCCATAGGAGCACCAAGCCCTTTGCTGAGCATCAACACAACAACAATTCGTGAGCACCAACCCACAAGAGCACCAACCCCTTTGTGTAAACCACACAACTATCTCTTAATGTTGCTATCTCAACAAATGATAGTTCATTACAACATCTCTTTCCTCTCTCTCACCTTTGCTCTTATAAGCTAGATATAACAAATACAAATCATATTCATCTCTCACAAATGCTCTTCTAAGCTAGATAATACAATATCAAATCAACCTCCCTCAAACTTATTACAAATGGATTCTCAAGCCTTTATTTATAGATTTCTAAATGACCTTTGGCCTTCCCCCTCTGTGACCATTCAATCCTCATGGAAAATGGTGCCAAACTTGTATGACCCTTCATATCCTTGCCTTTGAAAAGTCATATGGTGACCCTTCATGAGCAAAAATGTCCTTCCCTCTTTTGTCCTTATCTTGGTGACTTTTCGTATTCCTCAAAGTGTCCCTTCATGAGAAATTGCACCCTTCTTCTTTTGTCTTCACTTAGTGACTCTTGGAATTCCCCAAGATGACTCTTCATGGGAAAATGTGTCCCATCCTTCTTTTTTCTTTACCCTATGGTTCTTTGAATTCTTCATGGGCCCTTATTTTGTCTCATATGCAACCAAAAATATATTCGTTAATATTAAATAAATATTAACACACATTATCCAAGATATATCTATTACAAACATCATTAAATGAAATGGGGCTTTTATCACCAAAAATGTTATACCTTTGACATCAATGCAAATATTTCCAATAGATATTTGCATATTTATAAGTCCCTCATTCATTTTGGCCATTTGTTTGTAACTGTCAAATGTGGTTACAATTAGTGTGTGTATTTATTACACTAAAAAATTGGTTTACAGTTGCATTTGGTGATCATTTTATAAGTAGATGTGACATTTTGGGAGATGTGACATTTATATAGGTAGTTTTCTTCTATCTACAATTTGGTATTGGTTAGATATTTCTTTCACTATAATTTTATGGATTTAGTTTGATTTTTGAATCATTACCATGATATTTTGTAGTGATGTTTTACAGAGTGAATTGTTTACATATTTAGAGAGTAATTTGACCTTTTGGGGACCAAAAGGTTCTTATTGGGGAGGTTTGATCTAGAGGATTTTAACTCATCATATGGTTTGAATATAAAAATGTAGAAAATACAAGTGTCATAATGGTAAATTTCATACATGATGAAAATATAAAGAGTTGATACAATAAATTTTTATATTAGAATTATTTTATGTTACTAATGGGTGTTGTGTTGTAGATGTGAGACCAAACCAACTTTTACCCTTATTACCCCATTATCAACTTTACCATATAATTCCGCTAATGTCATCAAGATATTCTTTCCACATAGCTAATTATTCTCACCATAATTCCTCTATTTTCAAAAACTTATTAATATCCTATTTTACTATGGTTATTTATAACCATGGGATATTAAATCCAAATTTAGTTCAATCTCAATTCAAATATACTATTTATGGATTTGATTATTCCATTGGATATTTTAAAACCTAAGTCCCAAATTTTAATATTACCCACCCCCACGTGGATGGTTATTTAAAAAAACCATGGGATA